>JARHVA010007265.1:167500-585000 GCA_037957365.1 Torreya grandis | reverse complement strand
TCTTATTCACCCTTCAATCGGACAATAATTTGTATCTCTCCATGGTGATCGATGGTGTATGTATTAGCTTGACCATCATGAATAGCCTGTCTATCAAATTGCCATGGTCTACCTAATAATAAAATGACAATTATCTATGGACATAATATTACACAATACTTAATATTTATATCTTCCTATATGGAATTCAAACCAAATTTTCTCACTTACCATGATTTGATCTCCCTTGTGAACCCATAAAACCTTATATGGTTGTGGATGTGGCATCCTCTTTGAGTCCAATTTCTACACCATGTCTAAAGACACAATGGTATTGGTGTTTCCTCTATCAATCACTAAATCAAAAACCTTACCTTTTATTTTACATCTTCTTTTGAATAAGCTTCTCCTTTAGGTTGGCTCTTTGAATTACCTCTATTGCAATAATATTATCCTCATGAATAAAGACTCCTTTCTTTCTTTCTTTTTATCATTCACTTCTCTTGTACTTTATTGTTGCATAATTATGTTAATGCTCAATGGACACTTTGATACTCTATATCCCTCTCTATGGCATTGCCAACATTGTCTTTGAAACCTTTGTCTTGGTCAACTTCTCATATGACTTTCATATCTTTTTAGTATGCCTTCTACAAAGGATCTGATCTACCATATATGGTGATGTAATGCCATGCCTTCTTGAACTATTTCTACCTAGATCTATGGTATTTCCTGAACCACCTCTCCATTTTCTCCCTCATTTATTCATGGTTTCAAATGTGCTACTTGGCCTTGATGAATGTTATTTCCTTCTTCTCTCTCTATTAATTCTCTTTGTGATCTCTTTCTGATAGTATTATGAATAACCTCCATCCTCATGACCAATGGGGCAATCAACTATGTCACTCAGTCTACCATATTATTGATCAAATCTTTCTGATCTCTACTAACTCTCTCCATTGAATATTGTTCTTGGTTCCCTATCCTATAATTCACCTCAAAACACATGATGTTAATAGTTTTCACAATCCACTAACAATATTTGTTATCTCAAATACCAAAATGATGTAGAGTGTATGCAATAAACAATGCAATTCTCCTTATTTTCAAAAAATCCTCCTTGATAATGGTTGATAAACTTAATATTCACTTGTTTGTCATTGGATTCCTATTTGTTTGAATAGTTTCAAACAACTTTTTAAAACTCTTTATAGTCCTTTTAATATTCTTCAATCAATATTATATCCTTACAAAACATTTTCACTCGCCTTCCACTATTCTACTTACTAAATATAGCTTTGCCCATAGCAACTATGTATTGCCTATAGCGACACATAGTTGAAAACACTTTTCTGCTTAGAAGCCTTAGTTATAGGTTTACATAGTCAAATCAACCTAGGAGAATTAGTTTTGAGTGATAAATCTCTAAACTTATTTTCAAAGGGTTCTAATGGTTGTTTTAGGTCTATCTCATCATTATATAGCTATATCAATAAATAGTAAGTCTAGCATTCACCTCTATTCCACTTATATATTCAATTTTGTTCCCACTGTATAAGCAGAAATAGTCTCTGAGTTCTTTAGAACACTATATAAGTACTTAGAATTAATCAAAGGATTTAAATATAATGTATAAATAATAAATAGAAACCTTTTACACCTTCTATTTGTATTCACATTCCTCACTTTAACTCTTGACCACATTTTTGGGACCAAAATTGTGTGCACAGTCACCATGTGTAGTCATCTGAGAACCAATAGTTATTATTTATGAATTCACAAAAGGTTATTAAGCTTCTATATAACCTATTTTACATCTATATAACATGAAATTACCATTACCCACTGTATAATGTCACCTATCTTCATATATTCCATACTTTTAATAGAAATTTGACCTCTCTATAGATACAAACAAAATCTATAGACTTTCCAATTATTATTTGAGGACTTATATTTCACAATAGGGTTTTTCCAGACTTTAAATACAATCTATATATCGTAGCAAAAATCCCACTCACCTTATATATTCAATGTTCTCTCATTTTTATGTTTTACCATATACAAGATATTTTCTCTATTTTTGACTATACGTGTAGTCATAGATTGACACATAATTTACATATCTCATGCAAGTAGATAATTTTTCAAATGAATAAAATAACCAAAACACTTTAATAAATTTGTAAACAAATATTCCAATCACTTTAGCCTCTCCACTATATCTCTTAGCAATGGTTTGTGTAATGATAGTCTGCGTAAAGGTAATCTCAACAAGATATATATATATATATATATATATATATATATATACTTAGTTTGCAAATTTAAATCATAATAACCATAACCTTTTAGTTTCACACAACTATATTTTAAGACATATAAAGATATCATATCCAAACATACCCATAGCACAATGGATTATCAAGTCACAACCCTATTAAGTCTTTTCTCCGTGAACAATTAAAAACTTTATTCCTCCCCAATATAATGCATAGAAAATAGGGTGCACAATCTTTCCATCAAGATGTAATTTTATCCTTCCTTATTTTCTTGGGAATAAATCCACTTTACAATTATGAAATTCATTATCAAAGACTTATTTAAAATCCCAAAATGATAATCTTTTAAAACACAAATAACTACCCTAACTACTTTTGATAACCTCCAACCCATTCTTGAAACTACCTCATATTGGCTTACAAATGATCTATGACTTAAATCATTTAACCACTTTTTAAATTTCCTATATAAACCTCATATATGCTCAACACTAAAATTAGAAAAAATTACATAGGCTAAGCACATCTAAATGTTTTCTCAAACATTCAAATATTTAAATAATGGTTTTGGCAGGAAATATCTTTTTGAATGTTTCACATAATTTAATACCTATGGAGCACCATAAAAATAGTCTAGAAGGATTTTAAGACACCTATACACCTAAATAAAACCAAAATTTAAACTAAGCTGCCCTTAGATCATTACGATGATGAAAATTTTAATTTTGATTTATTTTCTCTATATGAGCCTACATATGTTAACGAAGTAGTAAAATAATACAAATGGTGTAAAACTATGGATGAGGAAATAGATGCAATAGAATGAAACAAAACATGGGAGTTAGTTTATTTACCTAAGGGTAAACAATTAAATTCATTAAAGTTGGTCTACAAGGTCAAGAGCACAACAAAAGGTAATATTGATAGGTACAAAGTAAGATTGGTTGTTAAAGGATACAAACAATAACCTAGTAGAAACCATGATGATAATTATGCTTATATTGTAAGAATGAAAATCATGTGGGTTGTATTAATAATATTTTTCTATCACAAGTGGAAAGTATATCAAATGGATGTGAAATCTATCTTCCTAAATATAGCACTTAAAAAAGAAGTCTATATTGATCAACCACCTGGACATGAAGTACCAATAAAATAAAATAAGGTGTATAAGCTCAATAAAGCACTCTATGGGCCTAAGCAAACACCAAAGACTTGGTATAGTTGAATTGATTCATACATCACTACCAATAGTTTTATCAAAAGTATTAATGATCCCATACTTTACATCAAGGAGAGACATGGTAAGATTTTGATTGTTATTTTATATGTAAATGATTTAATTGTCACAAATAATGATGATTATTTTAATTATGTGTTAGAAGAAGCAAGGAAAAGGAAATTTGAAATGCGAGACTTGGGTTTGTTAAGATATTTTCTTGGTATATAAGTAAAATAAATGGATCATGTTATACTCATATCTCAGTCTAAGAATGCTTCACAAATCTTGGAAAGGTTGAAAATTTTAAACAACAAGCATGTACCAACACCAACCACTATAGGTCCCAAGTTGAGTAAGGAATATTATAGCAATGAGGTGAATTCAACTTTATATAAGATCATGGTAGGTAGCCTCATATATTTGACAACATCTAGGCCTAATATATTGTATGTAGTAAGCTTGATTTCTAGATTTATGGAAACACCTAAAGATAAACATTTACAAGTAGGTAAGGGATTATAAGATATGTCAATAGAACCAAGAAATATTACATTATTTACGTTGCATCAAGTGATTTTGATATAACTGGCTATACATATAACGATTGGGTAGGTAGTGTAGATGATAAGAAAAACACATTAGGTTATGTGTTTTTCATGGGTACAGGGGCCATTTCTAGGGCATCCAAGAATCTTTCCATAGTTTATCTTTCCATAATATAAGATGAATACACTGAAAAAAATGTTGTAGCATGTCAAGCTATTTGGCTAAGAAGAGTCTAATTATATTTAGATAAGAAACAAATAAATGGCTCAATCATATTTTGTGATAACATGTCTTAAATAACATTGACAAAGAATCCAATTTTTTATGTATTAATCAAGCACATATAAATTCATTATCACTTCATAAGAGAATTAGCTAAAGATGATGATATCAAATTAGCATTTTGTAAATTTGAAGATTAGTTAGTAGACATATTCATGAAGGCACTAGTGAATGAGACCTTTGAACATTTGAGACAAAATTTAAGAGTAATGGATATGTAATATCTATTGGAATAAATTAAGTGGGAGTGTTGGGAAATGTAATTTATCCTACCACTAAAAATAGTAAGACATGTTCTAGGTTATTAAACTCTTACTAAAATTAGGAGTTTTTTATTCTAATTTTAAAAGGTTTGTTTTTAATTTGGCATATGTGATAAGGCTAATTGTAATTATTCTATCAAACAATTGAATGTGGTAGCATCTATTTTATGTGATCTATTATTTGGACTCTCAATTTGTGAGTGATCTAAATGTTAGGTTATGGAGCTAAAAGCTTCACTGATGCAAATAGTGGAGGAGGTTGCTGAAGGTTGCTGAGTTGCAGAGCAACTGGCGTCGGTCTGATCAGCCAATGTCAGTCAAGTTAGTGAAGAGAAGCAACCAACGTCAGTTAGGGATCGACTGACGTCAGTCACCTCCAGGCAGACAGGGATCGATGTCGGTCGCCTGTGCGGTTCAGAACTACAAGTTTTACGGGCAATTAGTTAACGAACCAAGTGTTTGCATGTCAAGATCCAAATTTAGACTTGAAGCTACGGATCTAATTATTGTAATTAGATGTCTAATTATTGTTTGCATGAGATCTATTTAAGAGACTCATGGGCTGTATTGTAAAGTGTGCTAGTTTGAGTTGAGCAAAGTTAGCTCCTTCTATGTGTGAAGTGAGCAAGGGTGTTCCTCCTAGTTCCATAGCAGTGCCAAGGGTGGGTGCTGGTTTTGGAGAATCAAAAGGGTTCTTTAGGTGTGTAAGATCTTGTTCAGTAGGTGTGCATGACTACATTTGGAGATCTACATGGTAAGTAAGATCATTGATCTGTAGGTGTATGTGTGTGCATGATCTAGGTTTGTAAGTGTGTAGAACCAGATTGATTTGCAAGTGTGCAAGACCAGGGAGGACAACAATACAATAGGGAGTAGGATCAAGTAGGATCTACTTGGAGTAAAGTGTGTACTCAAAAAGAGAGCAAAGAGGAAGGCAAGGAAGATCCTTCCATAAGTGGGATCATTTGGGTTACACGTTGTTACAGTTCAGGGGAAATCTACTTGAAGTATGATTATGTACTTGGAGTGCATGGAACACTGGAGTACTGGTAGTAGTGGATACTGACTAGTTGGAGGTGAACACCAACTCTATGTTTGAATTATGTGTTGGGACCATAAGAGAGAGATCTTTGAGGGAATATTTACTGTTTATGCCCTAGAGGTGTGTAAGGAAGAAGAACTGTGGCAATCTTCTTTGTTGTATTTCGTTCTGGAAGAGTATTAATACAATTGTGTATTATCTCTCATATTTTGTGTTGTTTCTAATTTCTAGTTACTTGTGATTCTAGTTAATTCTGCATATTAAGCTGCTTGTATTTGGTAATCAATTGTGTGCTTCCGTATTTCCCAATAAGTGGTATCAGAGCTAAGGTTGCAGGGAGTAGGTTTTGTGTTTGGTTACAGGGCACTCTTAGGGGTTTCTGATTGAGTGGGAGTATATCAACATCAGAAGAAAGTAAGCTACGAATGGAGAAACTAAATAACATGAATGGTCACTTATGGTGTTATGGAAAGAAAGAGCAGGTAAAGAAATATTGTTGGTTTGTGGAAGATCAGCATGAAGGAACTGAAGAAGTAGATGTTGCAGGTGATGTGGCACAGGATGCTCTGGTATGTTTCTTGGATAAAGTAGAATCTTGTTTTATAGATTCTATTGCCTCTTTCCATGTAGTCTAAAATAGAGTATCTTTTCATGGTAAGGTCTTTGGAGACTTTGGAAAGATTTATTTAGGGGCTGGTGTGCCTTGCCAAAGAATTGACAAAGGGGAAGTGAAGCTGAAATTGTAGGTGGCCAACACATGGGTGTTGAAGGAGGTCATGCAAGTCTCGATCTTGAAGATAAGGCTAATTTCTTTAGGGAAGTTGGGTGACGAGAGATGCACAAGAACTCTCACAGCGGATGCACTTGAATTAGCTGGTGGTAAGAAAGCAGGTACCCTTTATCTACTTGCTTATATTATTGATTCTTCTTTTGTTGTGGAGATGTGGCTTTGTAGGCTTGGTCACATGAGCAAGAAGGAGATGCATGTTCTTAAGAGGAAGTTAGATGTGTTTGACAGGCTTAAGAACTGGAAAGCCTTGGTGTTTATGGAGGAGATGGTAGACAGAGATCAGTGGAGAAGGTTGAGTAACTTTGAGCAGAGAAATTTGGATAGGGATTTGATTTAATGAAATCTCACAGGTAAAAATTTGTCACTCATAGGAGAACACAAGTACCGGCGTCGGTCAGGAGGAACTGGCATCAAACAGACAGGTTCCGATGTCAGTCATGTGCAGACTGAAGTCAGTGATGTCGAGCAGGGTAAGACCGACGTCGATCAAGAGGACCGACATTGGCAATAGGTAAGACTGACGTCAATCAAGAGGACCGACATCGGCAGGGTCGATAGTCAGGATAAGCACATAGAACTGACATTGATCGGATGCAGAATGTGTAGTGACCGAGGTTGGTCACTGTAATAGATTTTGGGCAGACAAAAAGTTGTCAAGGAGTCTCAAACGCCCATATGGAGGATTGAAAGGGTAAGTAAGCCTCAAATTCATTGTTCCTCTTCTTTATACTCATTGCTAACTATAGAGTAGGAAGGATCAAGGAAACAGAGGGAGCATGGCATGATGAGAATGCAGAACCAAGCAGGAGATTTGGTAGGGTTGCCATCTAGAAGTAATCATTACAAGACAAATGGATACCTTAGTTAAAGAATAGAGAGAATTGACACGTGAGATGGAAGACTAGGTCATATGGTCTTGAGGAAGTTATAGGATAGTGGTACAAGTTTGACAGGTGGATGACAAAGCATGGCTTTAGTCAATGTCAGGGTAAATACTATGGTTTGTCTTACCAGGTGGATGATGGTCGCAACATTATCTGGTTATTGTATGTGGATGATATGCTAGCAGAAGATTCAGACATACAGGGTTTTGCTGAACCAAAGGTAAGGTTAGTTCAATGGTTTGTCATGAAGAATTTGAAGTAGTGAAATTCTTTGGCATGAGTGTGTTCTAGAGGCATGGAGATCACAGGTTGATTTTGTCTCCAAAGGATTGTGTGAAGCCGATTAGCATGTCGATGGGTTGGACATCAGTGTCCTGATTCACATGATGAGGTTAAGTACATGAGTACTGGACCTGAGTTTTCCCAAGTAGTGGGAGCTATCAGAAAGTTTGGAGCTGATTTGGGAAAGAAGCACTGGAGGGAAGTTTAGTGGATTCTTAGGTATCTGAGAGGGACCAGTAGCAGGTATACATGCTATGCAGGGTCAGGTTCTTTTCTACATGTGTTTGTAGATGTGGATGCGGTAGGTTACTTAGATGACAGGAGGTGCACCACAGGTTGTGTGGTGGTTGGTCTTTAGGACTCATCTTGAAGAGGGATACAAGCCAGGAAATAGATTAGATGGGGTACAGGTATAGGTACAATGTAACTATTTATCTCCAAGTGGGTGATGTTTAGGTTATGGAGCTAAAAGCTTCACTGATGTAGATAGGGGAGGAGGTTGATGAAGGTTGCTAAGTTGTAGAGCAACCGGGGTCGGTCTGATCAGCCGACATTGGTCAGGTTAGTGAAGAGAAGCAACCAACATCAGTTAGGGATCAGCCGATGTCAGTCACCTTCAGGCAGATAGGGACCAATGTCAGTCACCTGTGCAGTTCAGAACTGTAAGTCTTACAGACAGTTAGTTAACAAACCAAGTGTTTGCATGTCAAGAACCAAATTTAGACTTGAAGCTGTGGATCTAATTATTGTAATTAGATTTCTAATTATTGTTTGCATGAGATCTATTTAAGAGACTCATGGGCTGTATTATAAAGTGTGCTAGTTTGAGTTGAGCAAAGTTAGCTCCTTCTGTGTGTGAAGTGAGCAAGGGTGTTCTTCCTAGTTCCACAGCAGTGCCAAGTGTGGGTGTTGGTTTTGGAGAATCAGAAGGGTTCTTCAGGTGTGTAGGATCTTGGTCAGCAGGTGTGCATGGCTACATTTGGAGATCTACATGGTAAGTAAGATCATTGATCTGCAGGTGTATGTGTGTGCATGATCCAGGTTTGCAGGTGTGCAGAACCAGATTGATTTGTAGGTGTGTAAGATCAGGGAGGATAGCAACACAACAGGGAGCAGGATCAGGTAGGATCTACTTGGAGTACAGTGTGTACTCAGAAAGAGAGCAAAGAGGAAGGCAAGGAAGATCCTTCCATAAGTGAGATCATTTGGGTTGCAGGTTGTTGTAGTTTAGGGGAGATCTACTTGAAGTATGATTGTGTATTTGGAGTGCATGGAGCACTTGTGGAGTGCGTGGAGCACTAGAGTACTGCCAATAGTGGATACTGAATGGTTGGAGGTGAACACCAACTCTGTGTTTGAGTTGTGTGTTGGGACCGTAAGAGAGAGAGCTTTGAGGGAAGATTTACTATTTATGCCCTAGAGGTGTGGGAGCCCTAGAGGTGTGTAAGGAAGAAGAACTGTGGCAATCTTCTTTGTTGTATTTCCTTCTGGAAGAGTATTAATACAATTGTGTGTCTCTCATATTCTGTGTTGTTTCTGATTTCTAGTTACTTGTGATTCTGGTTAATTCTACATATTAAGTTGCTTGTATTTGGTAATCAATTGTGTGCTTCCATATTTCCAAACACTAAAAGATTTGAGAATCTCACGCAAGGATAGATACGGGGTGACAATTCTTTTATGCCACCAAGTTGAGGTCTATAAGTTATGACAAATTTGATGTGGTAAAGCTTGTAGCTGATTCATAAACCATGTGGAATATCAGACCTGAGGTAATTTGAATATGGATTCAATACAATATCTTATCCAAAAATACATAACCATAGTTTTAAATTTTGATGGGAGTGTCAATGTAAAAGTTATAGCCACATGGGAGATAAATTATAACCTCTATTTCCTCTTGGTCATTTTAATATTATCGAGGTCAGATCAAGCTTAATATGAATGCATGTTGGAGGATTAGATGGGAAAATTCTAACCCTTTCGTATGGCATCTATTTTATCCATAGCTATAAATTTTGAGAATGCATGCTATATATAATAATAATCATTCATCAAAATAATTATAAAAATAGATCATAACAGTGATGGACAAGATCTTTGAGTTAGAGTTTATAATGCATGGATAAAATAAGTGAAATCTCTTGAGTATCTAAGAAATTATCTAATCATTAAAATAGATTGACACAATTATAAGTCAAATCAATCTAATTATGGTACAACCAAGGTAGAATATAAATAAGATAAATCCAAAAGACAAGTGGATTTTATACCTAGTCACCTCAATGATGACACAACAAGTCCCTTCTCAAGATGAGTTACACTAAGGCAAATCATATGTTTTCCTCCTAGAGATGTATTTTTTTGATCTTTCTCTTCTTCTACAATGATACAAATCTAAAATAAAATATAATAAATATAGACATGTTAGGGTGTGGAGCTAAAAGCTTCAACTGTTGCAGACATGAAGAAGGGAGGTTGCTCATGATCCAGAAGTATCGGCATCGACAGCATGACCAACATCGGTCATGACCAGTGAAAAAGGCAACCGGCATCGGTAGGAAGTCGACTGACATTGGCCATCACTAGATAGACAGGAACTGACGTCAGTCACCTGTGGCGGTTCTAGAACTGCTATTGACGAACAGTCAGTTAAGTGAAGTGAGTGTTTGCATGTTAAAGGGCTAATTATAGTCTTGAGCTACATGTCTAATTATTGTAATTAGAGTTCTATTTTTGTAAGCATGGGATCCTATTTAAAGACCCATAAGGCATGTATTGTAAATCAAGAAGGCAAGTAAAAACATTAAAGCAAGGAGCAAGGTCAAGGAGATCAGCTGAAGCATTCAAGGAGAGGACAGCAACTCAGGTTGTAGAGTTGGTTGTGGTTGAGCAAGAGAGAGAGGGAAAAAGGTCTTGAGGTGTGGTGAACCTTTGAGGTGGAGGAAGAAGTGGCATCTTCCTTATTGTATTTTCTTCTAGTAATATTTAATACAAGAGTGTGCATTGTCTCTCAAATTCTTTGCTGTCTCAAGTTTCTAGTTAATTATTCTGGTATAATTCCATGTTTAATTGCTTATAAGAAAGTAATCAATTGTGCTTCCTTTGGATAAGGGGTTCCTAACAATTGGTATCAGAGCTATGATTTGTAGGAAGCAGGTTATTGTTTGATTACAGGTCATTCACAGGGTTTTCTGATTGAGTGGGAGTTTAGCAATGGCAGAAGAAAGTAAGCTACGAATGGAGAAGTTTAACAGCAAGAATTATCAACATTGGAAGATGCAGATAGAGGATTATCTGTATTAGAAGGATTTGTACTTATTGTTGGGTGGGGTTGCATGCAAGCCCACCGATATGAAGGATGAAGAATGGAACGTTCTTGATTGGAAGGCTCTAGGATCCATAAGGTTGAGCCTTGCATCATCTGTGATTTCCAACTTATCACAGTGCAAGACAACAAAAGAGTTGATAAAGTCCTTGGTGAATTTATACAAAAAGCCCTCAGCTTCTAATAAGGTATTTCTTATGAAGCAGCTATTTACTTTGCAAATACAGGAAGGTGGATCGATACATACTCATCTTAGTGATTTCCATGGTTTGGTAAACCAGTTAGCTGTAGTCAATATTGTTTTTGATGATGAAGTAAAGTCTCTCTTGATTTGATGTTCTTTGCCTAAAAGTTGGGATAGTTTGGTTATGGCAGTAAGTAATTCTGCATCTGCTTCTAATATCTTAAATGTTGATGATGTTGTGAGTGTGATCTTGAATGAAGAAATACGTAGGAGAAGCACAGGTGAATCATCAGGGAATGCTCTAAGTGCAGAAAGTAGGGGAAGGCAAAGACAGAATATCGAGCAAGAGAAATCAAGGTCGAAGGTGGGAAGGAGGTCCGAATCTAGAGGTGTTACCTACTAGTTTTATGGAAAGAGAAGACACACAAAGGAGTGTTGGTTGAAAGATAAAGAGAATCAACATGAAGGTAATGAAGAAGCAAAGGATGCAAATATTATGGTACAAGATGCTCTCATACTTTCTTTGGATAGTCAGGTAGGATCATGGGTTTTAGATTTTGGTTCTTCTTTTCATGCATCCCCAAATAGATATTTGTTCCATGAGTATGTCTAGGGAGACTTTGGAGTGCTTTATTTATGGGATGGTACGCCTTGTCAAATAGTTGGCAAAGGGAAGGTGCAGCTAAGATTGCAGATGGACAACACATGGGTGTTGAAGGAGGTCATGCATGTCTCGGTTTTGAAGCAGAGTTTGATTTCTGTTGGAAGGTTGGGTGATGAGGGGTGCACAATAACCCTCATAGCAGATTCTTGGAAGGTTACCAAGGGAGCACTTGTTTTAGCAAGAGGTAAGAAAGTAGGTACTCTTTATCTATCTACTTGTATTACTGATTCTACTTCTGGTTTATCTACTTCAGCTGTAGATTCAAAGATGTGGCTTAATAGGCTTGGTCACATGAATAAGAAGGGAATGGACGTTCTTGATTCAAAAGGTATATGTTTAGATTCAGAAAGCATAGATAGAGTTCATTGTAGGAAAAGGAAATTTGATGCTTTTGACAAGAACAAAGAAGCCTTGGTGTTTATGGAGGAGATGAGGGATAGAGATCAATCACAGGGGCTGAATAATTCTAAGCAGGGTAGTATGGACAGGGGTTAGATCCAAGATGAGCTCACGAATGAAGATTTCATCACTTACAGGAACACACAGACACTGATGTCGGTCACTTGGGACCGACATCGGTCAACCATATACCGACATCAGTCATGTGCAGACCAGCAGGGTCGGTAGAGTCGGGCAGGAGAAGTCCAATGTCAGTCAGGCAAGGACTGACATCGGCAGAGGGGACATCGGCATCGGCTAGGGAAATGATGTCGACAGTTAGTGTCAGTGTAGGGAACCGACATCGGTCGAGAGCAGACTGGGAGATGGCTGAGATCGGTCACTGGAATAGATGTTGGGCAGACAGCATGCTGTCAAGAAGTCTCAAACGCCCATATGGAGGTCAGAAAGGGTAAGTGACCCTCATATTCATTGTTCAGCTTCTTTATATTACTTACTGATAGTTAAGAACTAGGAAGATGTGAAGAAGCAATGCAGGAAGAATCCAAAAATAGTAGGAGCTCTGCATGGATGAGGAGTGTGAGTCCTTGGAGAAGAACCAAATAGGTATTTGTTGGTGGAGTTGTCAACTGAAAGAAAGCACTGGATGAGGGATGGATTCCCAAGTTAAAGAAGAGAGTGGATGGACACATGAGACAGAAGGCTATGGTATATGGTCTTGAGTAGGCTGCAAGACAATGGAGGTTTGACCATTGTATTTTTCTTTACCAGGTTGGATAATATTAGCTACATTATCCTGTTACTGTATTGTGTTGCTTGTTGCAGGGTTACATATACAGGGAGTTTTCTGAGCTATGGGTAAAGTTAATTCAGAAGTATGTCATGGAGAATTTGGGAGTAGCAAAATTCTTTTGGCATAAGTGACAGGTATATCATCACAGGTTTTATGGTGGTTGGTCTTCAAGAGTGACTTTGAAGAGGGATATAGAGCCAAGGGAACATAATAGATGGTGTATAGGTACAGGTACAGTTGTAGCTATTTATCTCCAAGTGGGAGATTGTTAGGGTGTGGAGCTAAAAGCTTTAACTGTTGTAGACATGAAGAAGGGAGGTTGTTGAAGATCTAGAAGTACCGGCGTCGGCAGCATGACTGACGTCGGTCATGACTAGTGCAGAAGGCAACCGGCATCGGCAGGAAGTTAGCCGACGTCGGCCAGCACCAAGCAGATAGGGACTGACATCAGTCGCCTGTGGCAGTTCCAAAACTACTGTTGACGAATAGTCAGTTAAGTGAAGCAAGTGTTTGCATGTTAAAGGGCTAATTATAGTCTCGAGCTGCGTGTCTAATTATTGTAATTAGAGTTCTATTTTTGTAAGCATGGGATCCTATTTAAAGACCCATAAGGCATGTATTGTAAATCAAGAAGGCAAGTAAAAGCATTGAAGCAAGGAACAAGGTCAAGGAGATCTACAGGTGTAAGGTCAAGGAGATCAGCTGAAGCATTCAAGGAGGGGACAGCAACTCAGGTTGTAGAGTTGGTTGTGGTTGAGCAAGAGAGAGAGGGAAGAAGTTCTTGAGGTGTGGCGAACCTTTGAGGTGGAGGAAGAAGTGGCATCTTCCTTATTGTATTTTCTTCTAGTAATATTTAATACAAGAGTGTGTATTGTCTCTCAAATTCTTTGCTATGTCAAGTTTCTAGTTACTTAATCATTTTGGTATAATTTCATGTTTAATTGCTTATAAGAAAGTAATCAATTGTGCTTTCGTTGGATAAGGGGTTCCTAACAAGACATATATAAAACTATGAACAAATTAATGATTGGTAAATTGGCATGTGGTCTACCTACTATTATAATGTCATAAACAATAAAAGACTCATCGAATGAAAGATATTTCACATGTGATCTATATTAACCAACTCTATTATGATCATGTTTTCAATATGAAGACAAGTCCTAGAATGTACTTGCTCTATTACCACTAATTATAATTACCTTATATTGGTAAAGAGGTAAATCCCCAATATGAAACATTAGATAGTTTTGTGAAATTACAATACAATATTTTATAATAAAATATTACATATATAGTGCATAAAAATGTTCCCAACAAGAAGTCTACACTAATCTCTTATCCATTGCATTTATCCTTAAAAATCTATCTCTTACAAATTCTCACACTTATCTCTCCTAGAAACTCTCATAAACCTCTGTACGCTAGATGCATTATCAAGTTATTTTTTTTTATCTTACACACATTACTATACCCTAATAATGTGATAACTAAAAAACTACTCCCAATAGATAAAATAGTGTTAGATATTGTTCTTTAAAATAGTGATAAATATAATACTATAGTTTATGTAGTTGCCAAATGTGTAAAAGATATGCAAGCACAGTCATGTTATAGAATAATAATTAAAAATTTGATAAGGCACATTTATAGGATTTGGAAAAGGATGTACTAATGTATTATATACATGCTATAAACACATCTTGGTTTTATGTATTATTTAATTTTGGATATGGTCGTATACAATTAATTCTAAGCATAGATTGTATATCTAAGTATGTCATATAGATGGCATGGAAATATACAAATCCTAATATTGTAGTTACACTAGATATAAATTAGATAAATAAAGTGGGGGAATGGGTTCTTAGATTCAATTGATCTGGCCTCAGATACCCCTCATAATTTAACATTACCTATATATCCAAAATGGGCGTCGGGAACCCCTTGTAACTGAGTGAAGCATTTCCTACATAGCCCAAATGAGCATCATGCAGATGCAAGTATCCCTCATAAATTGATTGTGTGGTCCATTATGATGTAAATAAAAAACTTTATGATTGATTGAAATGCAAAAAAATTTCTATTGATCTATAATAAATAAGATTCAAACTTATCTATGGACTACTACAATTTTACAGTCTTGAAATAGGAAGAAATAGCTTTTTTACTTTGTGTGCAATACTTATGTCATAAAGATTCAGTGGGGTTAGAATGAATAGCCTTGATGTGATTTTATAGGATAATATTTAGTATATTATTTTAACCAACCTTATAAGATGCAAATGAGATCCATTTTTCAATGTCTCAATTTAGAAAGTGACCATTAAAGTGCAGGATACAACCACATTAGGAAACAATGTTGTAGTTTGGCTTTGTATTGATAATGAGGACTTATTTTAAAAGATTAGTAACTTGGGGAACATGTCTATAAATATCCTATACACTGATTATGAATAAAACTAACTAAAAAAGGGATGTTTATATGATATTTTAAGTGTCTACAATAAATTGAAGGCTCTCATATAGATCACAAGTTATAGAAATGGTGAATAGATCAAGTAAGGGTAATTATTCCCAAAATAATTAATTTCAAGCATTAATGATTAATTTTATCTGTCTAAATATTATAAATAGCTTTTCATTCCTTTATATCACAACGATATAGGTAACTTTAGACACATAAGTTTTATTAAAATCTCATTACAAAAAAAGACTTAGCAATGAATAGATACCCATAATTCGGTCTATGTACATTGAGCTATCAAGACTACCCACTTTTAATCTCTAATATCATTTTAAATATCTAAAATAAATGCATTTACAATGGAAATAAAACAAATTCATAACTATAAATGTTTTAAAAAAAAACCCTCTATTGTCTTATTTAATAAAAAAATCAAATATTTCACTATATAAAAAACTGTCATTAATTAAATTTATTCAACTAAAATGTTACATATTTTATACTATGTCACTAGATGACTTAGAAAAAACATCTACAACCCCTTTCCATCCACACAAATATTTTCTTACATAAAAACCAAGTTAACTATACATAGATATTTTCCTTTAGAGACCTTATAAACAAATGTGGCCTAAGAATGACCACATACCTAGGCTCTAGTCTATAAACATTGAATTATAAAAAGTAATAATTTTTTTAAATAAATAATTAAAAAAATCATTTAGCCTCTTTAACACAACACTTTAAATAAATATACATAAATATTTATCACCAATCACCTTATAACTAGAAAAAAAACTTTGTAAACATTATATTACCAAAACTTAATCTATGTATTTTGAGATATACAAAATATATGAAATTAAAAACCCAATATAAAGAGAAAACCCTTTTAAATCTCCAATATCATCTTAAATAATTACAAGACATTCATTACCAATAGTAAACAAAGCAAATAATAACCAAAACTATTTTCAAGGTTTATGGCTCTCACCTTTGTAAAGTAACACAAACAACCAACCAAAAAACATTTTCATTAGAAACCATATAATAAAAAATAATATAAATTATAACAATGTCATCAATAAAATTTGAACATATAAAATAATCTCACTACATCCCAATAGAGAAACTAATTTGAGCTTAAACTAGCTCATAATGGTTAAATGTCCAATCTTTGGTCCATGTGCACATAGCTATTAAAAACAACCAACCCTTCACTATCACATTGAATAAGAGAAATAGAAATTTCACTATATAAAAATCAACAAAACCTTTATATTACCTTTTTATTTCAAACACAATGGAAGAAAGAACTATACACTAACGTTCCCCCCCCCCCCTAAAATTCATAAAAAAAGACTTAACAATGACTACATTACAAAGTTATAGTATATGCTTGTTAAACTATCAAAATTATGTGATTTTTTAAAACCACACTGACATTAAAAAAATATCTAAAACCCCTTTTATATTTTGAATATAAACTTAAAAATTAAAAAAATGTTGGATTAAGAACAACTAATACACCAAAACATAACCAAAAATTGTTTAGCCATTCCACGACAATGATAGAGAAAAATTTACATGTTGGAACACAACTATCTACTGAGAGGTGGGGTATATTAGTAGATCAACTAAAAATTAGTCCTTTAATACCTTTTAGAATAGATTAAAAGATATATGCAGAAAAAACAAATATGTAGAAGTCATACACATACAAATTCACATCACACCAAATTTATACACGGAAAACCCAAACAAAAAAACCATGGTGAGAATAGTTTCTAGAATATACTATTCTAATCTAGCCTCATATTTTAAACCCTCACTAGAAAACGTCACTATTTACAATTTTAAGGGCATGGACCCTAAGGAAACACCAATCCCCTAACTTATCGCTAACTTAGTTGAACCTCACTAGTTACAATGTTTAAGGGAACCAACCCTAAGGAGACAGCAATCCCTTAACTAAAAACCAACTCAGCTTGTTTGATAGCACCAAATAATCATATGTCTATGGATATATAACTCCAAATTACAATGTTAATTCATAACAGAATACAATCTTTATTATTTGTTACACATCTAGTCAATAACTACTCATACTCTACACATTATATCTTTGTGCCTTTCTTCTCTCTACCCCTCTATCTATATGTCTAGATATTTCTCTATTCAACACATTTCATTTGTCTTAACTCTACTCCTTTGTGTCTCTACATTTTTAGTTTGACACAATTCATCAATAGCAGATCATATTTTATGTGCCTCTATCTCTATGTCTTTATATGCTTCTATTTGACATAATACCTTCTATACCAATAGCTACTTAAGCTTCAACAACCTCTAAATGTATCCTATATGTTGTATATATAAGCATTTTATCTAGGGTTATGTATCTTTTCTGTGTTAGCACTAGTTAGCTAACACATCATGCTTAGTTCTAGACTTAATTTATATTTCTTGAACTGCAAGTTTCCTTCATCTTAAACTCATACACCACCACCATGATTCCTGGTATTTTGTTATATTTAACAAATCTTGGGTCTAGTCTTGATGTACATGCGTTATTACATATATTTTATCTATCATATTTATTTAACTCATTATATGTGTCGATAATGCATATTTCCTACAAGTTTCTCTACTTGATCATTGGGATGATCATAACTTTAAATATTGACCTTTGATATTAACTTTGGTGCCATGATCTGATGGCCTTCATTTAAACTACTGAATTTTAAAACATGTATGTTTGATTGATCTATGATAGGATTATGTACTCTATTTGATCCCTATATGCTTCCATAATTTAAAACTTAAATTTTAAAATGCATCCATTATATCATTAAATACAAGCTCCTGTATGCCATTATATCTTCAAAATAGCTTAATCTTCACTTCTATCTTGACATTAATCATCAAGATCTTTATCCCATCCTATTGTTTCCTAGGTCTTTGGAATAATTACCCTCCATTTATATTGTTAGACTTGATCAGTATTTAATTTACCATTGTCTCATTAAATGCCAAGAACATAATCTCATCTACGTCCACTCACTCCATTAGATCTCCTTTGCACAATCACTTGCTCACCATCAAATCTTCTAACAAAATTGATCATTATCTATGCTTAACTCTCAATAATGTGACATAGCATTAGCACGTACCTTTTATACATTGCTATCAATTCTTGTTATTGAGACACTTGGCAATCCCACATTTCTCATTAAAATTTTGACTTTAAACCACTCCATAGATTAGCTATGCAAGCTCCATGATTATGACACTTGTCACTAGTGCATTTACTTGGAGGTGCCTTTGACAAATTTACTTTCTTACGCTTCATTAGATCTCTAGTGTATGATTAAGTACTAACAATTGATCGATCTGGGACAAATCTTAAGTCATGGAATTAGGAAATAAAAAGTATTAGAACATTTACTCGAGCCAATAATTACTAGGTTGAAAAGGTCAATTTCATAATAATGATAAGGACTTAAGCTACCAAATCCTGGCTATATCTAGTCAAACTTCAAAATATAATATGCCTATTGAATCCATGACTTAAACACTTAGGGTTTAATTTAGGAACCCTATAATGTTTGAGAGCAAAGATAATTCAATTATAAGCTCATTCCTTCTAATTTTAACCTACTAACCATGTATTTAAGATTCTCATGAAAAATCCATAAGGGATCTTCTATCTAATTCACTTTAAACATCCATAAATGTTCTCTATAAAATCAAGACAACTTTGCATTGTGCAACTTGTAAAACATGCTCTTTTCTCTAACAATCATGTCTGATCCTTTTAACATCAGTGAAATCCATGGTGTCCCTTTTTACATCCATGAAAATCATATTTTGAACAATCTCCCCTTTTGGCATTGATAGAAAACTAAATGTTGTGATCTTATAATATTTTTCTCCTTCTTTGGCATTTCTTGCATTGGCTTATGATGAGTATGAATTGAAGTTATTCATGATAAACTAGTTCCCCCTTAGGCGATGGTACATTTGCATAATACTCAATTTGGATGATTGTTCTACTTCTTCTTTGACATTTGCAATTTTTCTCTAAACTTTTGTAGAGAGCATTTGTTCTTTCTCCCCCCCTCCTTTGACATCAATGGCAAAGGGACTATTTCTAACTATTTGTCCAAATGTCTCTCCCCCTTTATCAAATAAAGGAGTTTGTTCTAGAATCTATGAGCATCAACTCATTCAAATTTTTCAAAATTATGCATACTTGAGTTTCCTTTTCTCTCTTCTTCTAGGGATTAAAAAATCTTCTATGAAACTCTCCCTTGACTCATGCCCTATCACTATGATCTAGTGATGTGGTGTAAGAGCTACCACTCCCAAATTATGTCTCGGATATTCAAATTGTTCCTTGGGAAGAGGTTTGGTGAATATTTCTACAATTTTATCCTTAGTTGGCACATATTTCATTATGACTGCTTGGTCTTCAATCTTATCTCTCAAAAAGTGAGACTTGATTAATATGTGCTTAGTTCTAGAATGCATCACTAGATTCTTTGATTTGTTAATAGCACTTGAATTGTCACAAAGAATAGAGATAGGTGATTTATACTCTACATTGATGTATTTTAGCATTTACTTCATCTATAAGATTGGAGTGCAACATGCCAATGCTGAAACATAATATGCATCTGATGTGGAAAGAGTCACTGATTCTTGATTTTTTTCTCATCTATGAAACAAGTCTGCTTCTAAAAAAGAATGCACCACTATTGGTTCTTCTTATATCATCCACAAATTTTGATAAATTAGCATTCGTATATGTTTTCAGAGTGAAATATTCACCTTTGAGATACCATAGTACATATTCAATTATGCTCTTGATATATCTAAAGATCATTTTCACCACATTAACATGTGACTCTTTAGGAGCATCTTGAAATCTAGAAACCATGCACACTACTTACATGATATTAGGGTTTGATGTAGTTAGGTATAATATGTTACCTATAATTGATATGTATATAGTCTTATTTGCATCAATGGACTCATCATTTTTGCTCAACTTCTATCCAATTATCGTGGGAGTACCAACAAGATTTTTGTGTTTTATTACAAAATTATTGAGCATTTCATTAGCATACCTAGTTTGGGATATGAATATCACTTCATTAGATTACTCTAATTGTAGACCAAGGAAGAAATAAAGTTGTCCAAGCATAGACAAATCAAACTCATTTTGAATTTGAGTAGAAAATTCTTTGCACATCCTTTTTTTGATACCACAAAAAATTATGTCATCTTCATTTACAATAACATTTAACATGTGCTCACCTTTAGATTTAAAGTACAGATTATAATCTACACAACCTTTTTTGAATCCTTGTCATTGCAAGTATTGGTCCAATCTTAAGCACCATGCTTTAGGTGCCTATTTTAGACCATACAAAGCTTTCTTTAGTATATAAATAAAATCTTCTTCTTCTAGTAGCCGAAAATCTTTTGGTTGTTCAATATAGACTTCTTCTTCTAGGTTCCCATTCAAGAAAGTAGAATTGACATCCATTTGATATACTTTGAACTTATTTTAAATATAAAATGCTAGAAACATTCTAATGGCTTCCAATCTAACAACTTGAGAAAATGTTTTGTCAAAGTCTATGCCCTAACCTTGTGCATATCCTTCTCACACCAATCTTGCCTTATTCCATATAACAATTCTAAATTCATTAAGCTTGTTTATAAACACCCACTTTATGTATATTAAATTATTATTAGAAGGTCTTAGAACTAATTCCCAAGTTTTATTCTTTTCTATTTGGATTCGTTCTTCATCTATGGCTTTTAGCCAATTCTCATCCTTGTTAGCTTTAACAAAGCTTTTAGGCTCAATTTTGGGCATTAGAGTGAAACTTACTTGATCCTTGTTTTGTGCAACTCTTCTCCTTTTCTAAACTCCTTAATTATGATTGTCAATAATCTTCTCTATGAGATGATCCTTTTAAACACATCTTTCAAAATCTTTTTTATTCATTTCCTCATCCTCTTTAGTATCTACTTCTTCAATTCAAATTTCTTTGTCAAGTTCAACATATTTCAAGCCTTATTCAACCTTGGCATTAATGTTTCTACAATCTTGTGGAACAATTTAATGTAACATATATAGGATTTTATTTGAGTGGAATAACCAAGAAATATTCCTTCATCACATCTGGATTCAAAGCTTCCCAATTGGTCCTCCATTTTCCTGATGTAGCATTTACTACCAAACACTATAAAATACTTAATAGAGGTAGGTTTTCCATACCATAGTTCATAGGGATTTTTGTCACTATTTACCCTTAGTTTAACTTTGTCCAATATGTATACTATTATTTGGATTGCTTCTCTCTAGCATCAATTAGATAATTTGGCCTCTTTTAACATTATTCTGGTAATCTCCTTGGCTATCCTATTCTTTCTCTCAATAAATCCATTCTAATGTGGAGTTCTTGTTGCAGAGTAGTGCCTTTTGATTTTAGGCTTTTGAAAATACTCTATAAACTCATTTGAGTTTAATTCTCCACCTTTATCATAGCTTAATCATCTGAGCTTTTAATTAATCTAATTCTCAACTATGGCTCTAAAAATCTTGAATCTTTCAAATGCCTAAGACATATCCTTAAAAAATGTTACCCATGTTATTCTTGAGTAATCAGCTACAAAAACATGAATTATCTTTCTCCTTTAGATCATTTTATCTTAGTAGGACCAAAAAGATAAGTATGAATTGACTCTAAAGGCTTTGTATTTTCATACTCATTTGTTTGAAATCTGACCTTTGTTTGCTTGCCTTGTTGACACTCCTTAAAAGTAGTGTCTATAGGTTTGGTTATCTTCAACATGTGTCTAACACACTTATTTGAGTTCACTTTGACTAGGTTATAAAAATTAACATGACCTGTTCTTCTATTCCTTAACCAACTATCATTAATACTTATTATAAGGTAGCTATTTATATTTACTTCACTAAGATTGTAGATATTGCTTTCATATTTTTTCCCTTCTACAAATCTTCTTCTAGACTTGCTTATCTTTTAGCCTTCTTTAGTGAATGTGACCTTATATCCATTGTCACACATTTGACTGAAACTTAGCATATTATGCTTCAATCCTTCAACATAAAGGACATCATGAGTAGGAATTTTTACATCTATGTTCAAGGTTCCTTTACCTTGGATCTTTACTATAATATTGTCTCTCAAGATGATAGACCCTTCCTTACATTTGCTTGGTTTGATGAACTTGATCATATCACTAGTCATGTGCTTTGAGAAACCACTATCTATTACCCATAAATTTTATTGCTTGACATAGAGTGTAGATCGAGCAATCATATATTGATGTTTCACTTTCGACACATCCTTAGTTTTCTTTTTGGGCTTATTTTTCTCTTTTTTAGAGATTGGTGAACCTTCATTCACACTAGGAAGCATGATTTTATTTTTAATTTGTAACTTTGGTCTTATAAAGCTTGTTCTACATTATTTATCTATATGATCAAAATTATTATAGTTATAGCATATTACATTTGTATCTAGCAAGGCTGCAACCAAATATCTTCTTACAAAGTTTGTTCTTATTTTAGGTATAACCCTACATTCACTAGCCCTATGACCAAACTAATTACAATTATAGCAATAACCATAGACAGATGAGGAATACATGGTCATCAAATTTATCTATGATAGATGGGGAGGTCTTCTGAAGACTAGCTTCTTCAAGTCTCTCACCTTTACGTATCCATTTGCATCAGCTAAATTTGTCTTCTACATATTCCCTAAGTTTTCATAGATTTACACATTATCCTTTTCTTCAGGCTTCTTTTCAAATTTATTCTCATTAAAAGTGTTTGTGTCTTTCTTTGTATCCTTGTAATCTTTGAAGTTGTCATACAGGTCTGTAGATTTACTGGTTATGGATCTTTTCCCTTTTTCATGACCAAGATCAGATCTCTCTTTTGAATATTTTTCAGAATTGATTAATTCATCAAGAATGTCGGAACCTCCTTTTAGTTTTAGACCTTTGTCTATTTGTACTTTAGCCTTTTAAAGTTCTATTTTCAAAGCCACTATTTATGCTTCTAGCTTTATACATTCATTATATTTATATTTTAGTTCAAGTTTGACTACATCTTTTATTCTTTTTGCCTCTTCAACTTGTGTCTTTAGGCTCACTACCATCTAATTAGATCTTTCAAGAATTTTAGATAGTTTTTTGATTTTTTTTGGCCGAATCTTCTTATGCTTTGAGTTATCTTTTCTCATCTTGTCAATCTCATCTAATGCACAAATGAATTCACACTCTAGATCTACTTCTCCTTCCTCTTCTTTATCAGAGTCTATAACTTCTTCTCTTTCTTGATTCATAGAATCTGATCCTGATTCCATGAATAAGACTTCAAATCCCTCAACCACAAAGGCACAATTATGACTATCATCTAAGTTATCACTATTGTCTAATGAGTCACTATCATTTTTTTAATGTATATACCCTTCTTATTTTTAAATAAGTTTTTCTTCTTGGAGTAGTGGTGTTTCACTTTTTTTACTCTCTTCTTGCTCAGATTTATCCTTTTCGTTGTTAGGGCATTCAATAACAAAATGTCTTACCTTACCGTAGTTAAAAAATCTAAAATGTAACTTACCTTTGTACTTTCCATATCCTCTTTTTAATCTTCTGACAAAGTTGTCTTCTTCTTCATCAATCTCCTCAAATCTAGATGAGAATACTTCTACTTTTACTTTCTTGGCTACTTTGAATGCAACTTCTCTCTTGAAATTGTCTTCTTCTCCCATTCTTATCCCCTAGGTTTATCTAGATCTCATGCTTCCTCTATTGCAAATATTTTAGAATCATAACTTTATCATAGAGATCTTAGGACATTTTTGATAATGACATAATTTCATCTCTTCTCTAAAGCCTCTAATTACATTGACTATTTCATCCACTTTGAGGAGATAGTCTACAATTTTCTCTTCCTCGTTCATTTTAATGATTTCAAACTTGCCTTTCTATGTTTATAGCTTGGACTACTTTAGTTTTTCATCTCCTTCATATATTCTCTTGAGTTTATTCTAGATATCTTGTGCATTTTGAAAATGCATCACTTTGACAAACTCTAAATTAGATAGTCCACATAGAATAAAATTCTTAGCCTTGGAATATCTCTCATATGCTTTCTTGGTAGCCTAATGAGTAGGAGTTGTGTATCCATTCACAACAAACATCCATACATCAAAACCTAAAGAAGATAGATATGCTTCTATTATAATGCTCCAAAAAGCACAGTTTTATCTATCAAAGAGATGTACTCTATTTTATGAATATCCTTCTTAACTAGCCATTTGTGTTCACCATTATAAGATATACCAGAGATGATTAAGCTTATTCTAATGAACCAGGGCTCTGATACCAATTTTTGGAACACAACTATCAATTGAGAGGGGGTGAATTAGTAGATCAACTAAAACTTAGTCCTTTAATACCTTTTAGAATAGATTAAAAGATATATGAAGATAAAAAAAAAATATACAAAGATCATACACATAAAAATTCACATGACACCATATTTATACATGGAAAACTAAAAGGGAAAAACCAAAGTGAGAAAAGCTGTTAGAATTTATTATTTTTATCCAACCTCACAATTCAAAGCCTCACTAGCAAACCTCAATGGTTAGACTTTTAAGGGTACCAATCCAAAGGAGAAACCAATCCCCTAACTGAACACCAACTCAACTGAACATCACTAGTTATAATGTTTAAGGGCACCGACCCTATGGAGACACAAATCCCCTAACTATGCACCAAATTTGCTTCTCTGATGGCACCAACAACTTGGATGTCTATGGAGCTACAAATACAAATTACAATGTTGATTCATAAAATAAACCAATCTCTATTCTCTATCATAGGTCTAGTTTATAACTACTCATGATCTACACATTATCTCTTTGTGTCTGTATTCTCTTTACTCCTCTATCTTTGTTTCTAGATATGCCTCTATTTGAAACACTTCATCTCTCTCTCATTCTTCTACTCAATGTCTTTATATTTTTATTTTGACATAATTCATCAAAAATAACTCATACTTTTTGCATGTCAACCTCTATGTCTCTATATAATTATATATGACATAATAATAGCTATACTAATAACTATTTTAGCTTCAGTAACCTCTGATAGTATCCTTGATGTTATATATCAACATTTGGTATAGGGTTCTATATCTTGTCTGTGTTAAAACTAGTTAGCTAACACATCATGCTCATTTTTAGACTTAGTTCATATTTCTTGAACTAAAAATTTCCAACATCTTGGACTCATGTACCACCATTGTGATTCCTAGCCTTTTGCTATATTTAGTAAGTCTTGGGATCTAGTCTTGATGCACATACCTTGTTACATAGATTTGATCGATTATAGTGATCTAACTCATTGTTTGTGTTGATAATGGATCTTTACTACAAGTTTTTCCACTTGACCATTGGGATGATCATAACTTTAAATCTTGAGCTTTGATTTTAACTTTAGCACCATGATTTGATGGTCTTCATTTAAACTACTGAATTTTAAAATGCATCCATTCGATCGATCTCTAACAAGCTTAGGTGATTCATTTTATCCACGTATCCTTCCAAAATTTAACTCTTTAAGTTCAAAATGCATCTATTAGATAATTTTATCTAAGCTCCCATGTGCCATTAGATCTTCAAAATAGAGTTGTCTTTATTTTTATATTGATGTTAACCGTCGAGCTCTTTATCCCATCTCATTTCTTCCAGAGTCTTTAGAATGCTTAAAATCCATTGATATTCTTAGACTTAATCAATCTTTAAGTCATCACTATCTTATTAAATATGGATCACTTAATCTCATCTAGGTCTACTCACTCTGTTGGATCTCCTTTGCATTATCACCTACTGACCATCAGATCTTTTGAGAAGCTTGATTATTATCTTTGCTTATCTCTAAAAAATGTGACACTTGGCATTAGCTCATGCCCTTTGTACATTAATATTGGTTCTTGTTATTGAGATACTTGGAATTCACACATTTTGCATTGACATTTTGAGTTTATACCACTTCATAGATTTACTATATAATCTTCATGATTGTGACACTTGTCACTAGCACATTTACTTGGAGGTACCTTTGACAAATTGACTTTCCTACACATTAGATCTTTAGCATATGATTAGGTTCTAATCATTGATCAAGCTAAGACAAATCTTAAGTTGAGGACTTAGTAAATATAAAGTCTTAGAACATTTTCTCAAGCTAGTAATTACTAGGTCAAAGGGCCCGATTTCATAATGATGATAAGGACTTAAGTTATAACTCAAGTTACCATGTCCTAGATATATCTATTCAACTTCAAAATATAACATGCCTATTGACGCCATGACTTAAACCCTTAGAGTTTAACTGAGAAACCCTATAATGTTTGAGATCAAAGATAATTCAATTCTGAGCTCATTCCTTCTCATTTGAACTTGTCGACCATATATTTAATATGCTCATGAAAAATACATAATGGAACTTCTATCTAATTCACTTCAAACATCTATAAATGGTATCTATAAAAGTAAGACAACTTTGTATTGTGTAACTTGTAAAACATGCTCTTCTCTCCATCAATCCTTCCTGATTCTTTTGACATCAATGATGACATCCATACTATCCCTTTTGACATAAATGACAATCATATTGAAAATAATACATAGATATTTTCCATCACAAATCTTATTAGCAAAATTTTTTGGACAAACCAAACCATAACCAAAAATCATTTTTTTAGGTTTATGGCTCTCATCTTTACAAATACAAGCTTTTCTTCATAAGGACAGAGACACCCAACACAACACAATTTCCTTTACAAACCTTATTATAGAATATTTACACCAAATGTATCATTTTTAGAAATAAAATTTATAGGTGTAGTTTATATTTATCTTTCTCATCTATAGATAATTATACGAGCTTAACCATCCTCGTAATGGTTATTTGCTTAATCCTTTGTCTACGAACCCATAGTTATTTGCACTATTTAGTTATAGAGAACCATGCAAAACTATATTTTACTCTAAATATTATTACAAAAAATAAATGTATTAATGTCAAAAATTAAAATTGGACATACAAAATATTCTTACTAAATTCACATAGAGAAATATATGTGAGTTTAACCTACCTCGTAGTCATTATATACCTAATCCCTAGCATATGCATGTATATCTATTTCACTAAACAAGAAAAACAAAGGTTTTATTAGGTAAAAAAAATGTTTCCCCAAATTTGACACTTATGGTAAATCACAATAAATGTCAATAATTAAATTTAGAGATGTCTCGACCTTCTCAATATTCCACCTTATCGGTGAGAGGTTAAAAATAGTATACTTTCATATTTTTTACATTTAGCTAAATACAATACACCAAATGATAAGTATGAATCCTTTTTTTACTCCTCATATACATTTGAATTTTATTAGTTACCATACCATCCCTTTTACCCATGCAATGATAAAATTGGGTCATATGGTCAATGCTCTCATCAATAGGATATGTAGAGTACCACATAACATAAGTAATTAACATGTTCCTCCTCAACCCCCTTGACTTCCTATGCATCAATCCAAACTACCTAAATTATATACCATCATTGATGGTCTAAATAACAACCATGTAAATATTTATGTGACTGATTTACTAAAGACAACAACTATTTACAATGACATCCTATATGAGGTATTGCATGAGATAACTCTTCCTATTTATACATAACAAAAATATTTTACTTCTATATTGATGACATTAAAGGATGTTGATAAAGTTATATGCTTTGAGAAGGAATACCTACCTCCTAAGAACATTATAAATCAAAGCATTCCACTATTCATCGATGTTGAAGTTTAGAACAAATATGCCAAACCCATATTGATTCATAAAGGCTTGGGATTGAATATGTGAAACATTACTTCAGTAAAAAAATTGGTTATAACTATGAATGCCATTAATAAGTTATAAATTTTTAAAAGGACCGGATAATACCTTGTGTCAGATATTTTGGACAATAGTGATGGATATAACATTAGGATCCAAGATAATGTCCACATTATAAAAGGTCACACCTATTATTTTACATTACAATAAATATTTATGAAGATCTTGATACATTCCATGGAAGGAGTACCATCCACATTACATATATGTATTGATTTCATACATGGTGGTTATTTGTATTCATTTCCAAAAAAAGAAACTACATTTAGATATTACAATATGATATAAGCTAATAGTAAAAATCAATCACCTTTTAGGGGCTATTCCATAAATGTAACAACCCTCCGATCGGTTATCATAAAATCTCACCTTAGGTTTTAAATTAATGTTATGTCAAGTAATATATTAATCTAAATGGTATACCTAAGTATTCACATGACAATGATTTTACTATAGGTTTCATTGACATAAGAGAGGCATATTAACATGGATCATAGGTTCATTCCAAAAATGATAAAACCATATGCTTAAACATAGATAATATCCACATATTAAATTATCTATAATAAACACCAAGAATGCTAATATGATCAAGATAACCATTTAATTATATTAAGAATCAAAGTTCTTGGCCTCAATCTATGGCCCTAGTTGCTTCTACTCAAACCATAACAACCTTATTCTAGGAGACATTCTTTGTAATTTGGAAAGTACAATCAGTTTCATTCTAATGATGACCACATAATAAATATATAGATATTTTGCATTATAGATCAAAGGAAACTTATCTATAATTTCCAATAGGAATTTACACACCAAAAATAATAGAGTCAACATGGTGGAGGATATAACTAATCATGCAAAAATAAAAAACAATAGTAATTATATCAATTATTCCACATAGCTATTTGCAAACATAATAACATGGAGTTGAAACATATAAATCATATCCATAGATCAATACCTGATCACATAGAAACGAGTATTAGTTATGTATTATAGTGTTGATAATTGATAGGTGCCCTCATTATTATAAAATCCAAAATGAAATGTAACATCATCTCCCCCTTGAGAAAGATAATGTCATGATGTCTTGGTCAAATTATTAATTATTATAAAGATAAATAAAAAATTAAAATATGTTTAAATTGTACTATTGATCATGTAGTACTTTTGGAACTTGAGTTTTAAAATTGTGGATGCATCCTTTACATTTGGTTTCCTATAAATGGAAAGTAACAAGTTTCATATTTAAAAATCTTATTTGTAATTTATTTTGTCCATATTATTTCCCTTTCCCTTGCAGGACTTCACTAATTTTTTTAAATTTTAAATCAACTTACTAAAACATTAATTATTGTACTTAGTATCATGTTTCTACTACATATCTATTCACAAAACCTCCTTCTAGTACTAACAATTTGAGACATTCGCTATAGTAATTTTAATTATGCATAATATTGCATTAATATCTCTATAATTTCTCACAAAGAGGTACATACCATAAGAGTATGCAATGATACATAAATGAAATTTTAAGAGTACAATCTCGAATACAAGTTCAAGCTTAACTACAACAATGTATATCATAATGTAAATATAGATACCTACTTAAAATTATATAATAAATGATCATAAATGTTTTAGTATCAACCACCTTTGTAAAATGATATCATGGTGTCAATTTTCATAAATTTAATAGCTTAAAAAATATTTTATAGTATTAATGTTAAATTAGTTCCATATTTTTGAAAACCAAAACAATGTAATCAACCACTATGACATAATATAACCATGTTATTAGCCACTACTAAATAATATGACACTTTCACTCACCACTGCTAGATAATTCAATAAATTTAAGTATAAAATGTTTATTAGTTCATTGAGAGATCAACTCTTAAATAGATCTGATCATGCAACTATTTTTATTTTTGATAGAATTTTATAGAGGAAGAAGTCATAATTTAGACATTTGATCCAACTTCATCTCCCCACTTGGAGCCATTCACTTCACATCCCTCCATTGGGATTGATTATTTCCTTCATAAAGGGTCAGATGTTGATATCAAAATAGAGTGTTGTATAATCATTATCATACACAATAGTCATGCAAAACCTTAAAAATATCCTATGTCTATTATGATGTCACATGCATGTGAATTAGAAAGTGCAAGAGATAGATAATGTATACAAATTTATCTTGAGTCATGTCCACACACACCCATACTAACCACTAAATACATAATCATATGCATTAATTGATAATGCGTACTTCATACAAATGCTTCCTACCTTTTGCTCCTCATTACCCTATAATATAGAGGATGACTCTTGAATCAATCATGCAAAATAAATTTACTATACATAGGAATACATCCCAAATAATTTAAATACCCATAGCATAATTTTTTATGGTCCTCCTCAAAAGATCTAGGAGCATAACGAACTCAATATGAAAAATGTAACTACCAACAAAAAACTTTATGAATAACTCCAAATATAGGTCATTCAATTTTTACATGCAATTTTATCGATCTCATGCGCTAAGACACTATAAATTTCCCTAAGTATGCATTACTGCAATACTCAGCTATAGTTATCACAATTGCACATTAAGTAATGGTTTTAATATAGATATTTGCATGTACTATGATTACATGCTTATTAATACCCAACACTATTAGATATAAGAAATGAATTATAGAGGATATTGTAACATGCTTTAGGTAAATCAGTATGCAAGTTGCAAAATTTTTAAATTATACTCCTATCATGAGTATGTGTAATAAATAGAAGTTACATCTACTTATGAGTTAATACTATCTCAAACTTGAAATAAATTTTCTTTAATAATGCTATCAACACACATATAGGACCCTCTTACTTGGGTGTGACCATCATGGAAGTGAAACTTCACTAAAAGGAAATTATCTCATTACAAAATGGAGACATCAATCATTTGCTTCATGAGAAGACAAAATCAAAATGACCCATATAGTATCACTATTCCATCACACAAAGTGAAGATAATACCTACTATAATTTTATGTTTCCAGATAAGTTTTTAGTGGAACCCCACAAATATCTCAGTCCCTTCCACACAATTTGGTCCTTTAAGATAAAGATATCTTAGTTCTAATTTTATTAAGTTATATCTTTAAAATATGTTTTCTCAAACACTAAGTATCACAATTTCATGAATAACCAAATTAAGTTGAGTGTTTGAACCTACAACTCTAATACCACAATGTAACAATCCTCTGATAGGGTACTTGAAAAACTCACATTATGTCATAAATCAATGTTAAGTCTACCAATATATTAACCATAAAGTTTATACTCGAGGAGTCACATGACAATGCATTCATAGCAGATTTCATTGACACAAGGTAGCCAAATTAATAAGGATCACAGGGTCATTTTAAAATTGAGAAAAGCTTCTGCTAAAACATAGAATATAACCACATATTAAATTATTTACAGTAATCACCAAGAATGATAATATGATTGAAATAACCATTTAATGATATTAAAATTCAACCTTGAGCCCTAGTTGCTTCCGCTTAAAAACTTAGCCACCTCATTAAAGGATACATTCTTTGAAATTTGGTGAGCACAATCAGCTGCATGTTGATGATGACTACATAATAAATATTGAGATTTAGCGTGATAGAGAGAAGGAAACTTCTTTACAATTTCCATTAGTTCTTTACATAGTAGAAACAATGGGGTCAACATAGTAGCAAATATAACTAATCATGCAGAAATCAACAAGCAATAGTAGTTATATCAATTACTCCACATAACTATGAACAAGCATTATAATGAGTTAAAACATATAAATCCTAACTACATACAAATCCTTATTCATATAGAAACTAGTATTTGTTATGTTTTATTGTGTTGATCACCAATAGTTGCCCTCATTTCGGCACATGCCAAAACAACGTATAACAATAATACCTCCAGCTCAATCCATCCTATGGGATAAGAGGTATACATATGAGGTGGGTGAATCTAGTAAAAAATATTAGAAAGATCCAACTATGAGTGTTGAAGGAGATATACAAAAAGGATTACAAGGTACTGTAGAGCAAGATGACACAATTGTAGTTCTCTATTTTTTGGTAAATTTCAAAGATCATAATTTCATAGTTATAGATTGATATGATAGAGATGATGATGATATGCAAAATCTATGAGATGACAAATTACGTAAGGTGGAGTTTAATCCTGTGTAAAAATGGGCCAACAAACCAAATATTTTTCACTTCACTATGTTAAAAGTGTGACATGTGTCAGTAGTAAGAAATTACGATCATATTCATCCTCTAGCTTTGAACTGCAACCATCCATAGTATAGAACGAAGTGCTCATTCTGATAGGTGAACACCTATTGGCATATTTAATACTGTATCAACTAAAATTTTCTTTAATATAATTATCCTAAGATGAACCCATTAGATATCACTGAATTTAACTAGAGTTTTCGATGTAAAGATCTCTAATATATTATTTTTATATATGTTTTTTTTAATAATAAATCACTGGCTGATGCGTAACATCGACTAAAATCTTTTTGCACGATTTTTACAAAAAAAACATTTTTAGAAGAAAAACATAAAGTTACCTTAACGATCGTGAAGGTCCTAGGCAAACCGCATGTGGTTGCGTTAGATACCTTACTTAAAAATGAGTATGATACTGACTGAGAAAAGAATTTGTGGGGGGATCTTTGTCTCGATTTATGGAGAGGGTTATTCCAACACAAGAAAAATGACAGGAGAGTTGGAGTGCATCCGAACTTTAAGGGATTGCGATCCTTAATTGTCAATATTCCTCGATAAAAATGATTTGAACGCATAATTTGAAGCCAGGATGATGTGTTTTCTTATCAAAGTGTCCACTCGACATGATGCGTTTGTCATCTTCAATTTAAAAAAAGGGCAACATGGCATTTTTAAAAATCACAATTATTGATTGCTTTTTCTATTTTATTATATTTTTCTTTCTGCTGTTGCATAACTGTGTTTTCCTGACCTTCATAACGTTATAATGCTGTATAATTCACTTAATTGATTTTCTGGCTTTAAACAGGAAAAGAGAGAAAAGAAAAAAATTTAAAAAAAAAAACGCAAAAACTTTTATTATAACTTTTATATAAAAAAATAAAATTAATAACATATCTATTCGTTCCAACAAAACAAGAGTTAGTTGATGATATACGTTGCCTTGTATATTTACTTTGCTTCGCCGCATACAACACCATAATAAATTTATACCTTTCAATGCCGAATCCTTAAAATTGTATAACAAATATGTAAAGGGCAATATACCATATCTTTTTTTTTTCAAGGAGGGTCCCATGTTGGAGGTTATAGTTTTTATAATTTTAGGTTTTGACATTTTATACATTATGAAAATTAAAAAAATTGTTTACAAAATATTTACACTTTAAAATAAGGAGCAGTTATTGCTTAGGAAGAAGTTTTGGACGGGTGCTTTGGGTGTTGCCGTTTTATGCATTATGAAAATTAAAAAAACTGTTTACAAAATATTTACACCTTAAAAGAAGGAGCAGTTATTGTTTAGAAAGAAGTTTTGGAGGGGTGGAAAGCAGCTGAGGGGTGAAGATTGGCATGGCTGCTCTTATTTTTTTGGTTGCCAACTGTATATTAGTATTCAATCAATATTTTATTTTTTTTAGTCTTTTAATAGTTTTTTTTAATAAGATATTTCTAATTTTTCAAAACAGCATATATTGCATAAATTTTAAAAATGCATAGGACTGCTTATCAAGGAAAACTCTCCTATAATTTCTCAACAGCGTCCCTTTAAAACAATTAGCTATCACGTAACATGAGACCATGCTCTTAGTGGCATAGTAAAACTCTATTAAATGTAAGTGGCTTCATTAAAAATGTTATTTTTCATTGATATTATTGATATTATAATTTTAGGATGTCATTTATTATTGATATTATTATTTTAATGGTGAAAGCATTGTAAATTTATTATTGAGGATGATGATTTATTATATATTATAAATTTTTAAGAAATTTTTATTTAAAGAGAGTTGATGAAATGGAGACATTGATATAAAAAATGTTAACAATCAATTTAATTTAAAATAATAAATAAATAAATTAAATGTACACATACTCAGATTATTGTAATGTATTATTCAAAAATAAAAATACTAATGTTTACATGAATTGTAAATTTATTTATGAAGATAATAGTTTATTAGATTATTTATTCATATATAAATTTTAAGAGATCTTGATTAAGAGAAGGTTAAAGGAATAGAGATGCCCAATGATGGAAAGTTTAATTTAAATATATGTATATTCAAATTGTTGTAATGAATTATTTAAAAAGGGAAATACCAATTTCTATATAACTCAGCAGATTTAAAAATAAAACAAAGAAACATCTTAGGACTCATGAAAAATTAGCTTTCAATAATTTCACATTTTCATGACAAGGGTGCTGTTGTCTTCCAATATTAGCCCAAACTCTTGTGTAATTCAGCCATCCGGAACAATTGAGCATATTTCCAATATCACCCAGAAAACTGATTCAACAAATCTGTTATTTGAACGTAATGAGTCGAGGGATTCCTCGTATTGAGAAGCCTCAGTAGATGTTCAAACAACCGAATGTTACATGCTACTCTGAGACCACCATTGTGTGAATATCCCAACTCCTCGGCAGAAAATTCGAGAAGCTTTTCGAACAAGGGGTGACTCAAATAATGTATATCAACAATGAAGCGACGACCTTCGTTCCCCACATAGACTGGCAAACATCCACGAGGAACCGTTGGCTCCATAGATTTTATTCCACAACTTAAACAAAAAGCCGATTTCTTCAGAAGGTTTACCCAATTTCTGCAACTTCTATGCCAGCGCTTCATCTTAATTCTTATTAGAAGAAACCCAAAATGTGAACTGGTTCTTAATAACACTATTCTAAAACCATGAGAGTACTGAGAAAATGAATGGCAAAGAACAAAAGGATGAAACAGCTTTATATAGAAAGGCAGTGTTTCCGCACAGGAAGCTGCAAAATAGAGTGGAAACAGAAGGCAAAACGTCCCGTCGTTCGTGAGCGTTCCAAATTTGGATCAGCATGTGACAGCAGTCAGAAAGTAGACAAATGTATAGTGAATTCAGTGCCCGCTTTCAAAGGTCCCACACAGTTCTAGATAAAATTTGAATGTTAATAATTCTGTCCTCCTCTGCCGACCTACTTGTGCAGTGTGGAGAACGTGTGGAGCGGCAGGCTTTAATTAAATGCAGTGCTGATCTCAATGATGAGGATTGAGAAGATGGCTCTGTTTAGCATCTCTGTATATTTCTTTCTGACATATTGCTGTCACACTGAGTTGGTCTTTACATTTATCCAGTTTTGTGGTCTGAGAACAAAGTTTTCATTTCGGCACAGATTTCCCTAAAGAGGCGCAAATATCTATTTTTATAGGATTTTTTTTAGGGTTATATGTTTTATATATATAAAAATTGGTAATGTTTTTTCATTTTTTACTGTTTTTTAAGGGGTTTAAATTTATTATGCTTCCTTCTTCTCTTTAATAAATATTGTTCGAAGTGAGGAAGATTCTTAATGGTTTGGTTTGGAATTATCTTTGTCAAGGTGGTACACATATAATAGAGTTATGTCAGTCTATTCTTGTTATCCTTATATGACTTGCTTTTAAGGTGTTGAACCTCAAACTTCTCTTGATAAACGCCAGGAATTTATCAGTCCATCAAACTCTAGGAACAATATATTGTATTCACCATGTGACTTTATGCATATGAGAAGAGCCACACTAATTGTTCTACTTTTCGAATGCTATCACATCGGTTTAGCTATGTTGTCTTCCCATTTCTTATTATTAAAAAATGACATTATATGTATATATAAAAATGGAGATTTGACATTACATAAATTTTATGAAATATAACTGAAGATTCTAATACTTCTAACTCTACTATACTAATCTGCAAATTCTCTATCTTCTCGTAAATATACACTAATCATTGGTTAAATTTAAATATGAATCATTTCAATAAAATATATTTATTTTGACTGTTACACCATAACTCAAAAATTAACATGAAATAAATCATACTCATTTACTCTATACTTTTTAATTAATTTTGAAATACCATTTCTCTTCAATTTTCAGATTCCAGTTCTCTGGAATTTTCAGTTCTTTGAAAATTTCATTGCTCTTGCATTGCATTTTCCCATCTTTGAATGTGTGTTTATTTAAACGTTGTGTTCCCCCCACAAATCGAGTTATTAAAGGGCGTAAAATATCTACCTATTAATATTGCTTTCGCGTTATTGGGGACGGCGGGAAATGAGTTATTTCTAGAGGATATGGTTGACACGGTGTTAGAATAAATATTAAAATGTTTTAGAATTCGAATAACGCTTGTTAGTTCTCAAAATGCTATATCCGGTGATTCAAATTGAAAAGCAATGGTACTCCTTGTGCTGTCTTCTTAGTAGATTTAAATTACTTTATTTGGATTTCCTAGTTAAAAAAATCAAAGTTGGTTTCTAAGTAAAATTTTTAAAGAGATTTTGTAGGTTTGCATTGATTCTGATTGTGGATGCCCTTTTCAAAATTCATTTTGCAAGCGTTTTATACTTTGCCGATTGTTGATGAGAAACCATGTAGAAGTATAACTTATATTTAATAAATCATGGATATTAAACGTGGTTATGAAAAGATTTTTTTAGAAGTTAATATTTGTTAAAAAGAATATGAAAGAAAATAAAAATAAAAATGTATTTCCAAAATATGAGTAGAGATATACATTTTATATAATTTAAAAGTTTCATGTAATACTTTCGGGTATCATATATAATTATATATACAATATTGAAATAAATAAGGATGAGATCTAAGACAATGATATACATAGATTCTTATTTAATTATTTCGCATTTATTTTCCCTTTATAGTAATTAATTTATAATTTTTCGATATTTATTAAAATAAAAAAATTAACGTCCTCTTCTTTCATTTAAGAGACTTATTCCACTTATGTTTAAAAATTAAATGAAATAAAATATGTCTTTGACACATAGGTTGTAATAAAAATACATTATAAATTTACCTTATGTATATGAATTTCCATTATATCTGAGAATTATTTTGTCAATGTTTAAATGAATATCATTGCAGACTTTTATGTTCTAAAATTCAAAGTGTTAGAGTAAAAATTTGTAATAACATGCATATAGATTCTAGAGAATCAGTCTTGAAGTAATTTAATAGCAATTGTTGTAGATTTTTAATCATATTCTTTGGGCTCTATAGAGGTTTGTGCTGTCCTCACATGGACTTTGACCTCTATGTTCTTGTCATCTCTCACGAGAGATGCAAAATATCATGGTACCTATATAAAATGTCTAAACACTTTATTTGTTTCTAATTAGAATTTTAACATTGCACATGCATTATTGAATTGTGTAATATGTGTATTCCATTATGGAGTCACACATCACATGCACAAGCCTTCCACTAACTTTGAATGTTACCAAACCACTACAAAATCTCCTACACATGCACGATGTGAGAACATCCATACTAAAAAATCTTCATATCAATTCCTTTTCTTTCATTTTACATGCCAAGTGCACTATCCATGTTGATGCCATATCATTGATATTGTCATCAAAACCACATAAATGAAAATTCAATCCGCAAATTGGAAATAGGACCAAGAATAACTCAACCACAAGGTCAACAATGACATCTAATACAATATTTCTATATTTTAACTACCCTCTTACAATGATGTATGTATCCTAATCATTTGACCCATAAGGATCTATAGATGAGAGAACACACACAAATAAAAAATAAATTAGTGTTATTATGCTTTACATATCTAGCAATCATTCCTATTTGTAACTCAGATTTTTCTTCAATTTCAGAACAAATAAGTGGTAAGCATTCCTCTTCTAATCACAAAAGCATGGAAGATATTGATATTGAATGTTTACACATCTGTACTTTATATATTATACATATTGAATAGAAGTTGAACAATCTTAAAATTAATTATGCATTTAAATGCTTCATTGGTTTACCAGTTTTTAGTTTTCTTTTTTCACATTCTATATCATGAATCTTATTTCTAGGTAAAATATTTCTTCACTACAAAACAATTTTTTGAACCATGGTGCAAATCATTGATATTTGAGAAGGAGTAGCATATGCCTTTAATAACATGAGTATAATGTAATAAATAAGGATTTATAGTTGGTTTTGTATCATAGTATCTATAAGAATGTCATAAAAGTGAAAGATGCTTGGTGCCTAGAAATTATGAGTCATCCCCAAATTCTTAGAAGATAATTCATCATGATTTTAAGGAATAACACATCAAAATATTTAGCTAATACTATGAAATAATAATGTAACTTGGGCCACAATTCAATCCTTATTTTTAATATCTAGTGTCCATCCTTTGTTAAAATAGAATACCCCTTAAAAATGTAATTCAATCATGATATATTAGTATTTGATTAAAAACTCAATGCTACAACATTGTATGCCCATATTTGACTTGACTTGAGGCATACTTCTTAGTCAATTATTTCATTGGCATGGAGAATATCGCATTCACATTATTGAAGAAGCCCACTTCAGTGTCCAAATGGTGGGAAAGCTTCAAATCATAGTGCAAACAATATTGTAAAACAGTTAAGATTTGGAAGTTTATTTTTAATGCCATAAATGTTGAGTATTAGTCCATAAATCACTATCAATATAAGTACATCAAGTTATAGAAAAATTTCCATCATAAAGAGAAATATGTCGAAGATTATACCAATGTGTTCCATAAATACACTATAAGCTAGCATGGGAATGTGACTAAACAACATAATTTGTTGATATACATTAGAGAACCCTCACCTTTTAAAAAAAAAAATGGATTTATTGAATTTTGATGCTTTGGAGAAACACTAATACAATCCTACCAAGATCAAGTTAAAGGAAAGATGAAAAAAAGTTGTTATTCCTCACTGAGCACTATGCATAAGAGATATCGTAGACATAGTGCACCATATAATCATGTCATGCAATAAATAAAAACCCAAGAAATCTGCATAACTTGAGAATATTTCAATGTATTTTGTGCCAAGAAGAGGATATTAACAAGGATAAAATTCATGCCTTTCACTCCAAAAAATCTCATATAGTAATTTTAAGTGTCAAATACAACAATATTTATTTTTTCAATCCACATTCGGTCTTGTGCCAATGAATGACATTGATCCATAATCTAATATTCGTATCCCCAAATCCACTTCCATATACACCATTTATGAATGGAAGCATCACCTCCACCCCATGTTTCTAGTGAAATATCGACCTCTCCATGTTATCATTGATATTGGGATCAAGGAGACCAACATTACATAAGGTACAACACAATGCCTAAGTCTCACCATTGAAGCGTGTCTTAAACCATAATTTTTGGCTTGGATTCATTAAGGTAAGGATATACATGTCTATAAAAAATGCACCTTCAATTATAATTTCAATCCCATGGAGAACACATTTATTTGCGATTTCATGCCATTTGATGTATGAGATGTTTACCTTTAAAGGTTATATTTATATGACCATGATGCTACATATAAATCCAATCAAAATTTTTAGATAATACATGATAATGATAGATTCTATAATGTATTTAAGTCACCTCTAATGACCCAAATAACTTTGGTCTCTAGAAAAAAATTTAACAATCTTAACTTGCACACAAAAACATATTTGATGCTAATTGCCCACAACTGAATAAAAAATATAAGAGAGAAAGTAAAAAATCCTACACAAACATCACCAATGAAATAAAATCATTGCAAGATAATACACCAATTTAGAGACATCTATGAAGATCCAAAGGCTTTTTCAACACATTGTAAAGTGAAAAATTACATCTATTTGCTTTGTAGATCCCCTCTTTGAAACTGCCCATTGTACTAAAAGTACGTTTGGGAGAGTAGTTAAGTCTGATTCTAGCCCCAAAAGATTATTAATCAATGAAAGATAAAGACTAGATATTCTCATTATGTAAGGTCAATATTCATTTCACTAAATAAATATATTATATGGATTTTATAAATTAACTACCATTTTACAACGAGATATTGATGAAGAATATATACCTAATATTGCACATTTATGAACTTAGGGAATAACTCTAAAGTAGCAATAATTAATCAATATTTAATTAAAGTTATTATTATGTACTAGTACATGTTGAGTATGTTCTCAAACAACTTTTAAAATGTGATAAGGATTGTACACATGGTTTTTTATGCCTTTAGCTTGACCAATGTGACAAAAAAACTCATGCACTTGATGGATGGCCTTCATAGATAATTCATCTACTATTTGATCCTAGTTTACTTTAATGATAAATTATTCTTCCATAAGACTTGGGATGACCATGTGAAGCACATATCACACATATTATTAATGCAAGAGCATCCTTGGTAGAGAGTAATCTTACGTAACCTAAAAATAACTAAGTCTGGTATTGAAAATAAGCTTGTAACATAGCTACATAATGCAAGCATAAAGTTTGTTATCATTAATGTGTATATAATAAAAATGTTTCATGAGTCTTCACCAGTATAAAGACAAAAGTGATATACAAATAAGTTGTATAATGTTTTAATTTACATCAATTCTTGAAAAAAAAATTGTGCCATCACACAGAACATTTGGTTTGAGTGAGACACACACAAATGTAGTTTTTCTATAGATGCACAAAGTTATGGATTATAAGGTCATATGGTTTAGTGAAAATAGTGTTGATAACCTATAACAATATGAAGGATGCAACATCATGATAAATTCATCTTCCATCACAATAGACATAATGTTTAGAATCTCTTAAAGAATTAAAATTTTATGTATGAACACATTTTCATGTTGAGTTAATGATAGGTAAATATTATGCAAATAAGACTTGTGCATAAAATAAATTGGCGTAACTCAGATTAGTTTAATTCCAAATTTATTGGAATGAGTCTTTATCTCTAATTTTCTTATACTGAGTATTTAACTCCAATATTTTTTGAACATATCTTTGTTTATGTGGGTTCGATGGATACCATAAAATCAGATCAGGTACCTTATAATACTTTAAGATTGGTGAAGAAACTTCATTCTAAGGCACATGTTGTGTGGTATTAAGTTTTTTAAATATCTTAATGGTAGAATAATAGTGAAAAATGGGTTATTTACGTTAGATAGTTTGGGTGCATGGAATATAAAAAAAACAAAAATTCTACTTGATATGGCTATAATAATCTTACCTAAAGTGTACTCAATCAAAAAACTATTAAAAGAGGGAAAGTTAGGTCATAATAATGTAGGTTTGTGAACCAAAGGAAATGAAACCCTTAAAAAATTAACCTTTCACTCTGGGTTAGAAAATTTATAGGGGGACTAGTGCTTGTTACATGTTGTTATCATCACAAGTAAGATGTCTAAACAAATGGATGCATTAAACTTCACTACTCGTAATCAAAATTTGATTCTAAATTATTATTTTAATTTCACATATTCAAAGTAATATTATGATTTACGAACATTAATAATTAAAATTAGATACAACATAATCATAGTAATGATATTAAAAATAAACACATGTACATAACCTAAAGACTAAAATACCAGTATTACAACTTCTTCAATAAATCACAAGTTTTAGAAGAGATAAACACATAAATAAAAACTTGTAGGATAATCCTAAGAGTTATTTGTTTATATTAATTGTAAAATTATCCTCCCTTTCTATTGTATAGGATAAAAGTATATATATCTTGGAATGGGAACGCCTAATCTTCTAATAAAGTCTAAATTTATTTATTCTATTTCCATAACTGAGTATCAAAACTCATGAATAATGTGCATGTATACATACAAATAATATCCATTCACCATAATACAATACATGTGTGTCAAAAATAATGTTGAGACTTGAGTATAAATTACAATCAATAGATGTGAAAAAGACATGTAAATTAAGGAGTTGATACGGCACCATTTGACAATGGAGGTTATATTCCTATAGTTTTGGTCATTGTAGTCACTGTTAATGAATTTGAAACTAAATTTGATCGAGATACGGGTGGAATAGTAGTTGAAATTGTCACAAAATTGGTCCCTTTAGTTATTTGCTTATATTAAGGCTCAAAAATTGATGGTGTGTACTTTGAGGTGGCCAAGATACAAAATATGTCCCTACCAAAGGATTGTCTTGTTTGAGTGCCTCCAATCACTATACGAAGCATGACTCACATCAAAATTAGTCTAGATCATCTCTTATTCAATTATAGATATTTTGAACAAAAATGGTTTCTTGGCCATTATATTGTCATGAATATTAATTGAATACTTAAATGAAACATTTAATGTATTAGTGTTCGCTACCTTATCCTTTACGGAATTTTTTAATTGAATAATTTGTTCCTTAGTTTTATACATAGTGCCCTCCACTTCTTCCTATAAACTATTAGTAGTCATCTAGAGCAAGCCTTCAAAAATGCACCTTAAGACTAGTTGCCTCAAATGTGCATGTCAATATACAATCATCATATCCTTAAAATTTATAGTGCCCATTATTCATGACTTATGAATTATTACACCAGGGTATGCATTACATTGTGCCACTCTAATAAGTTTTCTCTTGGGGTTGTCATGTGGATTTATTTTAGAGTAACATAAGGGATTGATATCAACATTAAGTGTCTATAGGCCTTATTATTGGTATCTTAGCCCATAAAATTTAACTTATCATTCACATTCTTCATTCTATTATACTCTTGGGTTACACTACCCCATTTTGTATGTGATACGACTCTAGCATGTCTTATTGAACCAATAATATTGTATATCATCGTAACTACTCCTTGTATATTACATAAAATATCATTGAAACTTTTATGATATCTATTTCTTGTAAAATTTGTTTTGATTGATCATAATTCTTATACATGTGCTTAAGAACTCCCTGAATTGTCTTAATAAAACTATAAGGATATTCCTAATACTCATCTAGGCTTATGTGGTTAACCTTCCTCTTATTAGTTAGTGATAAAATGTCTTATCTCTATTCTAACTCAATTATCTCTCCTTTATCTAGCATATTTTTTATCTTAACCTTCCCATATGTGTTACTCTACCTATCATAATTAAATCCCACCTTTGGATTCTCAATGATAAAAAAGTCTTCTCTACCTACCTCCTCTTCCTGTAATATTTGAATCCATGAAGTAATATTCGGAATAGATTTTTATTTCCAAGGAATTTTAGATGCATAGGTGAAAGAATGGGTTTGACTTGGTGGGAGAATTGATATTGAAGTAGGATGGATAATTAGAGAAGGTGTGGATAATTGTATAAAATAAGGGATGGACTTTCTCTAGGCAATGACCTTATTTTATGGATGTGTCATAATAATGTAATTGGTATTTGTAAAACTCATGTGTACTAAGACTGTGGAGGAATCTATTTGGGTAAATGAAAAAATGGGCACACCTAACTATGTTTATGGCCTAGAAGTAGTAGCTTTTGTAACCAAAATGAATGTAGATGTTAAGTCTCTAAAGTTCACCTACTTATTTGAGATAAGGGAATGTAGACTAAATTTAATAATGGATTCATTAGTTATCAAGGTCTGAATAAAGTTCAAAGTAATATTATAAATCCTAAAAAGTTTTGTAGTAGTAGGGAAAACAAAATTTAATAGACCTTGGGTTATAATTTGTAAAATTGGTATTGTGAATGCCTAATGCATCTTAAGTGGAATAGAAGATTAAAAAGCAAAAGAACGTAAAGAATGGGTATATCTTATTATAATTTAAGGAGATACAAAAGAATAAAAATTGTGTACTTATAATTGATGGTTTCCCATCACTCAAATTAGTATGGGCAATGGAAATTGTTGTTTCAAAGGTTGTAGTTATAGTTTGTTCAATTGAAACCTATGTATTAACTTCATCTGTGGGACTTGTATCAAATCCTATAGAATCACTAGTAATAATTAGGGTCTCCTTGGGACTTTAATCCCTTATTTTCTCTTGCATAGTGATTTAACCTTTTTGGGTTTTTAATGAGTAATTTCCTATGTTTGGTTAAAGAGCTAAGATGCCTAAATCAGTTAAATAAATTGTAATAATTAACTTACTAATTTATAAATGAAATTTACCTTGATTTAATTTCTAATAATAACAATAAATATGGATAAATAAATATTTAGCAAAAAATAGATTGTCATAGATGATCTAGGTTCTGAATTTGGAGATCTAAACAACTCTTAAGTATCACAAGCAAGATTTTGATATTCGTTTATTCACTTAATGATAGCACCTAGTTTGGAAAATAGTGTCATATCTATGTAGTATCTTTAATGTGTCACTAATGTCCTTTTTATGGGAATATTCCTATTTTCATGGAGCACAAGCTCTTATGTCTATATGTTTTGTTCTTATGTGATCAAAACCTATAGTTGTGTATTATACCTAGAAAGCTTGATTTTGTGTTCAAACCCTAGTTCTCTTTGAAAGTATGATATGATAAATAATTGAGTGTGTTAGTAGGATGGATTTGACATATTCGACTCCACATTATCTACTGATTTTCCTACATACCAATACTCCGATGAGGGATCAAGTCCAATGTAGTTCTCCCACCTTGTGTTTTATGTATTTGAAAGTGAATGCTAGAATAAGAGTGGCCTTGGATGTCTTGAATGTCATTAACATTTAGAATTATTTAAAACTAAAATTAGGGTTTATGTGGATGGTAGTATGCATAAAGTAGGGAATAATAGGGATAATATACCTTAATTTGACATAACTTTGTCTTTAGTCTGAATAACTTTTGCATCTATTTTTCGTCTTATATATAGAGGTGGATTAGACTTGTATTTATAGGTTTATATTTATTGTGTAGATAATAAAATGAGATTAGGTTGAACTTAAGAGGGTAACATGTTTAAAAAATAATCCATTAGGAATATATGGGGATAAGGACATTAGCGCCTAGTTCGAGACACTATTGCCATGTGGTTGTAGTGTCACAAATGTGGTGCTCATGTCTTTTTGGAAAAATGCTGAGAAAACTAGATTGCGGTTAGAGGTGATAATTTAGAGACTATATCTTGACTATATATAAGTGAATAAGGTCTGCTAAATGGCTAAAAATGCATATCTAAATCTGTAGAATATGTCTATAGTAAGCCTAGGGATAGGGTAAGTCAAGGGACACTCTTAACATCCAATTACCACTTTTAGGTGATTACATTTGCCTTGGATCTATGATAATAATGAAAAAATGTGAAATGAATACTATAAATGAAAAATAATCATACCTAGACTCACCGTAAAAGTGAAGGCCATGTAAAATAGAGTTAGAGAATACTTACCTGAAAGATGAACCTATCGAGACTCAATCTCTCCCTTGGCCAAAGGGGATTCACAAGAGGTTGTTATGGTTTGTAAACATCAATAAGAAAGGCCAAATCATACAAAACTTCTCCACAATACTAGATTCTCCAAGTAGAAACTCTAAGCTAAAACTCCTCAAGTAGAATGTGGAAGAGCAGATTGTAAAGAAGCACAAGCAAATAATATCTCTTGATCATTATCTACTAATGGGGAAATGATCTCGTATATATATATGGATTTATCCCTAATCCCTTCTGAATGCTTTGGTTGATAGGGTTGAATTATTTGACCTAGTATTATTAAGGATAAAAGTTCACTAAGTCATGGGCTAGGTCATCCAAGAGCTAACCTAGACCCTATGTCAATTTTATCCAAAATTATACAGGGTCAACCTAGTCAACCTAGTACAACTAACTATTAAAAGGGGCATAAGGTGAGGAAAAGAAGGATGAAAATTGGTAGAAGACTTGAGGAGTATGCAAATAATGATTAATACCTCAGGGGAATGGTACTAGGAACTATTTGGATTGGTAATAAGTGGCAATAAGGGAAAACAATATTGTGAAGCACCAATGGTCTACCCACCCCTTTTTCAATGCACCTCTTAGGGCGTGCACTCAAAGAGATGGATTTTTTATGGGTTATTATAAGATGTAAAGCATCAATATTTGACAAAAGTTAAAAATATTATGTGTTTACATATTCCTCACTTAAATCTCATCACATGTCACTAAGGAGCAACATAAGATAGTGCTTCGAGAAAGAACATAGTAATACACAATGTTGAGGCTAAAAAAAATTGTAGTATTTTGAAGCAAAAAATAATTGAAAATTAAATGTGATGTGTACATTGAATTACCTTTATTTCTATATAGTTGTATATTGTGTTTTAGTTTTGATTGTAAAGGGCATAGAGACTACTTTTGGCAAACCCAAAAATACAAAACTAAATAGCAAAAATAAACAAATGTAGAAAATCTAAGATAATTGATGTTATGTGGATGGGATCTACTTGGGAATTTGGAAAGCTAGGGTGACAAGTGCTATGTTAGACCAAATGACCAAGTAAAAAATAAGAGTAAATCAGGGAATCAAAAATCCAAGGCTATGAAAGACAAAAGAACTCAAACAAGTAAACCTTAAGTAAGAAAGGTAAACTCACCAAATAAAACCAAGGATGATAATTAAACATTAATTAAAAAGTAGAAGAAAAATGGTAAAAAAACATTGATGAGTGAGAAGTAAAATCCTTATCTCATGTAATAATGGAAAGATGTACATAAAAGGGAAAATAACATTGATGAGTGAGAAGTGGCAACCCAACCTCATTAAAAAATGGAAAAAGTATATGAAATTAGAAATAGACTTAGGTGTCCATAAAAAGGGTGGTACAATAATGAAAAATGGTAGAAGAAATCACAACAAGTCTAGAAATGTAGAGCCATGGTATAAAGAAAGTAATCCATAGTTGTTCAAACATGTTGTTTTGATCTAAGGATAGATAAAACTGAAACATTGTAGTGCTAGCATGTTTTTAAGATATGAATAAGAAGGAAATATAAAATAGGGAAAACATATTTAGAATCACAATTTTCCTATCAAGGGGGAAGTGAAATGGGTACAGGAGAGAATAAAGGAAAAACCAAGGTAGAGGAACTCTTTATCGAAGTCAAGACACTCAAATTAGGTTTGTCAAAATAAAAGGAATCTCAACATTAAGGACTCTAAAGAGCTTCTCTTATCCACACAAGTCTTAGTTTAATAAATGTAGTATCTATATCCTCCCATTAAAGCTATATATATATATATATATATATATATATATATATATATATATATATATATATATATATATATATATATATATATATATATATATATATATATATATATATATATATTAAAATTAAAATGGACCTACCTTGCCATAATGTGTTCCCTATTCTTTGGGACCCCTTATAGGACCATCATTCTACTAAGAATATTGGGTACTTGCATGAGAAAGTAGGTATAACCGTATAGTTTATTGAATTATCCTATTCTAATCTACTAGACTACCATATCCAAATGGACCTTAGCTCTATATGAGGACTATTGAAAATATTTTCATTGATGTCAAAGGTTTAGCATTATTGGTGATAAAGGCCCCATTTCATTTAATGTTATTTGTAATAAATATATCTTGTCTAATATGAGTTAATATTTATTTAATATTAATGAATATATTTTTGGTTACATATGAGATAAAATAAGGGCCCATGGAGAAGTTGAAGAGCCACAAGGTAAAGACAAAAGAAGGATGGGATGCATTTTCCCATGAAGAGTCATCTTTGGGAATACCAAGAGTCACCAAGTGAAGACAAAAGAGTAAGCGCACAATTTCTCATGAAGGGACACTTTGAGGAATATGAAATGTCACCAAAGATAAGGACAAAAGTGGGAAGGACGTTTCTGGTCATGAAGGGTCACCACATGACTTTTCAAAGGCTTGAATATGAAGGGTCATACAAGTTTGGCAACATTTTCCATGAGGATTGAAGGGTCACAAAGCGGGAAGGCCAAAGGTCATTTGGAAAGCTATAAATAAAGGCTTGAGAAGCCATTTGTAATATGAGAGATAAAGGTTGTTTTGATATTCTAATATCTAGCTTAGAAGAGCAATTATGAGAGATGAATATGATTTGTATTTGTTATATCTAGCTTAGAAGAGCAAAGGTGAGAGAAAGGAAAGAGAGGTTGTATTGATCTATCATTTATTGAGATAGCAACATTGAGAGGTAGGTGTGTGGTATACACAAAGGGATTGGTGCTCTTGTGGGTTGGTGCTCATGAATTGTTGTTGGGTTGGTGCTTGGAAAAGGGGTTGGTGCTCTTGTGGGTTGGTGCTCATGAATTTTTGTTGGGTTGGTGCTCAGCAAAGGGGTTAGTGCTCTTGTGGGTTGGCGCTTATGAATAGTAGCTAAGTTGGTGCTCGGCAAAGGGGTGTGGTGCTCATATGGGTTGGTGCTCATGAATAGTAGCTAGGCTAGTGTTCAACAAAGGGGTATGGTGCCCCTGCAAGCTTGGCTTTTGAATACTGTTTGGGTTGGTGCTCATTCATATGCTTGAGATTGTTCTCCATGGTTTTTCCCACAATGGGCTTCCACATTATATCTGGTGTCTCTCTCTATCTTGTGTGGTTTTTATTTTTTGAGTTTTATTGCATATCTTGAATGTTTGATTAAGTGGAATTTGGTTTAAGGAAAGTTTTATAAGATATATGATATACTGATTCACCTTGCCTCTCAGTATATCCTATGCTTAATAATTGGTATCAGAGTAGGTTCCCTTTTGAAAAGTTTTACAGCTTGAAGGTAGATTGGGAAAGCACAATGGCTTGGTCACAGGAAGGATTTTCTACAAATAAGGCACCTTTGTTTGATGGAACAAATTATGATTTTTGGAGCATGAGAATGAAGGTTTATTTGATGGCCCTTGGGTTTGACATATGGAAAGCAGTGGTGGAGGAATATGAAGAGCCACAAACATTTACAATTACTCTAGCATAAAAGAAGGCAACTGAATGTAATGTTAAAGCTTTAAATGCTATTTTATGTGGTTTATGTGAATCTAAATTTGTTAAAGTTATGAAAAGTAAATCTGATCATGAAACTTGGGTACAACTTGAGAATATTTACAAAGGTGATGGAAATGTTCAGTAAGCTAAGCTGCGGACTTTTAGAAAGTAGTTTGAAAATTTGAAGATGGAAGAAGAAGAAGATATAGCAATTTATCTTTTATGAGTTGATCAAATCGTAAATCAGATTTAAGGTCTGAGAGAAACATTGGATGAGTCAACGATGGTGTAAAAGGTTTTGAGATCTCTACCAATGAGATATGATGCAAAGGTTTTAGCAATCGAGGAGATGAAGAATTTATCCAAGCTAAAGATGGATGAGCTTCATGGTATTCTCACGGCATATGAGATGTAGACATAACAAGATAAATCCTCAAAGAGAGAAGTAGCTTTCAAGACATCAAAGAAGGAGAAAGCTAAGATTCAAGAATCAAGTGATAGTTCCAGTGATGATGAAGATGAAAATGGAGCACTTTTCATTTGCAAGCCAAAAGAGGAATAGGTAAATATCAAGGAAAATTACCTTTTAAATGTTTTAATTGTGGAAAGATTGGACATTTTTTAGCTAGATGCCTAGATAAGGTTAATGATGAAGAAGAAGAAAAGCCTACATACAAGAAGAATTTCAAAGGCAAATCTAAGAAGGGATTCGAGAAGAAGAGCCTATATTCTAAGGATCTTAGCTCAGGTGAAGATAGTGGAGTCAGTGATTCAGAAGAAGAGATTCTATTCATGGCCATACATGAAGATGATCAAGAAGAAGAAGAGAAAGGAGCTGAAGTGAATATAGAAGGAGAGCTCATTTGTGCCTTAGAAGAGTTAGAAGTTGTTCAGAAGAAGAATCAAAGATTAAAGTGCCAAATCAAGAAAATTGAACAGGAGTCAAAGGAAATGATTGAAGATCTACAAGCACACTTTGAAGAAGCCAAGAAGAATGAAGAAGATCTCATATCATAGTTGGAAATAGCAAAAAAATAATGTCAAAGGTATGTTATTCAAATTTCCTCTTTAAAAGAAGATATTAAGAAAGTAGTCAGTGATAAAGTAGTCAGTGATTCAAAATTTGAAGATAGCACTAACATGCTGAATAAGATATTGGAAAGTCAAAAAACATATTCAGATAAGACAGGGATTGGTTTTGAAAAGAAAAAGAGCTATGCTGAAGCTCTTACACAAGAGGAAACAAAAAGGGGAGAAGTGAAGAATACAGAGGACATTCCAAACAGAGAAGATTGGAAGGAACAAAGCTACAAAAGGCAAGCAGGTCAAAGATATACAGACAGGTCCTATTTTAATGGCTATTATTTTTATTGTAATGGATATGGCCACAAGAAATTAGAATGTAGAAAAAGAGATAACAATTTTAGAAATAAGGAGAAGGAAAGTCAAGTAGAGTCAAGCAGAAGCCACAACTCTTTTACTCCTCTATCAAGCTTTGATGAAGAGACCATAGTATGCTACAAGTGTAAAAAATTTAGACACATAGCTTGGTATTGTAGAAGCATGTTCGAGTCAGTCAAAAAGGATCAAATTTTCAAAGCACCATTCATCAAGAAGAATGTTTAGACATGTTCATGGTAGAAGAAACAACATGAAGATTCTATGATGGTTTAGACAACCTTGCATGTAAGAGGTAAAGATTAGCCATGGTTAATTGATAGCACATGTTCGAAGCATATGATAGGAGATAAAATTAAGTTCATTACTCTAAAGAAGATCAATGGTGGTACAGTGAGATTCAAAGATAAAACCACTACCAGGATAGCTAGAAAAGGTACATTGAGTTTGGATTATGGTAGAACTAAGACTAAGAATGTTTTATATGTAAAAGTTCTTAAGCATAATCTGTTGAGTGTTATTCAAATGTGTGATCAAGGATATACATTAAAGTTTCATAAAGAAGGTTGTGAGATTAGAAGAAAAGATTCAAATGTGTTGATTGCAGATGCTCAAAGGATAGGGAACAATGTGTATGTATTGTCAGATATCTTCTCAAATGCATGATCAAAGGATACATTCAAAGATCAGCAAGAGGAGTTGGGAGTAATTTATATTACTTCTTGCCATTGATGTTTAGAATCAAGTGAGGGGGAGCTACGTGTTAGCTCTAGGTAGGTCCTTTGCCATTGATGTCAAAGGGGGAGAATAATAGGTACAGGTACAAGTGTAAAAAATAGGTACAAGAAATAGGTACAGGTTGCTACAGTAAGGAGTTATTGTATGTTTTCAGATGATAGTATGTGCAGATGACAAGATGTGGCAGTTTCAGGATTGATGTTGCCATCAATGACAAAGGGGGAGATTGTTGGAAATATTGTCATTGATTTCAAAGGTTTAGCATTATTGGTGATAAAGGCCCTATTGTATTTAATGTTGTTTATAATAATATATCCTGGCTAATATGATTTAATATTTATTTAATATTAACGAATATATTTTTGGTTACATATGAGACAAAAGAAGGGCCCATGGAGAAGTTGAAGAGCCATGGGATAAAGACAAAAGAAGGATGGGATGCATTTTCCCATGAAGAGTCATCTTGGGAAATACCGAGAGTCACCAAGTGAAGACAAAAGAGTAAGGGTGCAATTTCTCATGAAGGGACAATTTGATGAATACAAAAAGTCACCAAAGATAAGGACAAAAGTGGGAAGGACGTTTTTGGTCATGAAGGGTTGCCACATGACTTTTCAAAGGCTTGAATATGAAGGGTCATACAAGTTTGGTGCCATTTTCCATGAGGATTGAAGGGTCACAAATGGTGAAGGCCAAAGGTCATTTGGAAAGCTATAAATAAAGGCTTGAGAAGCCATTTGTAATATGAGAGATAGAGGTTGATTTGATATTGTGATATCTAGCTTAGAAGAGCAATTGTGAGAGATAGAAGAGCAAACATGAGAGAGAGGAAAGAGATGTATTGATATATCATTTGTTGAGATAGCAACATTGAGAGATAGGTGTGTGGTATACACAAAGGGGTTGATGCTCCTATGGGTTGGTGCTTGGCAAAGGCGTATGGTGCTCCTGCAAGCTTGGCTTGAAAATATTGTTTGGGTTGGTGCTCATTCATATACTTGAGATTATTTTCCATGATTTTTCTCACATTGGGTTTCCACGTTATATATAGTGTCTCTCTCTATATTGTGTGGTGTTTATTGTTTGAGTTTTATTGCATATCTTGAATGTTTGATTAAGTAGAATTTTATTAAAGGAAAGTTTTATAAGATGTATGATATACAGATTCACCCCCCCTCAGTATATCCTCTATTTAATAAGGATAACTGTGGAGTTTGAGCTTTAATTAGAGATAGGATATGTGCTTGTAATCATGTCTTTTGGTGTGATTTTGACTTTTGAGTTTGTATGTTCCCTTTTGTATATTGTTTCCTTTTGTTTCAAATGAGTTGGTTTTTAACTTTCTTGATGAGTTTTTATATTCCTCCTCCATATGCATTTGGAAAACCAAATATGGGTACTAAAGATGAATTTATTTTTAACACTCGGGACTTGGTAACTAAGACAAAAAACTTAAGAGAGCATGGTGTCTAAGATTCTCATAAATCTAAGTGAAAATAAAGTGATATCTTGAATTCAAACTTTTTTAATCCAATGTGGAGTGAAAAGAAAGGAAATCAAGAGGAATGACACATGAAACAAATTTGAATTACTTTAAATTGTAAAAAACGTGACAAAGGGAAAAAAGGGATACAATGATAGTAAAGTATGATTCCTTATCATAATAATGAGGGAAATGGATGAAAACATGCTAACATAGAATTTTGTGCAAATTTTATCTATCAAAAGAAACAAAATCTAAAGTTGAGGACAAAGATCAAGACCATATTCTATAAAAGAAATGAAAAATATGGTAATTTTATGAGGAGGGCTAGGTCCTATCCATGGTCTTACACTCCAAATCATAAAAGATAAACCAATGAGGGTGCCAAAATCATTGGAAAACTAAATGGGATAAGAAAACATGTATTTGCTAGGAAATCTAGGTCCTATCCATGGTCTTACACTACAACTCACAAAAGAGAAACCCAAGGGGGTGTAAAAAATATCGAAATAAAATATTTATGGTACATCATGAGGAATACCAAGTCTTATCCATGGTTTTACATTGCAAGTCATGAGATAAAATGGAAACCAAAAGACCAAAAAGGAAGGACTAAGGGTTTGTGGAAAAGGAGGAACTGATGCAGAGGGAGAGACTTGTGTAAGTAGCCTATAAAAAGTATTAAATATATGTAGATAGAAATCATTAAAAGAAGGAAATGTTTAGGCAAAGTAATTCTTAAGGAGTTATACATTGGTGGGATCTTTTAAAACATGGTCTTCATTCGTTTGAAGGTGGTAGGTACTTAGACCAAGAATATCTTTGACTAAATAGAGACCCCACCATTTTTGGACACATATAACTTCTTTATCATGTGTGTAATTTAATTTAAGGATAATATCTTAAACATTAAATGTGTGTATTTTAACACGTATATTATGTTCTATAGAAATATGAGCCTTGTATTGGCAATTATGTTGTAAAGCAAAAATATAGTGTTCATCAAGGAGATCAAGGGAATGAAGGTGAGCTTCACATAATTATTCATCGAGAATGATACCATGAAGATATATATGGAGATAGGGAAGCTAAACTTCTAATAGAAGGACTGACTCAAAACCATAGACGAAAAATAACAACATTGCCCTAGTGGAAGTACGTATGCTAGTCTGATAGGTCCAAAGAGTAGGGTAAAGATGAAGGTGTTAATGCATGCAGGTTTCATGAGTTATCTTTTGGATAATTTTGTTGAGTATTTTTTTAGTGGCCTTAGCTTAGCCATTACATTTTAGATGATAAGGCATGGAAAATTTATGATTGATCCTCAATTTAGCACATAGTTGTTTGACATCCTTATATTTGAAGTTACCACCATTATATAAAATGAGAGTATGTGGAAAAGCAAAGTGATAAATGATTTAATTGAGACTGAATTTGGTGATGGTTTTACCATTGACATTAACATGGGGCATGGATTCAACCCATTTGGTAAAACATTTGGTAACCATGATGATAAAAACATGGCCATCTTGAGACTGAGGTAATTTGTCGATGAGATATAATCCTCACATGGAGAATGGCAAAAGAGATTCAATAGTTTAAATCTAATCTAGAAGTTAATTAATTAGATCATCATGAAGTTGTCAAGGAGTACATTTGTTAGCAAATTCTATTGCATATTTTTTAAGAGTAGACCAAAAGTAACCCATACAAAGGAATTTTTGGGTTGTAGCATGTCCACTATAGTGGCCACTACAAATTCCCCCATGTGCTTATTTAAGAAGATGACTAACTTCATATTGCATAATAGAATGGATAAATATACCTTCAATGTTGTGATAATAAAGGATGTTTTATCAAAATACATTCTTAAAAGATTATTTATAAATGTGTGTCTTTTAACAAAAGTCTAAGTTAGGAGGATAAGTTTGGTGTTCTATAAATTCAATGATTTCTTTATACCATGGGATTTATCAAATGGTGATAGCCTCAATGTGGTAGATATGTGAATCTGGTGGTTGAGTAGAGGATGAATATTTTTTTATTTGTATAATAAAAGTGGGATCGAAAAGAACTTGGTATGGATGAAAGAGAGAAGTTGAAGAAGCCAAGGAATCAGTAATAAAATTTTGATCTTCAGGGATAGGCTCAATAGTGAAAGAGATTAAATCCTTAGTGAGAGTGGTTGAAATTTGATGATAGGTAATGAGTTTTTATCTTTTGCATTGGTAATCACCATAGACTAGGTGGAAAATAAGTAGAGAGTCCCCTAAGGCATGCATATATTTAATTTCTAAATCAAGAGCAGCTATCATGCCTAAGATTAGAGCTTAATATTTAGCCATATTATTGGTGACATCAAAGGTTAAGATAAAAGCTAAAAGAATAAATTTACTAAGAGGACTTGTAAGAATTCAACCTGCCCTAGCTCCTTGAAGGCATTTAGGACCATCAAAGTGAAGGGTCCAAGTATCCTCATACAAGTTGACATTAATTGCAATAAGCTCTTAGATAATTACTTTGGTTTAGTAGTATCATAAGGAACAATGAGTTCATCAAGATTACTTTCCTTAATATTAGCTTTAAAGTTATGAAGGTAATATTTGAGAAAAATAACTTGATTAAGGCCTTAAATATAGAGAATATTATCATCTAGAATACTATCTTGAAGGTGAATTGTATATGGCATAGGAGCTATGGTAATTCGATCAGCTTTGACTTATCCTTTGATAACTTTTTGAGTTACAATTTGGAGATCAAATTTCATAATAAGGACCATCCATTTATCAATTGTATCTTTAGGAAGAAAGAATTTAAAGAATAAATGATGTAGGGGGTCAGAATTAATGATAACATAAGTTGTCTGGTACAACATGTAGTGTTGAAGCTTTTCAAATACAAAATAGATGGTGAAGCGATCAAGTTCAACTTTGGTATAATACTTCTCATAATTGATGAGGCTACGACTAATGTAATAAATGGCATAATCTTTTCCATTATCATCTTGTTGGGAAAGTATCGCTCCAATTGATATATGTTTCAAAGAAGTATATAGGTTCAAGGTTTGATCATTGGAATGAGGATGAAGTGTATGTGGGTGAATCAAGCACTCTTTCATGTTATCAAAAGCTTTTTGATAAGGTTATGTCTATTATAAGGAATTACCTTTCTTAAGAAGAGAATTGATGGAATGGATTTGATAATCCATTTTGGGGATGGATCATCTAATTGGCCCAAGTTTTCCTAAGTATGAATGTTTGGAATGCAATGAGTAATGGGCATGTTGATGATAACACTAATATTAGGAGGGTCAACATTCATGCCATAGAGAGAGACTAGGAATCCTAACAATTTTCCATATCTTACACCAAAAACACATTTGTAAGGATTTAATCTAACTCAGTATTTAAGAAGGAAACCAAAGATGATAACAAGATCTAAGAGATGTGTTTTATGACTTTTGTATTTAGAAATGAGATCATCCACATAGGTTTCAACAATTTTTTTGGATAATATCATGAAATATATGATTCATTTCTCATTGATAAGTGGCTCCATCATTTTTGAGGCTGAAGGGCATTTTGACATAGAAATAGATTCCCCATTTTATGGTGAAAGTGGTATTATGTTGGTAAATATGGGAAATGTGAATTTGAGTGTACCCTAAGAAGCCATCCATAAGAGATAACATTTCATAAGCAGTTGTGGAATAAATGATGGCATCTATTAAAGATAAATGGAAGTTACTATTGGGAAAAGGGAGGTTAAGATTGTGGGTATCAATACAAATGTGAATGACCATAATGACCTTTTTTCTGAATGAGAACAATGTTAGAAACCCATTTTAAGTAGTCCACTAGTTTGATAAATTTATCAACAAGTAATTTTTAATTATTTTCTTGTTACACAAAGTAGAAACCTCAGGTGCAAATTTCATTTTTTTATGCATAGGATTGAAATAAAGATAAGTAATGATGTTATGAATCATAATACCAAGCATGTCCTCATAGAACCAAGTGAATATCTCATGATATTTATCAAAAATAAGATAAAGTTATCATACTCAATAGGTGAGAGTTCATGAGAAATTATAATTAGTGGAGGACAAGATCGAGTACCATATTCAGTGCAAGTGGTTTCTTAGATAATCATGGAATTTACATCTTAGAAATGATATGGTGCATTAGGTAAAGAAGAAATTAGAATATCTTTGGGATTAATGCTACCAATGAAGTTGTTGAAACAAGGGGTTTTGGTTTTAAAATTCCCAAGTTTATGATGTTGTTGAGGATGTTGAGGTTCTTAGGCATGAAGTATTTCATGAATAGCTTCATCACTAGTCAAGATGGGAAGAGGACCATAATATTCAACAACGACTTTGAGATCAAGAATATCATTACCATGTAAATCATGCTTAGAATGTAATTGAAGGACAACAATTGCCTTGGCATCTAGTGTAATCTCAGGAGTAGGAGAGGTAGATGGATTATAAGGGATTAGAGTTTCATTGGTTTTGATGATATGGGAAGGATAAGATGTGATAATGGGATCTATAGGTAGTAAATGAGATGATTTTTTTTTGAAGGTTTGGAAGGTATGCTTTTCTCTACCACCCAACGAGTATCAAGAAGTGGAGAATCGGTAGGAGGCACATGACCTTTAGGATCTAAGTCATGATCCATTGAAATGGTATAAACATCCTGGTTAAAATCATGAATTTGGGATAAATTTTACTTATGATTTTGGACATCCAAGTCTTGATTTTGAGCTTAGTCCATTATATAATTATCATCATATGTTGAAGAGATTTTGTATGCTTGAGAGTTAAGAGAGTTTCAAAAGGTGAAATATCAATATTACTAAATGTACGTAGAGACATGATGAAATGATCTTGAAATAATTTGGCCACTCCAAAATCATTACAAGTGAAGTAATATTTAGGCAAAGAAGGCTATTGAGCATTACATGGAGGGGCAAAATAAGTGATTTCATCAAGAAGAAGAATAGTAAGTTCCCAAGGTAATAGAAAAGGAAGAAGCTACTACGAAATGTAGGTAGGGAGCTTGGTAGTATTGAAATTATGTTGTAAATCATTATGTTTATCATCACCTGAGTCATCAAGAGTGACTTGTAAATCAAGATTGATTTTTATTAACTTGGTAAAGGAAAACTATTGATCTTAGGAATGGCAAGAATACAATACTGAGATTTCATATTAGGGACTTGAATACTCCATTAGTTGGTATCATCATCATGCTTATAACATTTGTCATTATGTAAGAATATAATGTATTGGCTACCATAAGAAGCAATGGACCTCATTCTATGAGTCCATGGGTGACCAAGGAGTATATTATAAGATAAAGGTAAATCAAAGACCATAAGATTAGTTTGAAGAATCTTAGGTCTGATTGTTAATAGAAGCCAAATATAACCAAGTAGATTTTGATTAGCCTTATCAAAAAAATGATAGGTAAGATGGGTTTTCTTGAGATGTTCCTTGTTATAAGCAATTTATTGGATAAGCCATAAAGATGTCACATTAATACCATATCCTTCATCAACTAGAGATTTATGGATAAGGGTAGTATTAATGGTGTAGTCATATAAAATGAAAAAATGGGTATCTTGAGTGTGGCTAATGACACCCAACCCTTAGGTCCCTCTTGTTTTCTCTCATGACCCTCATAGGCATATTTTCACTGATAATCTTTCATCTAAAGCCTTTAAAAATTAATCCTAACTGATCTAGACTCCTTTTTTTATGACTAATACATCCCCTCACATCTCATCACCTCAAGATAATAGTTTCACACTTTGAATATATCACTAGTGCCACTCTTGTCCACTTTCAATGCTCCTACCAAAGTAAAATTTTGGCATCAATGGTCAATTATTTCTAGTTCCCCATCTTTATCCTTATAGACTTAGCTTGAGCACATTCAACCCATGAACAATATATCCCTATAAAATCCCATTCAAATATTATTTATAAAGGGTTGGCAAATATCACTAAGTAAGCAAGAATACAAACAAGACTACTCAAGCAATCTTTCCTATTCTCTGCATACATCCAACCAATATACTCACAAGCTTATTCAAAATATTACACCAGTCCTAGCCATCTGAATTACATCCAATTTATCATTTTTCATATTCATACACTCAATTTCATAAAGCACATAAATTGGGAGAGCTACATATGGCTTGAACCCTCTTTGACGTATTGGTATGTAGGCAGTGTACCCACACAAAAGGTGTGGATACATGTTTAGTGAATCTTACACACACTAACCCCTCTCTCTTTCTCAAAATTTGTCAAAACACAATAGAGTATAGGATTTGAAGAGAAACTTTTCTCTACAGGGAGCTCTATAGACTTCTAGCTATTGAAACTTCACTGACATGATCACATAAACATGGTGAACAAAACCTAAAAAGCTCATATCATTAGAACAAAAGTAGTAGAGGTGGACTAAAACACTGGTGCCACTTTTGTCCACTTTTGAAACTCCTAAGAAATCATAAAATGAAGTTAAGATCTCAATTTTCGATAGTGTCATAGTCTTTCATAGTGAATCTCAGACCTTGTCTCAGTCGTATCAACCAGTTTCTAACTAAGTCTTATTTTCTTCATCTTATTACTATTTTTAGAAAAGTCAAAATTGTAATATAATTTACACAAATTATTAACTTAATTATTTCATATTTATTTACTAATTTTATTACTCATACCCTTTAACTAAATTAGGAATAATACACCAATATACCCAAAATTGTTAAATCATTCGGTGAACCCAACTTATTTTGATTGTGCACAAAACCCCTAAAAACCCTAGGGTAAATTTACTACTAATTTTTATTATTTTTTTCTAATTTTTTATCTACATATTAAAATCATAAATTAGAATTAAACTTTAAAATTTCATAGTAATTTTAAAATAATTTTCTTTCAAACCCTAGTTATCCATACTAGGTCCTAATATTTTCCCAATAATTTTCCAATAATTTCCTAATCTTTTACTAGCATATTTAAATAAAAAATTCACTTTAAATCTAAAAATTTCATATTAATTTTCAAAATAATCATTTTTCATAACCTATTTGCATACACTAGGTCTTATTACTTTTGAGATATCACCTTACATTCTAAAATCAGATTTCAAACATGGATCTCACTTATTTACAAAATTTTATTACAATTCTTGAAAATAATAAGGGGAACATCCTTGGTCCTATCATGTACATGAATGATGAATTTTATCATATGTTATTAAAAAGCTTCATTCTTTGAATTTCAAGCTTACTCTTTATAATAAAGGATGATATTACAACATTTATTGCTAAAAATGCACAAGATTTCAATATTCCTTTTGCATATTCCTTCTCACTCATGTAGAATAATTTCCAACTCATTTTTTCTAAACATATTCCCAATGTTATGCTACATATCAAAATTTTCTATACATTCATGCACAATTTCATGTTCTCTATCCTTTCATTTTTATCTCTCATGTGGAATTTTTTAAAATTTTATCATGCTAAACACTTTAGAAATGTCATAATACATGTCAAATTTTTATATGCATTTATGCACAAATTCATGCTCTCTACCCCTTGCTTGCTATCTCTCCTATGGAATGCTTGCTATAAACATATTATTTTACAACTCATCACTCACATTTCATGCATTTAATTTCACACTCATGCTTTCTACCTAGATGCGTATAACTCCTTGGATACTTTTGAGTATCTTCCTATCACTACTAGACATACGCAAACACTAGAAGTTATATCTATCCCTCTTGATTTTGAACTTGGTATATCTAGATCTTATCGTACACCTACTACTAGCTCTATGCATATAGTATAGCATGTAGTACATGCTATCACTCGAGTTTCGAAAGATAGGCAGGTTGATTGCACCCCTGGCTATAGCTTTATCACTTAGGTTAGCACCCCTTCCAATAAAATTTCATTTATTGAGCTCCTTTAGTGATTAAATATTTAAAATGATATTCTATATGCATCCCTTTACAATATTAGAATTCCCATTTCTGTTGAACTAGCTTATATTGCATCTATCCTCAACACTATGCAATAGACTAAAGAACATATTTCCTTTAAAAAAAAGATTTAACCCCATACCACTTCATTGAATAACATCTAAATTTGTATATTTAATTAATAACTAATGATGTGGGGGTCAAAATGGTATTAGTTGATAATGGTTCAGGACTCAAGATTTGTAACATTTCTTTTCTTAAATGTCTTAATATGCAACATTAAGATCTTGACCATTTTGATATGAACATTAGAAGTTTTGACAACATTCCATGAAAATTCATGGGTAAAATAGAACTAAACTTTACCTTAGGGCCTAAGACATTACCAACTACTTACCAAGTCATGCCAAATGACCTCAACTATAATTTATTACTTGGTCAACCCTAGATTCATGATATGCATGTGGTCCCTTCTACACTCCATGCTTATTTAAAATTAATTCACAAAGGATACATTTACACATTATCAATAGATAATAAACCTTTTAAATACTTCCAAGTTGTTAAAACTCCAAAAAATTATATTTCACTTTAATCTTGGTAATAAACAAGCACAACCTATTATTCATGATGTACCTTTAGAGCATGCAACACATCAACAAAATCCAAGTTTCGTAATAAAATTGACACCAAATCATTATTTTACCTCTCCTTTCACACGTAAATGTCTTAATAAGATGGGATATCATGGCAAAGGTCTTGAAAATCATGAACAAAGAATCATCAATCCTATCAAGGCATCTACACAATATGGAACACAAGGGCTACAATATCAATTTACCCATCTTCATAATAAGCCTTCTTCCACCACTTCAAAGCATATAAAGTCTTTCCACCCACTAGACCAATAAAACACACCATTAATCATAATTCAACATTAACATTGATCTATTTCTACCATTAACATTTTTCCACCAGACATGCTCGCATTAGATGAATTTTTTGATGATGAATCCCTCCTACAATTTCTTGGAGCATATGAGGACCTTCCATCTTTCTATCATAAAAATGTATTTACTCATCACAAAAATTTCCACACATACTTCAGAGAAATTCTAGACCCTCCACAATACATACCAGTTGATTTAGATGATATTACTCCTACCACTCCCTACATACTTGATCATTACACATTGCTTAACAAAGAAATAATTAATTTTAATTTTGGAGCCAATTATGATCCTCATATTATTTTACTAACCATTTCCTTATGTAAAGAAGAAGATATAGATATTCATCAAACCTTAACTAATTTTATAGAACTATTTACTCTCTCTTACTTAGATATGATAGGAATTGATACATCCATAGGAGTTCATCAGATTCCTTTATACCGATATGCTAACCCGTTAAACAAAAAATTCACAAAATGCATCCTAAGGTGGCTCTCTTAATAAAAGATGAGATCCAATGCCTCTTAGATGTTAATTTCATTCCACTAGTAACACACCCTAAACGGGTTTCTAATATAGTCCCCATGATCAAACCCAATCAAAAATTTTGGTGTTATTCTGATTCTCATGATTTAAATAAAGCATGCCCAGAAGATGATTTTCCTTTTCCTAATATTGATATGATCATCGATTCCATAGCCAAATATGAAATTTTATCATTTATGGATGGCTTTGTAGGATACAACCAGATCAAAATTATTGAAGAAGATCAAGAGAAATCATCTTTTACAACATCTTGGGGTATATTTTGTTACATTATCATGCCTTTTGAATTAAAAAATGACATAGCCACATATCATCATACCATGACACATATATTTCATGATTTGATTCACCATATTATCAAGGATATGTTGATGATATCTTAGCTAAATCCAAACAATGACAATATCATGGTATTGATTTATGAAAGATCTTTCAAAGACTCAAATAATAAAATGTTTGATTGAACTCAAAAAAGAGTGTGTTTGGAGTTACATCAAGAAAAATCTTAGGTTTCATAATTTATTAGTGTGGCATAGAGGTTAACCCTAAGCAATTCAAAGCAATCATTGACATGCCACTTCCTACAAACTTAAATCAAATTTGATCCCTACAGGGTAAGATCTAATTAATCCATTGTTTTGTAGCTTATCTTGCTAATAAAACTCAGACATTCACTTGATTACTAAATAAAGATACAATGTTTATCTAAGATTAAGCCTATCAATAAAGCTTTGATATAATCAAGCAATATATTCTTAATCCACCTATCTTAGTACCACCTATCCCTAACAGGCCTTTCTTATTATATATCTCAGTAATAGATGATGTATTAGGAGCACTCTTAGCACAACACGATGATCAACACACCAAATGAGAAATCTATTACATCAACCACACATGAATTGATTACCAAAAAAATTACTCTATAATAGAAAAGTTATGTTTAGCATTAATTTTTTTCACACAAAAAATCTAACATTACATTGTAAATAATGAGACTCAGATTATCACAAAAATAGATCCATTGAAGTTTCTCATGGTAAAACCACATCTCTTTAGTTGTATCATAAAATGGGTCATGTTATTAACATATTTTGAGCTAAAAATAGTTCTCCAAACATCAATAAAGGGCCAAATCATTGCAAACCATTTGGTAGCCACACCACTCTTGGACACCAATCCTATTAGTGACACATTTAGAGATGATTTCATTACCTATTCTACTCATTTTGATACTTGGACCATGTTCTTTGATGGTTCTTGATGCACATTCAGTGTAGGGGTAGGCATTGTCTTTGTTGACCCTTTTGGTCACATGGTTCTTATTGCATATTGATTAAGTTTATCCTACACCAACAACACCATAGAATATGAAGCACTTATTCTAGGTCTATTTTCCACCCAACCTCTCCAAATTATATCTATTCAAGACTTTAGTGATTCTTAACTTGTGTTAAACCAAGTCAATGATGTCTATCAAACAAAATAAGAACATTTCATCCCATATCAAAACATGGTACAATATTTATCATCATAGTTTGAATACTTTTCTATAAAAAATATACCAAGAAAAAACAACCAACACACAGATGCAATGGTAAGTACCACACATTTGATTCCTATCACATTAATGATGATCAATGTATTTTAAAAATTAAATGATTACAATCACCATCATTATCTAATGCAGATTTAATTTCACTATTCATTCTAGCCACGACATGTAATACCATAACTCCAGAATGGTTCTCTAATATCTACAACTTTCTAAGCAAATCTATTACACTAGACACTTTTTCTTGAAATGATAAACACAAGTTACACAAACAAGCCCTCAGTTATGTAATCATTGGTAGAGACCTTTTTAAATGATCCTTTGATGGATAACTACTTTAATGTTTGACATCAATAGAATCCAAAATTATTCTTACATAGATACACAATAGTGAGTGTGGTGGTCACTTAAATGGAAAATCCATGTCACACAAATTGCTTTGACAAGGGTACTACTAGCCCACCATTGAAGATGAATGTATACATTATGAAAAACTATGTGATAAATGTCAATGACATAGTAACTTACAACATACACCATCACAACAATTGCAACCTATTGTCTCTCCATGGTCATTCATGTTATCTAGATTTGATCTTATTGTAAAACTAAAACTTAATCCACCAATGGACATATATTCATAATCACAGCTATAGAATAATTTCCAAAGTGGGTAGAAGTTGTTCTATTTCAATATATTATAGGTGAGGACATTTGTAGCTTTCTCATGACTCACACTATTTCATTCTTTGGCTTGCCCATAGCCATCATTTTTTTAATGGAGCATCATTCAAAAACAAAACTATCAAGCAATTTTGCACAAAAAATAAGATTAAACACACATTCTCCACTATATATTACCCATAATGACATGGTTAAGTAGAGGTTAGAAATAAAACCATCAATAAAGTTTTGAGAAAAATAGTGACCAAATTTGGATATGATTGGCACAATCAATTAGTCTTTGCATTATGGGCATATCACACAAGTATCCATACACCTATAGGAGCCACTCCTTATTCAATTTTTATGAAACAAAAGTAGTTTTAAAATTAAAATTAGAAATATCATCTCTTCATATCTCCATTAAAGGTATTCTCACAGTTGACCAATATAATGAAAAACATCTACATTAGCTCGACAGCTAGACCATACATGCATTCAAGCATCATAACATCTTTGAATCTACCAACAATGTATATAATGATCCTACAAAAAATGAGTTCACACTAGAGAATTCAAATTTAATGATCTCATTCTCAAAGAAAATCTTCACAATGTCAATTCCAAAGAAGAAATCAAAGGAAAATTTAAACCAAATTGGCTAGGTCCATACATTATTATCAAAAATATTAGCTCTAAAGTATATTTTATAGCCTCACTTGAAGGAAAGAAACTCAAAAATATAATGAATATTATGCATCTGCATAGATTCTATGTCTAGTATTTCATTTTACACATTATATTGTACATAATTTTGTAAAATTACTTGTATATAATTTATTTTTGCTTACTTGTACATAGTTTTTTTTTCAAATTCTTGTACATAGTTCCTTATTTTCAAATTATTGTACATAGTCTTCTTATGATTAATTGTACATATCTCAAAATTTCAAAAATCCAAAAAAAATACAACATATCAAAAACATAAAAACATTCAAATATGTGAAAACACCAAATACATTTTGCTTTTATGCATTATCCATGATTTAAATTTATACTATTATGCTTGACTTACTTCTACTATTATATGCTATTGTTTATCATTTTATCTACATTACCATGCTTCACTTGATCTCCTTTGAGTGTGTGCAGTGACATCAAGGTCTTTAACTAGTTTACTCTACCCATTAAGGGGGCATCTTACTTCTAAATTGAGACATACATCGATATGCATACCCATTTGAGGCATCTTCTACATGACTACACCATCCAAGTTATGTCATTCCTACACCACACACTCTAGTTATCATGTTGGTGTACATTACTTACTAGCTTACATAGATTTCTCTATAGACACTGCCTAATGTATAGAACTTATTTATTTATTAGCATATTCCTAGTCTTGTATTGGCATGTATTTCATACTTTCACTTCTTGCTTTCATAAGTTAGACACGATTGTATTTCTAGTTATTACATGCTTTACTTTCTTGCTTAGCATAGCTAGATTGTTTGCATTTCTCAATTCTTATTTTATCTCTTGTATGCGGCTTAGGACCTTTTCCAATGTCCTTTACCTGTAATCTTCTATATGATTGTGGATTTCATGGAAACCTTGCTTCTTTCAATGATATGTATATGTAGAATTTGAACATGCCTTGTATGCTTATATTCCATTTTGAGTGACATATTCCCATGTCCCTTGTTTGCTTGGCCCCTTGGCCACTCTTGTATGTTTCTTACTTCTTACCTTGTCTACTTGTTTCTTGATTCCTTTTTCAATTGTGTACAATACCATGATCCACATCATGCATTATTCTTGCTTCCTTAGATGCCATGATGGACATCATTTTCCATCCCTCCTTGAAAACTAACAACTAATAACTAACTAGAATTATAGTTCTAATTCAATACATTACACATGCTATTACATTGTTATATCTATCTAGGCATACCCCTATTGATCTAAAAATATATCATTACAAACCATGTTATATCTTGAGATATCTTATCGATTATCATTGCTATATCATTGTGTCTTTACAACATAACACACTTGTGGGGATCTTTCTTCTAAGGGTAATCATTGTAGGGTCTTATTTCCTACCCTCATAAGTGGGGGCAAAAAAAGGGATTTTGTCACAAAGATCAAAGCTCCTAATAGTAAAAAAATCTAGTAGTCAAAACACCTGAAACAACAACCAAACATAAAAATAGTTAGAACCAACCAGATAGATAGTGAAAATGTTAGAACTGTTACTAGATTTGGTGTAAGACACCATCATCAATATTGGACTATAGTGTTAGTGCCACTACTATCTATTTTTAGTGGTCCTATCCAAATAGCCAAAAAACTAGATTTTATAGAAGCAGGTAGAAAAGTAGGTTTAAATATAGTTTTGCATAGTTAGACCAATTTAAAATCAATAGTTTTTAGTACACTATTACTCTCACTTCCATGACATGATGGCTCTCACTTCAAATTTTAGATATGATAGTTGGTATAACTTCTAGGTCATAATCCATGTTTTAGACACTAGTGATTGGGGGCAATGTGTGTGGCACATTTTTCTCTTTTTGAGTTCAACATTACCTAGGCATTCTCAATAATTACATGCCTTATTTCATCTATAGGTTGTTGTCATAATTTTAGAGTGGATTTAATATAAGCCTAAACTCCACATTTTATAGTGGCTTTCATATAAGCCTACTACATTAGTTTCAAAGTGGCTTTCATACAAACCTAATTTGCATCTTTCAAAGTGGCCAAGAATGGCCTAGTTTTTAACATACTTTTGGCTATCCATGCCAACATTATTAGATTACAAAGATTCATGGGCTTCAAGATCTATCTTATATGACACACTTCTCATACCAGTATCATTTCATAGCTTTACTTCATGAGGCAACAATGGAGCCAAAATACTAGCTAGCCTTTGTATTCTTGAGCCATCTACTTAGAGGGAATAGACACATAGTCAAAACATTGATTAGAACATGCATGATCACATAGCTTTACTTAATGTGTGATGATGGATCTAAAGGGCCAGACTTAGCATTCTTAAGCCATTCTTAGGGAATTAAGCACTCAACTCTATTCAGGATATCATTGTTGGTAAAACATATCCAGGATATCCAACATCACTCAGCATCACAACAAGTTAGATATTGGTTCACATACCCGATGAGGTGTATTAATTACTCTCTCTCTCTCTCTCTCTCTCTCTCTCTCTCTCTCTCTCTCTCTATCTCTCTATACCATATTTATACCTTCTTATTTTAGATCTAGTGTATCTAGTAAGAACTTATCTACTCTTTATTTTTATTATAGATTCATACTTCATAGTGTATTCTCTCTTTACACACCTAACATCACTCAACTGCATGATCTTCACCCTTGTAGGTAAATTTAGGTATTCTTTCTATTTTTCCTTTATCCTTTTATATCACTTTATTGCATCACTAGAATAAAGGGGGAAAATGTAATCATATATAATTCAAAAATGGGTAATTTGAGTGTGGCTAATGACACCCAACACTTAGTTCCCTCTTATTTTCTCTCATGACCCACATAGGCATCTTTTCACCGATTCTCAATCATCCATACCCTTCTAGACTTGATCTTAGCTAAGTTAAAGCCCTTTTTCCATGACTAATCCATTTGTCCATGTCTCATTAGCTCAAGATAATAGTGCCACACTTGGAATATAGCATTGATGCCACTCCTATTTATTTTTAGTGCTCTTATCCAAGTGTAATTTTGGCTGTAATAGTCAATTCCTTTTGGTTCCTCATCCTTCTCCTTGTCAGAATAACTTGAGCACATTTAACCCATGACCAATAGATCCATATAAAATACCATTTAGATATCATTTGTAAAGGGTTAGAAAATATCACTAAGAAAATAAGAATATAAGTAAGACTACTCAAGTAATCTTCCCTATTCTTTGCATAAAACCAACCAATATACTCACAAGCTTATTCAAATTCTTACACCAATCCTTAGCTATATTAGGTACATTTAGTTTAGAATTTTTCATATTCATATACTCAATGGCACAAAGCACATCAATTTGGAGAACTAAATATGGCTTTATCCCTCTTTGGAGTATTGGTATGTTAGTAGCATGCCCATATAAGGGGTGTAGATACAAGTTCAGTGAATCTTACATACACTAAACCCCCTTCTTTCTCAAAATTGGTCAAATCAAAATGAAGTATAGTTTTTAAAGATAAAATATACTCTACAAGGAGCTCTACAGACTTTCAACTACCAAACATTCATGGATAGGATCACAGAAACCTAGAAAATAAAACCTAAAAAGCTCAGATTATCATGACAACAACATCATAGGTGGAATATAGTGTCAGTGCCACTCATGACCACTTTTAACACTCCTATCTAATATCATAAAATGAATGTTAAATTTTAGTTTGTGATAGTGTCCCAATCATACATAGTGAATCTCAGACCCTATCTCAACCATATCAACTAGTGTCTAGCTAAGTCCTATTTTTTCCATTTTATTACTATTTTTAAAAAAGTCAAAATTACAATCTAATTTACATAAATTAGTATCTTAATTATTGCATATATATTTATTGATTTTACTACTTAGACCCTTTAACTATATTAATAATAATACACCAATATTCCTAAAATTATTAAATCAGATGGTTATTTTAATAAAAAGTGGTGGATAATCAACATGAAAAATAATTTTACCATTGATCATGTCCTCTTAAATAAATTAAATATAAGGCTTGGAATAAGGACACATGGTTTCAATGGTATGTACATTTGTAGGTTGAGTTTTGATAGAATATGGTTTTTCGTTGATAGAGGATGGATCTTTAATTTCTTGTAATTTATACATAAGGAACTTACAATGATAGGGGGAAGTATGAACCAAATCCATGAGTGGAATATTACAAGACATAGAGTTAAATTATTTGAAAATGTTCCAATAAGATTTAGAAGAAGAACTAGCATGAGGTTTAGGAAGTAAATTATATTTTTAAGGAATAGATGTGGTTAAAGGTTTTAAAGGAGGAAGTGGTTCTTCATGTGCTTCCAAATATAGATTGGTGGTTATAGTATCCTTGAGAAGTTGTTCTTATAAATATGGCTTCTTAGGTTTGGTAAATGGATCTTTGTGAGCTGGCTTGCAAAGATAGTTGAACATGGTAGTGTTAACATATTGGGAATTGTTGTAATATTGATCATAATTGATACCAATGGCACAAAAATATTTGGTATTTGGTTGACTATTTGAAAAATATTTTTGGTTTTTGGAGGTAGAAACTTTAGAAACCTATTTTTTTTTATAAGTGGTGGTGTAGTCTTGGTGATGAAGGTTGATCATGGATTCATTATTAAATCACCAATAATATATGATACATCAAATTTAGTGAGCCCTCTACAAGATTCAAGGGAGTGACCAATGTTGACATAGAACCAATAGAATTGATTAGGGTCATACCATTTAGGAGGCTTGTTAAGATAAGTGAAAGGTTTAGAGTGTGGTAAAAATTATTTCATTTGTTGTACAGAAAGTGTTATGTGAGAATATGAAGGGATGTCGACTTTGGTAACTCCTAGTTTAGTTTGGGGAGTATTAATAGTAATATAATTGGTAGATTTCTAAAAAAAAACTTTTTAAATTTTAAGATTATGTTTGAATTCCTTCATGAGGAAGTCTGAACATTTATCTTGATCAAGAGCTCCATTAAGTGTTTGGGGAGAAAAGGTTTGAACCTAATATTGAAGAGAGGGAGTTAAATAAGTGATAAAGATTTTAAATAAGTTATCATCAGTCATGTTATCGTTAGCTTTATGGGCCAATGATTTCCATATTTTGATAAATTTATGAGATAATTTAGTGGGAGATTGCTTAGAGTTGATGAAGTGGATAAGACAGGTTTTAGGAAGATCATTGTGTTGAAACTCTTTTACTAAAAGTTGACCAAATATTCAAGTATCCAAATGGAATGTTGGGGTAATTTGGTGTACCATTATAATACATTAACAATGAAGGTTTTGGATAAGAGTTTAGTTATGGTAAGAGTATTATTTTGGATCAACTCTTTACAAAGATTGCTAAAGGCTTTAAGAAATGATGTCGGTTCTTTAGTCCCATCATACTTGATAGTTGGATATAGGTTACCAATATCAATGGACATAATTAATGGAGCTAAGGGATCATTTTGAATAATTTTAATCATCATTTTATTTATTATGGGTTTAGGAATAACATTGTCAGAGGAATTTATAAGAGGTGGAGGAATAAAATTACGATTAACTTGAGTGTCGATAGCCAGAGCTTGATTAGCCATATTAATCAAATGAAGTTAGAGTTTTATCATTTGATTGGTTTTAGAGTTTTTAATTATGTTTATTTGTTGTATAACTTGGGCAAGAAGTTGGGTTGTAGCAATAAGTGGGTTAGTGTTGGTAGGAGCACTCCCCAAAGTGGTATTAGGGGGAGGGTTATTACAATATGGATTATTAGTGGTAATATTGATTAAAATTGTGTCAATTGATCCCACATTAGTTTGAAGGTTTTGAAGATGAGAAGTATCTTGGTAGGTATAAAAAGGATTAGACCCATAGATTTCATCTTGAGGTGTATTTTACACCATGTTACAGGTCATGGATGGAGGGTAAGAGTTGCCTTAAGATTGATTGTGATCTTAGGAGGTAAAGAGAGGGGGAAATGAATATTCTATATATTATCTAAATGAGTTCAAGTTATCCAAAAAAATTCTGATAGGATATTTCATAATGATGCGAGAGAAATGAAAAAAATGATAAGGAGAAGTATAGAATTAAGTCGATAAATAAGGAAATCATAAAAGGGTACATAGTCGATTGGGTTGATGTAATATAGAAAATAAGGTCTAAAAACTACACAAAGTTGATAGAGTCAACATATTATAGGAAACAAGAGATAAAAAGTTTAAAGAGTTGATAGAGTCAACTTAGTATAAGAAATAGGAGATAAAAAGTGTACAAAGTTGACCTAGTATAGGAAATAGGAGCTAAAAAAGTGTATAGAGTCGATAGAGTTGACCTAGTACAATAGGTACGAGATAAAAAAGTGTACATAGTCGACAAAGTTGAACTAGTACAGTAGGTAGGGGAAAAATAGATAGTTTGGAAGAGATTGTGTCAAGCAGAATGACTATGTACTGAAACATGAAAAAATTAAAAGTACTTTTGAAAGAAAGAAATTAAAGTAAACACATAATCAATTAGGTAAATGAAGATGATCCAATTAAGGCAAATATAATATAACCTTACAAAAATGCTAACTAATGCATGTTTTTTCAATACAACATATAATTGGTCAAAGAGCAAGCTATAAACCTAGGAACTAAAAGTTAAATAAGTGGTCATCCTGAATGTTATTAGGTTATTAGAATATGATTTTTAGATTGGATAGGAAGTTGGTTGTAATTAAGGAACTAGAAATGAATCTAAGGATGGTTTTAGGATGTTTAAATTGAAATGGATCTTTATTGTTAATGGTACTAGCTTGGTATTGAGGCTTATCCCCCCCATTTCACACACCATAGTGATAAGGGTGTTGGGTTCTTAGCTAGTATATACCAATAACCACATATTTATACTTGTCCAAAAAACCAAGTTAGCTTCCCCATTGGTGATGAAATCCATGTAGGCAGGCCTTAGGTAGATAATTGTTAAAATGTTTTTTAATATTTTGTGATTTGGTAGTGTGTGCATAAAAGAGAAAATAGTGAAAATAAATGGTATATTGTAAAAGAACCTAATTAGACTATGTGATCTATTTCAAGATTAAAAGTAACAAAAAATGAATGTTTGAGCTAATTACAAGCATATAAGTGTTAATTCAAACTATGAAACATAATATTGTGTCCATTCAGTTGATAGTGTATGCAGAGATTAAATAATAGAGTCAATAGCGTCACTTCTATACTACATAATCAAGGGTTTGAAAAGAACTATGTCAATAGTGTTGACCTAATTATTTAGATAGAATACATAATACATAACTATGATGATAGGGTCGATGTAGTTGACTATACAAGGGCAATTTTAAAGACTACAAACTATGAAAAATAGAACTGTAATTAATAATAGAAATGATAGAGAAGGATATAAATGAACCTTGGTGGGTTACATGATGCAGAGGAAAATGATATTTTTATTGAAGTACCCTAATTTATACTTATAAATTCTACCAACTATGTCAATTGGGTTGACCTAGCTTTACAGTTTCTTGTTTGTTGAAAACCTATAAAATGTACTATGTCAATAGGGTAGACCTAGTATGTTTTATAAAAGTATTTAAATGTAAAGAGTTGACAAGGTCAACCTAGTTGCCTAATCTAGATGTCTAAGAGTGCACTATGTTGACTAGGTCAACCTAGTAGTCTGATATACATGAAAAACATGTACAAATAGAATAGATTCATATTCATGTGACTATGTGTTAAAATTGCACATAAAAGTTAGGGTTTATTCAACACTATTAACCCAATATCGCAAATATATAAAAATAAAATGATAAAATAATTAAAAACGTGAAATAAAACTTGTAAGGCTTATATTAATGTTAGGTTCACTAGAATTTATGCAATTAGAAATGCATCATGTCTATAAATCAATCTTAACTTAGAGAAGATAGATCATACTTACACTTTAGATTGGGGACACATTAGATAATCAGGAACATGACCAATATGGGTATCTTCTAGACCTAATTATGGGATCTCTTATCATAATACACAATGCTAGGGAGGGTTCTAAATCCTCTAATAAATCACAATCATGCAATAACCCTATCTAGGTCCTATGTTATCATATTTCACTAAACTAATAACAAGTAGAGTAAATAAATCTAATCCAGTGCTCACCAAAGCTTGTGGCATAATATGGGGGTTAGTAAAAGAAAATATGTAGAGGATAATATTAATTAATATATGTATGAGTAATACCCTTATGAATGGAGAAGAATAATAATATTATTCCAAGCCAATAATTATTATACTTCTATCTACTAAAGAGAGGAGCAATGTTAGAGAATACTTACCTAAAAGATGAATGCATTGAGACTTAATCTCTCCCTTACCCAAACGGGCTTTACAAGAGTTTGTTATGGTTTTTAAGGATCACTAATAAATGCTAAAGCATCTATGACTTATCCACAAGAATAGATTCTCCAAGTAAAAACCCTAAGCTAAGACTCCTCAAGTAGAATAGTGGAAGAGTATCTTTTAAATAAGTGTAAGTGAATAATTACTCTTGATAATTGTCTAATAATGATGAAATGATCTTGTATATATAGGTGTATTTATCCCTAAGACCTTCCAAAAATTTTAGATGACAAGGTTGGCCCAGTCGACCTAGTACAATTATGGACAAAAATTCACTAGGTCATGGGCTAGGTTGGCCAAGACCCAACCTAGACACTAAGTGAATTTTACCTAAAACTATACAGGGTCAACCTAGTCTACCTAGTACATCAAACTATAAAAAGAGCATAAGGTGAGTAAAAAAGGGTTGAAAAGTGGGAAAATACTAGAGGAGTATGAAAATAAAGAGTAATAGCTTAAGGGAATTGTTTTAGGAGCTAGTTGGATTGGTAATAAGTCACAATACAGGACAACAATTTTGTGAAGCACTAATGTTCTACCCACCCCTTTCCTAGTGCACCCCTTAGGGTATGCACTTAGAGATGTTGAGTCTCAATGGGTTCCTACAAGATGTAAAACATCAGTATTTGATAAAAGTTTAAAATATTATGTGTATAAAAGAGTGATCAATCAATAATACATAACAAGGTATATGGAGCTTCTAGAGTGCATGAGAAGGGTCAAACATTGGTATGAAAGCCAAAGAAAGTTAGGACTGATCATATTGAGCCCAAGAATTAATATGGATTATTTTCTGAGGAATAGAATACTAAGGAGGAATTTATGCTAGCTCAAACTACCTTTCATATTGAAGATGAAGGCATTGAATGGTATATATAGTGGTTTTTCAAGCCACATGATAAGACATAAAAACAACTTCATCTCATTGAATAAGAATGTTGTATGAACATTGAGATTTGGAGATAACACAACTACTAATATAGTTAGCAAGGGTATCTTGAGTTTAGACAATGGGAAGTTAAATATAGAAAACATATTGTATGTGGAAGGTTTGAAACATAACCTACTTAGTGTAAGTCAAATGTGAAACTAATGACACATACTAACCTTTCATGATAAAGGGTGTAATATAAGGAGAGTCAAATCAAGAAGGCTAAATGCCAATGCTAAGAGGACTGAAAACAATCTATATGTCTTGAATGAGATCAAGAAGGGGAGATGATTTATGATCAAGATGGATGAAATTTTCCTATGGAATAGAATGTTTAGTCACCTAAACTTTGACAATATGGTCAAGATAAACACTAATAAGTCTGTGAAGAACATGATTAAGATCACCAAACCTTCAAACATACTTTGCAAGGCATATCAACATGGTAAAAAAACTAGAAAAAATTTTAAGTCCAAGGAATACTCTAATTCAAGCTCTTTGGAGTTAATACACATTGATATGTGTGGGCCTACAAGAATATAAAGAATTCAAGGAGATATAGACTTCCTGTTACTCATAGATTCCTACACAAGAATGACTTGGATAATTTTTTTTAAAGAAAATCTGTAATCTCTTGACAAGTTCAAGGAATTCAAGTTTCTTGTTGAGAATGATAAGAATGAAAATATTAAGTTCCTAATATATGATAGAGGAGGAGATTTTTGGTCTAATGAGTTAGATGACTTATGTGAGGTTCACAGAATAAGGAGACAATTCTTAGTAGCTAAGACACCTTAGTAGAATGGGGTAGTGAAAAGAAATAATGGGAGAATTTAAGGGATGGTAATAACTATGCTAAATGAGTCTAGTATATCTAATGGATATTGGAGAGAGGTAGTGAGTACTGTAGTCTACATTTTGAATAGAGGATATATAATGACTAATGGCAACAAGACTCCTTAAGAACTATGGAAAGGCTTACCTTTTAATGTTGAACACTTTAAAGTGATTAGGAGAAAAATTTTCATCAAAAGAGATTATGAAGACTTAAAAAAGGTTTATTCTACATTTTATGAAGGTATATTCTTAGGATACTCATCAATGAGCTCAGCCTATGGATTTTATAACAAGAGGTTATAGAAGATAGTGGAAAACACCAATGTAAATATTGATGAGATAAGTAAATAACACTCATAATCAAAGGATACATTAGAGAATATGTAATTAAATAAATGAAGAGGAAACTATAGAGGTTGATGAGGAATAATAATAAGTTAAGGAAAGACAATACTCAAAAGGCCCATCAAGATAGATTCAAAGAGATCATCATGAATCACAAATCATTAGTAACAAGGATGCATGTATACAAATAAGGATAAGATTAATAGGTGACCTAAATAAGGAATTGTTTCTCTATTATCCAATATTGAGCCTAATAACCTTGTATAAGAAATCAAAGATAAGTTGTGGATAGGTGATATGAATGATGACTTAGACCAAATAGAGAAGAATGAGATTCGCAAACTAGTTCTATGCATAAAGACAAGAATGTCATTGGCACAAAATGGGTTTTTAGAAACAAGTTGAATGAATATGGATAATTCATTATTAACAAGGATAGATTGGTGAGTAAGGGGTATGCACAAGTTAAAGGGATATACTTTGAGGAGATATTTGCACCAGTGGCAAGATTGGAGGCCATCAAATTGTTTCTAGCATATGCAAGATTCAAAGGGTTTAAGATGTATCTGATGGATACCAAAGATATATTTTTGAATGGAAACATTAAATAAGAGTTATACATAGAGAAACATAAGGGGTTCTCTCTATCAATTGACAAGGACTATGTGTTTAGATTAAATAAAAACTCTTTATGGTCTAAATATAGCTCCTAGAGCTTGGTATGCCAGGTTGGATAGGTATATGTCAAATCAAGGATTCAATACAGGAGCTAAAGATAGTAATATCTACATAAAGAGAGAAGATGACCACCAATTGATAGTTGTTGTCTATGTGTATGACATCATCTTTGGTGTAAACAATGAGAACATGACCAAGGCTTTTTCATAGGTAATTAGAAGAGATTTGTATATGTCTATGTTAGGAAAACTATCATTATTTCTTGTGTTAAAAATCACTTAATATGAAATTGGTATATTCATTTGATAAGCCAAATACATAAAGGGGATGTTAAATAAATTTGAGATGGAATATTGCAAGAAAATTATTACACCTATGATCATAGTATGTAAGCTAATCTAGGAAGATTAGTCTCCAAAGATCAATTAGATATCATATAGGTCAATGATTGGAAGTTTATTATAAACCATTACCTCTAGACCTAACATCATGCATGCAATAGGTCTTATGTTATGGTTTTAATTAGATCCAAAGGAAAATCATCTAAAAGTAGTCAAAAGGATACGCAGGTATCTCAAGGGGACTATGGAGTTTGGGTTATGGTATCTAAAGATCAAAGAACTCAATTTGATAGCCTATATAGATGCAAATTGGGTAAGAAGCCTAGATCATAGAAAAAGTACTAGTAGAAGAGGTTTAATCTTATTTGGTTGCATAGTTTCCTGGATAATTAAGAAGAAATCCACTTTTGAGACTAAGTACATTATAGTAGATTCATGTTGCACTTAGGATCTATAGATGAGATAGACCTTAAAAGACTACAAGGTGGAGTATGATGGTCCTATCACTATCTATTGTGACAATAAAAGTGTTATATGCATCTCAAAGAACTTTGTCATGCACTAAATGACTAAGCACATTCATATCAAGTATCATTTACTAAGAGATCAAGTAAGTAAAAAAGGAGTCAAACTTGAATATGTTTCCACATATGATCAGATTGCAAACATTTTGACCAAGCCATTTCTAAAACAACATTTGAACACCTAAGATAGGAAATGGGTGTAGTTCCTACCCCTAGAAGTCATTAAGGAAGTCAAGTGCTTAGGGGGAGATAATCAAGTGGTTCATTATATTCATGTGCAGGTGAGTAGTTATGAGAATGTATCAATGAATATAGGGGGATCATGTTTGTATGATGACTCATAAACTCATAGTACCATATGTTGAGTGTTTTGTTTTCAAGGAGTGCGATCCAAGGAATTGAAGACATCACTATGTAATTTATGTCAAATGGGGAGAAAATTACATATGAGGGAGAAGTTTTTGAAATTGGTTTCCATCAATGATAAAGGAGGAGATTGTTGAGTATTTTCATTGATGTCAAAGGTGCATCTGAAATGATGTTGATGTCATTAAGAGAGTGTACCTTTTTAACAATGTGTTGATGTGACAAGGCAGAATTTAAGGATTGTTTTAATTAAATTATTTTGTCATTAAATTTAATTTTAAGGAAAAATATATAATTTGAAGTCAACTAATTCCTTATGGTTACATGAAGGTAATGGTCTTTGAGTAACCTAGACCTAGTCATGGCATGAAGAGTCCTTTTGATAAGGTATGATCATGGTAGCTTGGTGAGATGAGTGCACATAGGCATGAATGGTTTCATTAGGTTGATTGAGAATTCATGTGAGGAATTGGATAACTCATTAGAGTCTTAGGGTGAGCCTACAGGGGTTGGACCTTTAGACCAAGTTTGTACCTAAACCACTCCAAGACCTTGCCTAGTCTAATGAGGTATCATGATATTTTTTCAAGGCATATGAATGATTTATGGTAGTGTTTAAGAATTATATATATTTATTGAGAATGTGAATGAGTTGTAGAGTACATGCAAAGAGGCATGAAGGTCATTTTTAAGGCCTAATGTGGTTTGCAAGTCAAGGTCTAAGAGAACAACGAGAGAGAGAGTGGCCTAATAAGGGGTCATGATCATATTTCAAGGTGTTTTATCTCACTAAATCATTTTATGAGGTTAATTATGTTTTTTCAATTTTATTCATGTATTTCTAGGTCATAGTGTGAAGGACAAGGCATGAAAAGTTATTTAAAGGTCTCTTGAGTGCTTAGAATGAAGGGTTCTCAACCCGAGAAGGATTTTATATTTCTCATTGGATAGTAAAAAAAATTTATGGGAAATTCATATATTCATGCTATATTTTTAAAGATCCTAGATAAAAATTATATACATTAGTTTTTTTATTAAGGATTTATGCTTTATGAATGATCATTAAGAGTGAAAATAGGTTTAAACCCTCTTAGAACCCTAATAAGGACCCAATGTTCAATATATTAATAAAAATTTCCTATAATAGATTTTTTTCTCAAGTAATCTATTTATTTTTTTATTTTACTCTCCAAGTACCTTTAGGTGGTATTGGTTAGAGAGAGGAGAGATAAAAAGTTGAGTTGTAGGCTTATTTATGAAGAAGTTATTGTAGAAGTCCAAAGTGGCATTGAATATAGCAATAAAATAAATGGAGGAAGGAGGTAGAGACTCATGTTTCATGTCCACAAATTTTTTTTGACAATTTATAGTCCTCAAATGTGTTAAACTAGTCATCCAAGTTAGCCAGTTATTAATAAGCCCCATGGTGCAAACACTAAAAAACCCAAACAATAGTGAGAAGATGAATTGTAATATGTTTTAATGATATAATTATGAAAAAATTACATATATATGTTTTTAAATAATTTTAATACATGTTCATGTTTGTTATAAGTTTTTGTGGTTACTTAAAATTTTGAAAAAGTTGGTCACAAGTTGACTTGTTTGGTTGAGATGAGACAATGAGATATAAGGTCATGGCATTGATTTATAAGACCAATAGTTTCCACTAGACCATACGATGTTTAAATTTCAATATATATGTCATAGTATAAATTTCATTAAACATAAGTCATTTAAAATGTCTATACAGTTGTTGGAGGTCTAAGTCACCATGACTATGTTTTTGAGGTAATCTAGCAGTTCTGAGTGAATGAGTTATAGAGGTTTTATTGAAGCCTTATCTCCTAAGTGGAAGTGTATAATTCATATGGTGTTATTTTTTAGGTAATTTATTTTATTTATAATTTATTTATTATCATGTTTGTGTTAATAAATGATGTTTTATCTTTAGTTGTTCAAGACACAATTTTATGTGTGTTCAAAGGCCTAATGTGAATAATGATAATGGAGTGTTTCAAGTGGTGGTTGGACCTAAAAGTTGTTATTATTATTGAAATATTTTAGATGAGGCATATTTTAATATTTTATTGAAGGTTTTTGATGTCTATAGTGTGTAGAGTGTTCCAAGGGGTCATAAGGTAACATGTCTTAAAGTAGACCTAATAGAATTAGGTCTCCATGAGACCTAAAGAAAGATTTGGTCCATTTGGGTAATGGTTGGCATAATTTAAAGATTTATTATTTATTTTAACATGTATTATGTCTTATTATTTGTCTAATACAAATGGGAAATTTTGTGTAGCTGACCAAGAGGTGTATGAGCAAGAGGCTTGTATAAGAACAAGTCCTTTTAGGCCTAATTAGCAAGTTAGTGATTTGGATAGAGGAGCGAATGAGATATAATATATTTGAATGGAACAAGTTCTAATATTATATTATAATAAATTATATTTAATTTCATTACTATATAATAAGAGTTCTAAGTATGAATATTAAGGTCATACGACCTAATTAGTCTTGAAGAAACCTAGTTGAGGATAGAGGCCTAGAAGATAGTTTGAGAGGGATAAGAGAGTAAAGAGATAAATAAGTGGTCATCATAAATTGGTTAAGAAACATATTTTTATTAAGGTGATAAAAATAATTATGTGGCTAAGTCTATTCTATGTCATCTAGGGAGTTGGTGCCTCCTTGCAAGTGGGTACTTGCTAAAGCCTAGTCAAATGGGTGCTTGGCTAGTTTGGGTTGGTGCTCCATGTGTAGTTAGTGCTTCAATAAATTTGTTTTTTTAATTATATTAATGTATCCAATTTGTATATTTATATGGTTTTTATTACCCTTGAGGGTTTCCTACATATGTGATGTGTTATTGTGTTTCATGCTTATGTGGATTGTTGCTTATGCTTGTTAGATCTATATGTTTGTTTGAATGGCTCATAATTATTTAAGTGTAATTGAAAGATAGGTTCTAAGTAATAATTAATCCCCCACATCCATTTTTATTCCAACATAAAATTATATCCATATGGTACAATAGTCAACAAATGTTAAAATAAACTTATTTCTTACTGATGAATTCAGATATATTATTCCAACAAAGTCAAGACCCTATTGAGAAAAAAATTCCTTGAATCATATGAAGTAGAATCATTCCTACAATTTCTTCCCTCTTTCATAATACTTTACATTCAAGGAATGTTATGATAAGATTTTATGCATCCTTGAAAATGTTATGTTGATAATATCACATCCTTAGGATCTTATGAGCTATAGCATTTACAAAAGGATATCCACTACCTATCTTCTAATTTAAATTATCCAAAATGTAAGTGGATTCTTATATTATGACATACCTAAAATACATGCCCTAATAATTATTATTATGAAAAAATCCCTTTTTAATCATGTAATGATATGATTTGATCTTGAGGGATTTCCTTTGCTCTTTATTAAATTTAGGAGGAAATATACCTATAAGTAAGTAGTAGATAATGTGGGATGCTAGTCACCTCAAGCTACTTATGTTTCGTTCATCTTCTTGAAGTGAATATGTGGATTTTTTTGTCATGACATGGATGATTCCTTAGCCTCAGACCATCTTGGTAGGACCAATTTTAAGATAAAACTCATATAATTTATCCATCCATTTACCTCTTCTTTAACCTAAATTATTATTTCTATGTCTAAGCTTGATAACTTGGTTTATAATGATGGTCTATGACTTTTTTCAAAAAATATAATGCTCAAATTTATTAAAATTCATTAACAATGTGTGTATTTAGTTGTCTATCATTTAAAATATCAATTTTTCATCCTTCAGATTATAACTCATGAAGGAAATTATATGTTCATTTTCATCTAATTTTAATTATTATTAATCCTACATTTTTTCTAAATCAAATGAATATATAAATGAATATTTGGTAAAATAAGAGTTAATTCGAACTAGAACTTCAGTAATTACAATCGTAATATCCTGAAATGCCTTCTTGGATACAACTTCCCATTATATTTTAGCATCTTGTTTGAACATGGAATTTTGGGGTTTGACAATATATTCAAATATAGAGATCAAATTCTATACAAAGATTATATTTATAAATAAATACTTCAATTATTTTCTATTATTAGGATGTGTTATATTATAAATAGCCTAAATTTGTTATGAATCAGTGGAAATCCCATCTTTGGTAATGAGGTGGCCCAATAGTTTATCTTATGTAACTCCAAAGATGCTTTTTTTAGATTTATTGATACTCTATACCTTCTACACCTATTAAATATTTTATAAAAAAGATTCACATGGTCAACTTTATTTTTTGAACACAATTTAAGATCTTCCATGTAGATGATGATATATTTTCTAACGTGTCCTTGAAAATTGAAGTCCATGGCATGTTTTAAATTTGATCCTACATTAATAATTCTAAAATGCATTATTTAATATGCAAAGTGCTCCACTTTGTATTGAAATCATTCTTCACTCAATCCTCTACTTCTAATAATAATTTATTGTATCCTAAGAAACCACACAAAAATGACATCATATCATACCTACTAACTATCTGATTTACTTCATCTAACAAGGTAAAAAGATATTTAGGCTTTTCTAATGCCCTAATTAGATTCCTAAAATCAATGCATAACTTGATATTTCCATTTATATTAATAAAAGGTACTAATTTGGATACCAAGGTGAAATGCCTAATTAGGAATAAAATCTTGGTGTTTAATACTTTCCAAATTTTTGTCTAAATTAAGGGCTCTAAAATTGGATTCAATGGCCTTTGATGATGCATAAGAGGCTTCCATTATTCAGAGGAATGATATGTGTAATCACTCTTGGATTTGATATTTGTATATGTTTGTAAGTCCATTCAACTATATTTTTTTATTAATTCAATAGGTTGTTTAGTCTCTATTTATTACTCTTATAAAAACCCAGGTGAACATTCACATATTGAGGATGTTCATTATTTCTCATATTTTATTTGATGAAATTATATTATCTTACTTTTAGTCATTTTTTATTCTCATCTTGTGGATCCACTTTGAAATATTTTTCTGATGATACCATTCCCATACATATTTAATTCTCTTTGAGCTGTAAGAAATCCTCACCTCCTAGGTCTTTTGTGTTCATAGGTTTTAAATCATTTTCATTTATTAGTTGAGCATCAAATCCTACAAAATTATTCATAAAATAAATTATTCATTGGTGATCATCAAACATCTACATGTTATCCACATTATCTATAAATGAGGGGAAAGGAACCAACTCACATAAAACTTATGCATCTTATATTCCTTGAGTGGTGATAAGTTGGTAGCTAATGTGGCTAGGAAAGATGTCATATCATTTTATTCCCTTTGGATAACATTGATTTTGAATGCTTCAAATGACTCAATCATATCCCAAGCCTTGTTCTTATAAATTTAAAGTATTAATGTTTTCATCGATATTTACATATAATAGGGTTGACAACAAACTCTAAACCATCAAATATCAGTACATTTTTGACATTTTGGCACAAACTATAATCCCAAAATCAGATATTCATAATCAACATGATTGATGGCTTAATGGAAATAAAACCTATATGTAGTGATATATTGTTTACCACTTGGTTTGATCAAGTATATTCCAACACCAGATCTTTTCTTCAATCTATCTCCATCAAAATGAAGAGTCCACAATTATGAAGGATCTTAAAATTCTCATTCATGAAGTTCATGCTTTGTAATAAATACATAAACTTTTGCATGTGAGGATACAAAGGTGATCCTCTCATTTCTCGCATTATATTATGTAATCAGGAACTTCATCTTTGGTTCTCAGTGAAATAAAATATAATTGGCTACTACTTTATAAGACAACCACATGTGAGATAATTTTAACTCCATGTATCTGTATAATGTATTAGACTAATCATAGCTCAACAATAAACCATAAGCATTGATAATTTCAACTACCAAAATATATATTTACTATTGGACATGTGGTTTTAAATAAATCTAAATGTGAACATTTAGTAACACCCTAAAAATTGTATTGAGTCTTATCTAGATGCAAAACCAGTCTCTTGAAATTATCTAAAGTCATCCCTAACTTGTTGCAAATAGGTGTGGGCTTGACATTCACTGAACACATTATTATACAAAATAATTATGCACATTATTACCAAACATTTTCGATAGTCAACATAAAATTTAGTACCTCGGGTTTGTCTTAATGAACAACCATAATAATATGTGAAAATTTGGACTTATCATTAGATAACTTATTAGTCAATGCTTTTAATAACAATTTTATTTGTTTAATGATCTAATCCATATCATGAAGACTAATATTATACTTAATTTTATTTTTTTCCTAAATTATACTATACCTACTCTTATTTTGTGAACCAACAACTTGTTGCTTATCTTTACCTTTTAGAGGGGGAATATTATTATGAGATTTTGGATCTAGAGGAATAACTACATAGTAGTTTGGAGGCATTGAACTCATAAGAGGTTTTTTCCATTTTATTATCATCTTAGAATTATTCCTTAGGAACTTTTAAAAATCATGAATCTGATTTTTATTCTCTTCTTGATCATTTTCTTCCTCAATTGGGAATGGGAGTTCATATGCCTCAAACATAATTAAAGTAATGGGGAGATTTGAAGTAATGGAGGAACAAGGATATAAATAATTTTGGTAAGATTCACGCCTATCCATTTGCTTATAAATGATGTCAAAAACAGTAAAAAATTATGTATGGTTGAACTAACCATGTTGTGTTGTATTGTGAACTCAACACCAACTAGGCAGAATTGTGTCTAAGATATTTATTTTAGGCATATTTTTAGGTGCATATTATTCTATATTATCTATATATTTTTTGAGAGGCCTATTGTATCTCTATAATGTGAAATTTTTGTTGGTATTTTGTCTCATGGTGTTTAGCATTTGTTTATGCATGCTTTGGAACTCATTCCTTAGCTTACATACCATTTAATAGATAACATCTATTTATGATTTATAGAATCAAAAGAAATTACTTGTGTGGCATAAATATTAACTACTATCATGGTTTGGTTTTGATATTTTTATTATGTTTTACCATAGGATTATTCAAAAAATGAGGTTATGGTTGGGTTGGGCATGATCCAAGCGTGAATGCGTATATAATTGGTTATGTTTATGATCCATAACATTTTGAATAACATTCATAATAAGAATAAAGGGAGGGAAGTTAGGATTAAAATTAGACATATCTGTAACTTTTAATTAGGGATTTAACTATCTATCAATAATGATATTTTTTTCATAGGCTAGTGGCATTGATGTGACATTTGGTGCTCTGCATAGGGAAACCATAGTCATAGATTATGAGGCATTCTATTACATTTCAATAGGATAATGAATCATTGGACCTATATTCATTATCAATTTGATTATATGTCTATTGAAATATTATGTTAAAGACTTTGATTGGCTCATTAGGTTCTTTTATTATTCTTGTCTCATCAATTTAGATAATGTCTATGAAAATAAATGAAGAAAACTTAAATGATCATAATCAATGGTTATTTCCAAATTATGATTACAATTACACATCTTCAAAAAAAGATTAAGCTTAATGAACATGAAGAATTAAAACTAGCTACACCATTATCTGAATAATCTATTGAAAAAAAACACTTCTACACAACCCAAATACTAAAATACCAATATGACATAGCTTCTTCAACGAATCACAAGGTTCATAAGAGACAAACTTGTGGGACAACTCTTATAATTTATTATTTATCTTAATTTAAAATTTATTTTCCCTTTATAATCTAGAGGATACAAGTATATATAGTTTGGGATGAGATGCCTCATCCTTAAGCAGAGTTTAAATTTACATCTTCTATTTTAGGAATTGAGTGTCAAAAATAATGCATATTATGAATTTAAACATATAAATATTATCCATCAAATAGAATATAATATATATGTGATCAAAATAAGGTTAATACTTAAGTCTTAATTATAATTAGTAGACATTAAAAATATATTTGTAAATTAATTTGTTGATGTTACATTGCTTGATGATGGAGTTTGCATGCCTATAGTTTTGGTCACTATAGTCATGGTTACAACTAGAGTTTTAACTAAATTATATGAATACATAATGATTTAACTTATATTTTCACCCTTTGAAGAGATGCCTAAGCTCTCATCATCCAAGTGGAATAATGGAAACACCTCTAGGCTTGTGAGTAGCCTAAGGATGAAGTGAATCTCTAGATAGGGCTAGCTCCCTTAATGTACCACTTTGGATCAAAACTACACCTAGAATTTTTTGTTAGGAAAGGGAGATAACTAAAATTAAACTATTATAAGGGAGATACTACACCAAATAATATGATGACTTCCAACTAGCATCATGTTACACATGAGAACAAAAGACTAATAAAACATACACTCCTTCAATCTACATCTTCTCACATCAATGTTACATTATGATGTTAGGGATTAATGTGAAAATATAGGAGGATTGTACAAGAGGCCTTGAATGGCACTACTGAATATACTAACTCACTCAAGATTTGACATTTCCTAGAACACGTCACATGCCCTACAAGAAGTAGCTTCCCAACTACAAATAAGATGAAAGAATGAGATAACATGATAAGTAATTCATAGTCTTCACTAAGCAAGATCCAACATTAAAGTATAAAACACTATGAAAAGTCATTAATAGTTAAAAAATAAGTATTATTATTGATTAAATTCTATGCAAATGAGCATGGCCTTGTCATACTCATGTAGATCATAAATTATAATGGCCAAAATGGCTAGTTATTATAGAACTTTAGAGAGGGAGGAGGAGAGATAAGTCCATGGTTCAAAATGACACTTTTAAATATGATAAAACTAGTTACTTGAGTATGAGAAAAGGATTTGGGGTTAACCGTGTAAGGTTAGAAAGCACAAGTGTCAATTCAAGGCATGAAACTCTTGAAAAGTGGCATACAACTCCTCATTTTCGCTCAAAAAACTACCTTCATGATTTAGACTTATTTTAACACCCCAAAACTGATTAGGGATAGGTCTAATGATTTAAATTAATGGGAAGGGTTTCATACATGCCTCTTCATGCATTGGTTGTAGGCTTGGTCATTTAGGATCATCTGAGAATGAGCCATCATCATCTGTAGTCCAAATAACTATTCTTTCATGTACCTTACACACTTTTCCTCTAAAAAGGAATCAATTTTCCATGAAAATACATTATAAGGAGCGGATGAGAAGTTTCAAGACCCTCCATAGTATTAGAGGCATCAGAAACACCTTAAAATTATTTTACTTGAAGTTTTCCACCCTTCTCACCACCATGTCCATATGCCAGTTTTTATTGGCTGAGATGAGATATCCTATTGAGGCACTTATGAGTTTCTATAAGGAATTAAATTAACATGGGGAGTTATAATTTTTTAAATATTTCCTGCAAAGTTGGTTTCATCTCTTAGAACCTCCTAAAACCTACATAATGCACAAAATAGTCAGAAAACCCCTATTTTTCACCCCATTCTTACAATTATGTAGAGATAAAAAGGGTGGGGAGGATCTTGATATATTCCTATTCTATAAAAACTATTCCATTTTATCAACTATCCAACTCCATTTTCTCCATCAGGTCTTGACTGAGGGTTTACAAGGGTTTTGAGTAGTTTCACCCTCTTAAGGTTTGTTCATGTAGATTTGATTTGAAAATTTAAATATAATTCCATAAAGTGATTGTTAAAAACCTATTATAAATCTTATAAACCTCTTTCACCGTCATGTAAATCATCAAGATAGATATGAGTATTCCAACTTGTCTTATCTAGCCCTGTCATCTTTTTCATGTAGGCCTAGTGTTGTCTTTAAGCCAAAAATGGCTTCCTTAGGGTTTTCTTTGAATATAAATAGTTTTATAACATTTAACCTGTCCCCATATACATTCTCAATTTTTTTTATGAAGCCTATCTCATGCTAGAAGTGTAAAAGACTTCCTCATTTGGAAATAGGCCTAAACCTTACTTATAGGTTTGAGTTGGTTCAAGACTCAAAATGACATTATTATGATTTTATTTTAATAAAAATATCTAAAAAAATATAATTACATCCAATAAAAATGATCTAATAAGGTGGAAAACATTCCTAGGGATAGAAGTGGCATTAGTCTCTTATTTGGTCTTTAGGCCTAATCCTACCCAAGTAGGTTTGACTGCAACTTTCATGTTTTTGGCCTCCCTATTTAGATTATTTCCTATATTATTGGTCTATTATTATTTTATAGGTGAATTCTACTCTACATAACTCCATTCAATGTCTTATCAACTTCGTAAGAGTCTTTTTGAATCATTCCCCAAAACCTCCAAGTTTTGACATAAGGAGAGTGGCCTCTATCTCAAATAAAATAGTGGGCACTCCCCTATTTACTCAATCAAATTTAAATTTTTTAATAAATTATAAAAGTGATTTAGTCATCGTATAAAAAAATTTGGACCTTAATTATGTTAATTTACCCTTCAAACTCTCTAAAACCCAAAACATATTGTTAGTCAAAAGATTGTATGCAAGATTTACATTTTGTGAGTTGTGTATGCCTAATTTGAGCTCCTCATTTATAATATCTATACTAAAATGATGTCATCATGATATTTTTATCATACTTAAGTTATTATATTCTTCAATCATCATTTCAATTTTTTTTAACTTCCTAATATCTCTGTCTAGTTTAGACTGTATGCACAATTTTGACTGTGTTCTTGTTTCTTAGAGTGTACCTATAGGTGTTGCTTATATGGTTAGACCTTGGATAATTTACATAAGTATATTTGAAAATTTTAAAATCCAATTTTTTAGTTATTTAACCTATCCATTATATACTTGGTCTATACCCATCTCTAGAAACTCACTGTTTATACTTAATGCCCCTCTATGCCATCACAATTGGTTGTCGGTGAGAATTTCTCCACTAGGACCTTAATCATGATGTGAAAAAACCATTTTATAAGTTTGAGAGTTAATTATCATCAACATCATGATTTTATTCACCTAAAAAGTGCTAAAACACCAACAACATACCATGCTTAGGTCACTATTTCCATACCCAACTGTAGGCGAATGTTAAGGTTGTTTGCATGGACTGTAGGTGTGAATGAGGAATAGAAACCACCTATCATCTACTTTTGATGATTGTTTAGGTCATAAAATGTCATTTTCAACCATTATAACCCTATAAAAATGGAATTAGTGTCTAATTTTTAACCTCAATGAAAAAATGGCCTCTTTTAGGATCAAGCCTATAGATGTCACTACTTGTTTTCAATGTCTTTATGGGCAACTTTAGGTCTCTTTATCACCATCCTCCACTAACCCTATATGCTTAAAATTTTGAAATATAATGGTATATGATATATGACATAAATATAACCTATCTATATTCCTTTAAATTCTTTTAAACCATGTTATATGTTATTCCCAAAACAAACCTAGTCCTTTATTTTCTTAATTTAGTGCCCATGTTCCTAAATATAGTCATCACATCTTTACAAGTGAATTATATTTCCGTTTTCAATGTTGAAACTTAAATAATTGTTTATCATGGTTAAATAATAATAATAATAGATAATCAGAATGTTCTTAACCTATATCATGTTCTCCATACAGGTGCTTTTATATTTCTACCATACCCTTGTAGGTACATATTCCATATACAGGTAGTAAATGAAAACTTAGACAGTCTGCAAGGTGTATGATTTACAATGGAGTTTTTTACTTTTTTAAAGGTTTAAAATTAGATGGTTTCATCAATGAGGATCTTTTTAAACTCAGCTACACCCTTAAAACATGATTGACCTTTATGAGGTACCAATTGTAGGTGTATGCCAAATTCCTTATTGGTAATGAGTAGGATTGGTGTGATGGGCATATTATTTGGCATTAAAATGGTTATAAGATTATTTATATTCCTAAAAATACATTATACACATCAATAATCACCTAAAGCACATTTCAATAACTTAATTTCAAGGTGGAAGCATTCCTGCAAACACCTATACTTTTTCATTAATGGTTGTCTGATTGGTAAGTTGCATATGACTACACCTTCATGGAGTATGCTTTGAAAGAAGTGATTGGAAAGTCAAGGAGATAATACGAAATTAAAATAATTATAAATAACTCATCTCCATCATCTAAAACCATGATAAAAACTTGAGGATCTTGAAAATGGTGAAAAACTACCTACAACATAGAATGATGCTTTTCTTTCAACCTTGATGTACTTGACCTATCCAAACACTTTGAAACATAAAAATAAGTATGGGAATAAATTTATTATTGATTAAAATCATATATATAAAAAATGATCAAGTTTATTGTATGGAAATTACTAAACCAAATCAAAACCTATAGGGTGCATAAAATAGCAAGAAGAAAAATATAGTCAATTTCATGAGGATTTTTCATAAAGTATAGGCTACCATTATTAAAATTATTTTAATGGAAATGAATGTATCTAAGTGTAATTTCACCTCCCCTATTGGTCATACCAAGAACAAACATGAACATTGGTTTTGTGTGCCTAAAAGGGTAAAAAAGGATCAAAATGGTTTTGGGCCAAAAATGGCACTTTTAGAGCATTTAAAATGTGAAATTGAGCTTTAAGAAGCTAAGAGGACATTTTATGATCTTCTCCCATGTGTCACACTTCTCCATTGGATGTACAAGTGCCAAACCCACCTTTTTCCTAAGAAAACTACTCTTTCTTTTGAAACACCTACCACTTTCAGTAACCAATAATTGATTAAGACATGTGAGGATATTTGGCATGTTACATAACCTTTTGGAACCTTCACACTTCCCAATGAATTTTTAAAAATCATTAAATTCCCCTTTTTCCCCTCAAAATGACTAAAATAACTAAGGACCAAGGCTATTATAACATTAAATGATAGTAATTAACCTATAAAACACCTTATGGCATATGTATTAGGCCCCTAAAACACCTAAAAGTCAATTTTTTACCTATAGGGGTCCCAAGTTGACATACATGGTCATGAAGTCTAAGATAAAGAAATGGACCTTGAAAACAAGATTTGATCAAGACAAGACCACTTGACTACCTCAACCACACAAAGAAAAGGACACACAAAAAACAAGCAAATAAACTAAGAAGACACACACACATGTGCTTAAAGCACTTAGGGGAATCAGAAAACAAACAATTATGCACAACTAGAAACTAATCATACCTTCTTTTTAGGATCAAAATAAAAAAAATTTGAATCATATTCTTCATGAGATGAATCATGGTGCCAAGCATGTTGTTCCTTAGATTGAACACTTGATAGATTAGACCTACTTCTTGGCACCTCAATTATTATGCTCTTAAGTAGACCATATTCAAATAGGTCTGAAAGTTAAAAGTATTCCTCTTGAACTTATACACATACCTCATAATTCTACCCACTCTCCATCTCATGATCAACTAGTATCTTCTTGGTAGGCATGACTTTAAGAGGAGTAGTTTCTTATTCATTAGAAGATTGTTTCCAATAGGAGCTTGTTCCATCCTTCAAGATATAATGTCTTTATCCCAACTAATTGAGAGGAGGATATCACATTCTGATTACTTTAAACATATCATCATTTAATTCATATGATTCTTGAAAGGACAAATTTTAAAGGAATCTTTTTTCCTTGCATACTCAATTGAGTGCCAAGGCTACCTTCTCCATCTTGGACTAGATCATATCCTCCTTTAAGAGGAGTATAACCTTCTCCAATGACTACAAAAAAATCATACCAAAGTTTATTTGGAGCTTGTTCTTATGAATCCATGGACTACTTCTTCCTCTTTGGTAAAAGGAAGACAATATTCCATATCAACCTAATCTAAAGATTAAATACAAGAGACCACCTCTTATTTAGAATTTATAACCTCTTAAGGGCTCTCAATTTTCATCTCAACCTATACAATATGAATTTGGTTCTCAAGTGATACAAGATCCTTCATTTCTTTTTCCTTCTTTGTGATTCCAAGATTAGGCATTTTGAATTCATGTGACTTAGTCCAATGAGGCTGCCAAGGAGATACATTATCTTTTAGATTGAAAGTGAAGTGTGGGGGATTCTTTTAGAAGATCTTGAGGAAGGGGAGGTATACCTTGGGCTAAGATATCCTTGTTATATTCCTTCCACTTGATAATAACTTCATTAACATATAATTTAGCTTGAATACTTTGTTGAGGAGGGGTAAATGGGGTGTGTTTAGGCGTAAGGTCTTCCTTTGGGTCTAAACCTTCCATCACACCTTGACTTAGCAATCTTATCTTTGTCTCTAAATCTTTAATTTTCTTGACTAGGTTCTCTTGGAAAAGTCTTTCTTTAAGTTCAAAGGAATCATCATAAGCATAAGGAATACAAGAGTTTTGACATGGAACACAAGAATCTTAAGGAAGGTTGGGAGGTACTTGCAAAATATCAACTTTATTCTCAACTTCACACTCCTTAACAATGATTCTATCCTATTTATTTCCCCATGATTCCACTATCTTACTTAATCTTAGGATATTAGGATTATAAGTATTTTATTGAGGTTATGATGCAATTTGAGGAGTGAATGAAGTTTTCAAGGAACATGGAATTTCTTTAGGCTTAAATTCTCCATGCTGTCTCTAACTTGGAATCTCATATCTAGAGGTTATTATTTGAGATAGGGATGAAATGTGAGAGAGAAATGAGGGATTAATTTCTAATTAATTTATTTCTAACATGGATTGATTCATTTGATTATTTTTCATCTCAAGATGTCTATCAATATTAGCTTCAAAAATAAGGTTTTTGTTTTCAACTCTCTCTTTAAACTAATGGGGAAAAGGATGCATTTGATATCCTTGATTAGGCACATGAGTAGGGATCAAATATGGCTGATAATAAACTTGGGGAAGTGGATATGAAGGTTGATAGGTTTATTGAGGTTTCCCTTCATGAACTCTTAGCCTATCCTCTAAGGAAGAAACTAGACCACTCACATCAATCATCTCACTTGTGAGACTTTACCAATTGGCTCTCTCAATATATACGCACTCTATTTTGACCAGATCTAATGCATCTCTCACCTTGTGAATAAGATTAATAGGAACCTATAGACCATATACATTTTGTGTGTCAATATCCAACATGAACTTCTCATAGCTTAAAATAGTTTAATTGAAGGTTGTAATGGACTAAATTAAGAAGTGGCTAGGTTGACTAGGATGAGCGATAAATTGATAAGGTTGGATATATGACTGATAAAATTCATGAATGGGATGATACACTTCATGTTTAATTTGGTACACTTCATGACAAGGTTGATTAATAAATTTCTCTTGTTGATAGGTAATGTCACAAGCTTGAAATGTCTCACCAATTTGTGTAAAATAGAACTCAACACCAAAATTAGCCATGAAACCTCATTGAAAGAAAAAACATAAAGAAATATATTTATAAAAATATTTAAAATGAAACCTAGGCTAATTTATCAGCTGATGTATCTTCATAATCACCATTTATGCTTTTATAGATGCCTCTAAAGGCTTATTTTTGAAAGACAACACCAAAAATATTTCAACCTCTCAGAATAAAAGTTCCATCGAGCATGCCAAAAACTATTATCACTTGGATTTTCAACATTTAAAGAGATTACTAAGCTCTCCTCATCCAATTTTCACAATGGAAACACCTCTAAGCTTGTGGGTAGCCTAAGGATGAGGTGAATCTCTAAATAGGGCTAGCTCCCTCGATGTACCACTTTTGATCACAACTACACCTAAAATTTTTTAGGGAAAAAGAAAGAGAGGTAACTAAAATAAAATAATGGAGGTGCTACACCAATTAGTATGATTACTTCCAACTATTATCATGTTACACATGAGAATAAATGACTAAGTAAACATACACTCCTTTAATATGCATCTTCTCACATCAATACTACATTCTAAGGTTATGGATAAATGTACAAAGCTAGGAGGACTATACAAGAGTACTTAAATGGAAATATTTAACATACTAACTCACTCAATATTTTATATTTCCTACAACACTTCACACACCCTATAAGAAGAAGCTTTCTAATTGCAAATAGGATGAAAGAATGAGACAACATGCATAAGAATCCATAGTCTTCACTAAGCAAGATCCAATATTTAAATATAATTCACTATGAAAAGTCAAGAAGATGTAAAAAATAAGTATTATTATGTATAAAATGGTATGAAAATGAGTAGGTATTCACCATGCTCACATAAGTTACAATGGATAAAATGTCTAGTTCTTATAGAACTTGAGAGAGAGAGGAGAAGAGAGAAGTCCAAGAGTCACAAGGAAACATGTAAAGATAGTAAAATAAATTAATTTTGAATTTTAAAATTATTTTAGATGAACCATGTAAGGTTAGGAAGAAAAAGTGTCAATTCAAGGCATGAAACTCTTGAAAAGTGGCATAAAACTCCTTATTCTGGCTCAAAACATTGCCTTCATGATTTAGACCTGTTTGAACATCCCAAAATTAGTAAAGGATATGTATGATGATTTTATTTAAGGTTAATGGTTTCATACATGCCTATCCATGCATTTTTTGTACTCTTGGTTATTTTTTATCATCTATGAATGAGCCATAATCATTTGTAGTCCAAATAACTCTTCTTACATGCACCCTACACACTTGGCCTCCAAAAAGGTAGTATTTTTCCATGAAAATCCATGGGATATAGTGTATGACAGGTATAAATACCCTCCATGTGATTAGATTCATTAAGAACACCTTAAAATTAGTCTACTTGAAGTTTTCCACCCTTCTCACCACCATGTCCACTATGCTAGTTTTGATTGGCTAAGATGAGAGATCCTATTAGAGAACTTATGAGTTTATTTGATTAATTAAATTAACATTTGAAGTTACAAAAAGTATTAATATCTCTCCAAATGTTTTTTTCATCTCTTGGAACCTCCTAGAACCTATACAATGCATAAAATAGTCATAAAAACCCTTTTTTTCACCCCATTCGTACAAGTTCATATAGATCAAAAGGGTGGGGAGGATATTGAGGGAGTCCTCTGTAATTTCAAATTTATATTATATATAAACTATGTCATTTAATCAGCTATCTAACTCCATTTTCTCCATTAAGTCTTGACTAAGGGTTAGCAAGGGTTTTAAGTAGTTTCACCCTCTTAAGGTTTGTTCATGCAGATTTGACATTAGAATTTTAATATAATGAAAAAATTGATTTTTTAAGACCTATTATAACTCCAATAAGCCTATTTTTCCCCCATTCAAAGCATCAAGAGATATATGAGTATTTAAACTTGTCCTATCGAGTCTTTTCCTCCTTTTCTTGCAATCCTAGTGTTGTTTCTAAGCTAAAATGGCTTCCTCTAGGTTTTCATTGCATATAAATAGTTTTAACACATCTAATATGTCCCTATATACATTATATAGTTTTTATAAATCCTATCTCATGATATAAGTGTAAAATACCTCCTCATTTGGTACTAGGCCTAAACCTTGTTTAATAGCCCTGAGTTGGTTCAAGACCCAAAATGACCTAATCATGATTTCCTCTACATACCAATAGATAAAAAACATATAATTACATCCCATAAACATTAAACACTAAGTTTTAAATCATTCCTATGGCTAGAAGTGGCATTGGTATCTTATTTGGTCTTTAGGCCTAATCCTACCCAAGTCCGTTTGACTACAACTTTCATGTTTTAGGCCTCCCTATTTAGATTAATTATTCTATGCTTGATATATTATTATTTTATTGTTTTTTTACATATCCAAATAACTCATTTCAAGGTATTATCAACTTATAAATATTCTTTTTAAATCATTCCCAAAAACTTGCCAGTTTTGACATAAGGGGCATGCCCTCTATCTGAGACAAAATAGATGGTAATCCCCTATTTCCTCAGTCAAATTTAAATTTTTTAAGGTATTATACAATTTATTTAGACATAATATAAAAATAATAAATACTTAATTATGTCAATTGACCCTTAAAACTCTCTTATACCAAAAACATACTACTAGTCAAAAGACTATATGTAGGGTTTACATTTTGTGAGTTGTGTATGCCTAATTTGAGATCCTCCTATATAATATATATAATATGAGGATTTAATAATGATAGTGTGATAATATTTAATTGATTATATTATCTATTAATCACTTCAACTTTCATGTACTTCCTAATATCTCTATCTAGTGCAGACTATATGCACAATTCTAACTATTTTCTTGTTTCTTGGAGTGTACCTATAGGTTTTCCTTATATGGTTAGACCTTGTAAAATTTGAATAAATATATTTTAAAAATTCCAAGGATAATTTTTCAGCTATTTTACCTATCCATGATATACTTGGTCTATACCCATCTTAGGAATTCACTTTATATGCTCACTACCCCTCTCTACCATCACAGTTGGTTATAGGTGAGCATTTCTCCACTAGGACCTTGATCATGATGTGTAGAGAATATTTTTGAAGTTTTAGAGTAAATTATCATAAAATTAATTAATTTATTAACCTTTAAATTTATAAAACACCATCATAATGCCATGCTTAGGTAACTGTTTCCATATCCAACGATAGGTGAATGTTAAGGTTGTTTGTGCAGACTATAGGTGTGAATGATGAAAAAACACATATCATATCTTCTTGATGATAATTTAGTTAAAAATATTTCCTTTTAAATCATAATAACCATATAACCATGAAATAAGTGTCTAATTTTGAACCTTGGTGAAAAAAGGTCTCTTTTAGGATCAAGCCTATAGATGTCATTGCTTGTTTTCAATGTCTTTATGGACAACTTTAGGCCTCTTAATCACCATCCTCCACTAACCCTCTACCCTTAAAAATTTTCAAGGTAATTATATATTATATATTTTTAAAATATCACCTATATATATTCCTTGAAATTATTTTCAACCATGTTATATGTTATTCCAAAAACACCCCTAGACCTTTATTTTCTCAATTTAGGCCCTGTGTTCCTGAACATAGTCATCACATCTTTACAAGTGAATTATATTTAAATTTTCCATATTGACACTTAAATAATGGTATATAATGGTAAAATATTTATACTAGGTCATCAAAATTTTCTCAACCTATATCATGTTCTCCATAGAGGTGCTTCTATATCTCTGATAATACCCCTGTAGGTACATATTCCATATACAGGTAGTAAATGCAAACTTAGATAATTTGAAAGGTGTATGAGTTATAATGGAGTTTGGTAATTTTTTAAATTGGATCCTTTCATAAAAAATGATCTTTTTCAACTCAGCTACACCCTTACAACATGATTGACCTTCATGACGTTCCACTTATAGGTGTATGACAAATTACTTGCAAGCTATAAGCAGGATTGGTGTGATGGGCATAGTATTCTACCTTCAAAGGGTTATGAGCTTATGTATATTCCTAAAAATACATTATCCACAACAATAATCACTTGATACATGTTTTTATAACTTCTTTTCAATGTGGACTCCTTGTAAACACCTATACCTATTCATTAATGGTTGCCTGACTGGTAAGTTGTATATGACTGCACCTTCATGGAGTTTAATTTTAAATATTTGATTGAAAATTTAAGGAGATAATATGATATTTAAAACATGATAATTATCTCATCTCCATCATCTAAAACCATGATCAAAACTTAAATATCTTGAAAATGGTAAAAACTTGCATGCAACACAAAATGATGCTTTTCTTACAACCTTATTGTACTTAACCTATCTAAAAATTTTAAAACATAAAAATAATAATGGTAATAATTTTATGAGGGAGTAAAAATCATCTTTAAATAATATTATTAAGTGGATTGTACAAAAATTCCCAAACCAAAGCAAAACCTATATGGGTGCATGAAACAACAAACAAAAAAACATAGTCAACTTCATTAGGATGGTTCACAAAGTATAGGCAAAAATTATTTGAAATATTGTAATTTAAATTAATTTATCTGAGTTTATTTTCACATTCCCAAGGAGTTTTACCTGAAACATCCCCTACTAGTCGTACCAAGTACAAAACTAAATACTAGTTTTGTGTGCCCGAAAGGATAAAAAAGAGCAGAATAGTTTTGGGCCAAAAATGGAACTTTTATAGAATTTTAAACGTGTAACTAAGATTGATTAATTTTAATGGAAATTATATTATCTTCTCACATGTTGCACACTTCTCGATGGGTTGTATAAGTGCCAAACTCACTTTTTTTCGCAAGAAAACTAGTCTTTCTTTTGAAGCACCTATGACTTTCAGTTACCAATAGTTGATTAAGACATGTGAGAACACATGTCACATTAAATAAACTTTTTTAACCTTCACAATTACCAAGTAATTTGTATAACTTATTAAATGCCCCTTTTTTGACCTCAAAATGACTAAAAGGACTAAAATGACTAAGGACCAAGGCTAGTATAACATTAAATGACATTATTTAACCTATTAAACCTTTTGAAATATTTATTAAAACCTTAAAAAACTTAAAGTCATGTTTTTACCTATAAGGGTCCTAATTTGACCTACATGGTCAACTTTGGTCAACACATAGGTGGAACTATAGTTGTATCACAAAATTGGTCTCTTTAGATGTTTACACTATGGTATAGTCCATAAACTAAGGTTTTGTACTTGGAGGTGGAAAAGATACATAATATGTCCCTACCAAAATATTGCTCTAATTTCATGGCTACAATTTCCTATACAAATCATGGTTCATTTCAAAAATAATCTTGATCATCTTATAGTAAATTATGGATCTTTTGAACAAAAATGGTAGATTGGCTATCATATTCTCATGAATAATCATTGAATCCTTAAACACAATGTTTAAAGTATAAATTTTGGCTACCATATCCTTTATAAAATTTAGTAATTGAATAAACTATTCATTATTTATATACAATTCCCTCCATTTATACCTACAAATTTTCAACAACCACTAGGAGAATACATTCAAAAATGAATCATGGGACTAGCTACCCTAGAGTTATATATAAATATACAATATTCATATCCTTAAAAATTGATAGTGTCCATAATTCATGACTTATTAATTGTTATACCAAGGCATGCACTCAATTATGTGACTATGACAGATTATCTTTTCTAGTTATCATGTGGTTATGTGATAGAGAAACATTAGGGGGTTATATCAAACATAAGTGTGAATAAGACTCACTAATACTATATTGTCCTATAAAAATGAGATTTAAATTAACATACTTCATTTGGCTATACTCATGGGTTATTACCCCTTTTTGGATGTGATTCCACTTTGGCATTTCTTATTGAACCAATAATATTTTATAGCATCCTAGTTTCCCATTATACATTATCTAAAATATCTCAAAGAGATTATATAACATCTCTTTCTTGAAATATTTGTTTTGATTGATCATAATTACTAAATATTTACTCAAGCATTCCCCCGATTACATCATTATAATTATAAAGATATTCCTCATACTCAATTGGCTTTGTGGGGTAGACCTTCCTCTTCTTAGTTAGAAAGATAATGTTTTCTCGCTATTATAACTCAATCATCTCTCCTTTAATCCTTAATGTGTTAATATTCCTATAAAAATGAAATCACACCTTTGGTTGATTAGAGATAACAAAAATCACCTTCTTACCTCCTATTATTATGTTATTTAAATCCTTGGAAGAATATTCAAAATATCTTCTTATTTTTTATTGTTTTTAAATTAAAATATGGAAGGATGGGATTGACATGGTGGGATAATTGATGCCTAACTAGGCTAGATATTAAGAGAAGGTGTGGCCAATTTAGGAAAAAAAGGGATCAACTTTATCTAGGTAGTGACATTCTATGGAGGTTGACACAATAATATACTTGGTATTTTCTTAACTCCTACTTACTGAGACTCTAGAGGAATCTATTTGGGTATCTAAATATATGGGCACATCTAATTGTTTATATGGCTTATGAGTAGTAACTTTTGCATCTAAATGGATGTAGACAAAAGGTCTTCATTTTTCACTCACTTATTTGGGATAAGGGCCTATGAGCTATATTTACTAATAGATACATAAGTTAGTAGGGTCTGAATCAAGCCTGTAATAGTAATATAAATCCTAGTAGTTTGGCTAGTACTAGGGGAAGCAAAATTTAATGTGCCCTGGTCTATATTTTAAAAAAGTTATGTTATGAATGTTTAGGATCTCTTAATTAGACTAGGAGAAAAAACAAAATAATGTAAGTAATGGGTATCTCATGTTGTAATTACAAGAGACACCAAATAATCAAAACTTTGTGTAATTACAACTAGTGGCTAGACATCAATGAAAATGTTAAGGGAAATGGAAACTATTATTACAAAGGTTGTTGTCATAGTTTATTCAATCAAAACATATGCACTATGTTCATCTGTGAAAATTGTATCAACTCTTTTAGTATCATTATAACAAATAATGTATCCTTGGGACTTAAATTCCTTATTTTCTCTTATACGTATATTATTTTCATCTCAATTTATTTTTTGTTTATTTCTCTAAATCCTTAGACAAAGAGATAGGAAGTGCAACCAATGATGTGTGTTTCTAGGTTAGAACCTCTTGCCTAAATTTTGCTTCTGAATCCAAACCTAATTCTTCTTTATTCTATGTTGATATCAAATCTATCTTAATATCATTAACCCTTTCTTTTTACCCTTATGAGTCATTATATATTTTGGCTCTTCTTGACTCACTTTTTTCTTCTTCCTCTATTAGTTCTATCTTTTGTTTATCTTCCTTTGATACTTCATAAAGAGGGACTTCTCTAATAAATAGGCCTTACTCATGACATTATTTTCATTTTACAACCTTGGAAACAAGGTATGGGTCTTATGTATTCATTATTTTCCTATTAGGAGTAAGATCTAGTATTGAAGTGGATAGAGTAGAAATGAAGCAGTTATAGTGGTGAAAAGTGGAGGAAGAGGAGTGGGAAAGGTAATTACTATTGGATGAGATACGGTATGAACTAGTGACAAGGGATTAGAAGCAACAAGAACCTATAAAAAAAAGTAAAATTCACCTTTTGTAATGATGTTAATGGATGTATGGGTGAAAAATGAAGTTGTCCTAGCTTGTTAGAAACTATGGATTCTTATACATCATCTACCAATTTAGGGACAAGATCACTTGGAGGTATACGGATATTTTTAGATACATTGTATATGATTTTTGGGTCTATCTCCCTAGATGTACCTACTTATTTAAAAAATTTAGTTCCCATTTACACCTTTGGTTGAGGTGGAGGTGCATAGACTTGTGTTGATGTCCATTGTTCACTATCAATTCTATTTAAATATTTTTCTATAATAATAGGATCATATTAGATTATTTGGGTTATAATCATAGACATGGAAACCTTCCACATATTGATATAAACATCACTATCATATTTAGCATTTATGATTCTATAGAGCCATGATTATACCACTAGTGGTCATAAGAGATATTAAATATATTATTCTAATCACCGAAAAGTGGCATTTGAGTGTTAATAGTACTACTTGAGACAACCTATTCCTATCTTAGCCATAGACCTATCCTAGAGTGTTTTATCACACTTTTCCATCCTTTGTGTAGATCATAGGTGTCCCTAGTTAGGTAAAATATAGTCTCAAACCTTCATTACCATATCTTAGCTCTTTGTGTCGAACAACCTACCAGTTAGACATTAGTGACACATTTAGGAAACTAGAGCCACATGTCACTAGTGTCACCAAAATGGTTCCAGTGTCCCTTACCCTAACTCTAATGAATGGATATATTTTAAAATTTTAAACCTTCCTAATGTTCTCCTATGCAAATTTTATTATCTACACAACCTATGAAACACTATAAATACAAGACTCTTAGACCTATATCCACTAGATGTAAAATAGATGAAAAAATCCTATTAAAACAAGAAATGAGTTGAGAAAAATCAAGTTTATTAATCCCTATTCTACCCTATGTTTACATACTACCATCTAAAACTACCCTAGTCCTAGATTTTCAATATTTCAAATTTGAAGCACACTCAAGGAATTAAAAACCACTATCATTAAATCATTCATCTAAACTTGTACCATAACTTAGGTGAGAGAATTACATTAGGCTTGATCCTTCCTCAAAGTATTGGTATGTAAGAAACTATATTCACAATACAGTGTTGAGGATGTCTTACCTATCCTACTAACAAACACACATTTTTAGCCCATGCCATACTTACAAGGATGATAATGGTTTGCATCATAAATTAGCTATTATAGGCACAATACAAATTTTTAGATTTCATGTGTGTAGGAAGTGAACCTAGAAATGTAGGAGTAGGTGCACCCATAAATCAAGAACAATCTTATAGAGAGGATACTAACAACATTTTAAATATATTAGAGCCACATGTAACTACTGTCCAAGTGTGGCACTACTATCTAGGAGAGGATCTAACTCAAGGATCCTATAGATGACAATAAAACCTATTTGTAACCTAATTTTAAGCACTCATATATTTTGCATTAGGTGTTTTCTACATAAGTCTCTATTTTCACATATTTATTACTATTTTTAGAAAGTTAAAGCTACTCAAATTATATAAAAAAATCAATGATTATTTATTTCATATTATTTCACTAATTTAGGCAACTCAACCCTTTAATCAAACTTTGGATTTGCATAACAAAAACCCTAAAAGGTTAAAACATTTGGTGAACATGACTTTGAATATTACTAAAAACCCTATTTTTCTTTCTCCAAAATTTTATGCACTAAATTAGGGTTTAAAAGTTATATTTTTTCTAACTTTTTTGCATACCTAGCTCATTAAATCAAATTTCACATTAGGGTTTAATTTATTTAAATATAATTTAATTTTTTAAAAAATAACCCTAATTTAAAAAACCCTAACCCTACATGTTGTTAGGTTTTATATCAATATTTTTCCTATTTCCATTATTTAATTTAAATTTTTAATATTTCAATTTTTTTATCGACTCTATTCCAATATATTTACTATATGCCATCTCAAAAAGTTATCTCTTTTCCATTAAGAAGAAGTGCTAGATTAGGTGGTAATCTTATAGAGTATATTTAGATTCCTACAATTCGATCCTATAATATGGATAAGGGACCTATCATAACTCTAAGTATGCATCGTTTACACCCTAATTATGTGGATTTGAATTGTAATATATATGAAAATGAATAGTATGATTGAGAGCAAGATGATATACACATTGAGAATCAAGACACTCTCCCTCCACTTAATGATAATGACATAATTATTAGCAAAGATGAGATATCACAGGTCTTCATAGATGGAAATTGAGAGAAACCCCTTTATCATGTATAAATCATATAAGACATATTATAAATCAAGAATAAAATTAACAATATTCAATCTTCAACTCCCATAGTTAATAATGTTGTTCCACTTATAGTGGTTTCAACTTAGCTAACATAACCTAAAATTGTAATTTAACAACCTTCAATGATAGATACACCTCTTATGTATATTTCCTCCACTCCAGATGTGTAATCCCTTATGAATAAGATTCATTCTCTTTAGGATGAGGTGTTACATCTTGAGAAAAGAGCCACTAGGCTGTCACATGCCTTGGATTATAATATTCTCTTACATACACCTTTGGCACATCACATAGTGGAAACTCCTTTACCATCCATTTTCATGGCACTTAAGCTTACATTATATGAGGGAAACGGTGACCCAGAGCATAATCTTAGAGATTTTCATGCAACATGTTTGGGTTATGTGTCTAATGATTGGCTTCTCATGTAGTTGTTTCCATGTAGTCTAAGGATTATGACCTAAAAGGGTTTGATGATTTACCAAATCAATCTATCACAACATTTAATCATTTGGCTGACATGATATTTACATAGTTATCTATAAACATCAATGATAATATATCATATGCTCAAGTGGCATAGTTGAAATAAAATTCAAATGAGACTATCACAAATTATGTCTTATGATACAAGACTATATTAGCTAAATTGACTAGCCCCATGGGAGATAGAAAGGTTCAAGACATGTTTAAAAAAAGTATCTTACCATCATTACATGAATCTATCTTGTTCAATAAGTTTACTATAGTCACATATTTATTTGAAGACAAAATAGAGAGAAATTAAGCTCTTATCAATGGGAAAACTAAAGTATATTGATGGATCATAATTAACTGTTAAGAGTTGAAATAAATCATAATATAAGGTAACATCTCATGAGAATAAGAGTGATCAAAATTCCATATTCAACGTAGCTTCTGATCCATATCCTAGATTGGTTGTATATGTTCCTCAGTGTCAAATCTTCACCATCCTTCTAGAGTCACCAACACAGGTTTTACAATAGATTTTGTAGTATGATGTCATATCTCTCCCTCCCATTAAATAGGTTGTTACGACATGACCTCTTCTAAATAACTATGATTCTAATTCATTTTACGAGTGTCGTAGGGCACTAGACCATAAACCAAATAGATGCATAATCCTAGAGTATAAGATACAAGATATGATTGAGGCTAATATTATTGATGTGGGCACACCCACAAAGGCATCAAATGCCTAACAAATAGAAGATAAGTTATTAAATATATTCTTATATCCATCTCTGAAGAACATAATGAATGAGGAAGGAAGCACATCAAGTGTTACCTACACATATCAAGCACATCTACCACCACCTTCATATCATAGTATTATAGAGGAGGCATATCCATTGTATAACATTATTAGCATGTACCATATTAAAATTCCACCTAGACCACTCATCACATTCTCATAATATGAGATTATTGATGATGATACAAATTTACATGCACTTTTCATATGATCATACATAGATCATCATCCTATCTAGAGTGTTATGGTCAACTACAAGTCAAGTATAAGCATGTGAACTATGATAATTTTGTATCTTTTGGGGTACTAAAAAAAAATCCCCATAGATATATTCATTATTGGTTTCAATGGTCATGTTCAGATCTCCATTAGGGATATTGTGCTTCCATTATAGGTTGGACCAACACATATAGCCACTCAGTTCCTAGTATTACCTAGTGTATGCATATTTGATATGTTATTAGATAGGCTATGGTTAAAAATACTCTAATATATCCCATTTACATTATATAAATAATTGAAGTACATACACCCAAATTAGGTGGTCAAAGTTGAGGGTCTCCCTTATGAGTATCCTCTATCCATCTCATAGGCAATTATAACAAAATCATGAGTTACAGTTCTCACATTATTACTAAATATCACATAGTTATAAGTTATAGCTCATAATATAGTTCTTATGCATACATAATAGAGTTTGTTAAAGCTACCAATGTATGTAAGATCTACTCCTATGTTATTGACATGTACGCATACTCTCTTGTGGAGACCATTATTAGAGACACACCCGCATCATAGATATGTCACAAATTTTAGAAGACCTTTCTCCACTCATTCTATGATGATATCAATATTATTGGGTTCTTGAGGTTCTCAACAAAAGGTTCCAACATCACCTACAAATTCTTCTACAAGATGGGTTCTCAATACCCCTATAGTTCATAGGGCATCACAGTCAGTGCCAAAGACTCATAACATCACTACACAAGTAGATGAAAACACATATTTCTCCACAAATAGGTTATGGGATCACATATGCCCTTCAACAAAACATGCATGATCTTAGTTCCCTTATTTAACATAAGTCACAGTGATATTGATTTTCATATGAGACTCATTGGTTAGTATAGTTCCTACCCTCTTGTACATATTTTCTTCTCTTTAGCTCCTTGTACATAGTTTATTTTCATTCCCTTGTACATAGTTTATATCTCAAAAATACAAAAATAATTAAACATGCCAAAATAAATTCCTTGAACATATGATCATGTCCCTCTTATTTTATCTCCTAATTATGTATGTGGACATTTGAACATGTCCTTCTATGTGGATCTAATCTAACTTGTTTGTTGGTTATGTATGTTGACATTTAAACATGTCATTGTATGTATTATTTTCTTAGATTTAGTGACAAGTTCCCATGTCCCTTATATTTTTCCCCCTTGGCCTATTGTGTCATGCATCATGTGTTTTGTATGTATATTTTCTTATATTCATCATGACATTAACACTTGTCTTTGATTTTTTTACACACTAGTTTTTGATGCCATGAGGTACCTCATGTATTTACCCTTCTTACTTAGGTGTTGTGATGGACATCATGCCCCATCCTCATAGGTAGCTACTAATATTTGTTATTATACACATTTATTAGATCTATATTGACACCATTATGTAATGCTAGACATAACATACATATTACATTAAATACTTATGCTTCGATTCTTTTACATTATGATGTTATGTTCACACATTATATTGGATTATTGCACATTTCTCATATATGTTTTGACTAAAAACTTTTGTAGTGCATTTTATTTTTAGTTTATTTCTTACATAGGTAAATAATTCCCTTAAAAATAGGGGGAATTCATAGGGTTTTCAATAGATATCATACTCCTACATTGCATTCATAGAACATTTTTCTCACATAGGCTGAGTTTCAAGAAATTAAACAAGGTAAGACACAAGAAAAATAGGGACTTAGAAAGTAGTTCAATGACTTAGATTTTAGACTAAATAGACATTAGCACCTAGATTAGGACACTGTCACCACATGGTACTATTTTTCAAGACATGGTACTACTATCTAGTATCTCTAGATTTAGGGTAGTTTATATTAGCTTAAATAGTACACTAGGTACAATACGAGTTTGCACAAATTTAACTATAGGTTTGATAATTATGATCAATTTTTTCTCAAATTCATACTAGTTTAGGTTAGATTAATATCAATTTATTAGAATGAGGGAATCATGTATGGATTGATCATCCCTATAGCTAATTCAAATACATAGATACATTCATTACAATTCAATCTAGAATTAATATACTTGGATATCAGGTTGGGGGCACGTGTACAACACATTATTTCCATATGCACAATTACACACATAGGTTGATCATATGGAAAGGAAAAATCCATGTCATTATCTACGTTATATAATATTGACATCATATTTTACGTGACCTCTAGTTTCATTCCTTAATCCATCTTCAGTGGTTGGCTTTCTTGACTATCCCAAAACCACCTAATGTAGCAAAGTAAATGTGGAGTCGATATACACAATTAGATATACCAAGTTAGATATTTACATCACTTTATGTAGTTAAATTTTAGATGAATATACTACACATGGGTGATAAATGATGGAGTTATATCCTACATACTTTCTTGATCCACCCACATGAGAGGGTTAGACACACTACAATCTAATACAAACTATTCATAGGTCATAATACATCAAGCAAGTTTAGGCAATGATGGAGTCAAAACTAGATTGATATATTGATCCATAAACACATTATAATTTATCAAGATATCATCTTAGTATAAGATATTCATTGATTTTATCACTATACACACAAACACACACAAGTTGTCACTAGGTTCATGCATTAGTTTACATACCCAATGAGGTGTATTCATTCATTTCCTCTTTCCCAGTTCTTTACTCAATTTTACTCAAATACTTTAATCAAAATAGTCTCTTTATTTTGATATATATCAAATAATTATTTATTTATGCACATTTTATTGTGGTTCATGCTTTGGATCATGCTTCACATATGCATACCCAGCTTCACGTACTCAAACTCAACTACATGGGCTTCACTTCCTAGGTAAGTCTAGGTACTTTTCTTTATCCTTTATATTAGTTATTTCAATTTTTTGAATTTATAACATAAATGGGGGATGTAATTACCTAAAAGTGGTATTTTAGTCCCAAGAGTGATAAAATACTATTAAAATAAGAAATAAGTTGAGCAAAATCAAGGTTATTAATCCCTATTCTACCCTACTTTTGCATACTACCATCTACATTTGCCCTAAGCCCAAATTTTCAAGATTTCCTATCTCAAGCACACTCAATGTATTCAAAACCAATGTCACTTTAGAATTCACTTTCACTTTCAGTAGAAAGAAGGTGGGATAACTACATCCAACTTGATCCATATTCAAAGTATTGGTATTTAGGAAGCAATATTCACAATGGGGTGTTGAGGATGTATAACCTATCCTACTAACAAACAAAAATTTATCAACTCATGCCATATTTGTAAGGAGGATTAGGGTTTACATCATAAATTATTTTTTACATGCACAATATAGATTTTTAGATTTCATGTGCACATGAACAAAACCCTAAAACATGAGCACATGTACACCCGAAATTGAGGAATAGTTTTGCATAAAAGATAGTAGCACTATTTTAAAGACACTAGAGGCACATGGTGCTACTATCCAAGTGTGGTGATATTATCTAGTAGATAATATGACTTAGATATCCTATAGATGACACTCAAACTTATTTGTAACCTAGTTTTTAACACTTCAATTTCTGCATTAGGTGTTTTCCATATAAATCTCTAATTTCACATATTTATTAATATTTTTTGAAATTCAAATCAAGTCAAATTATATAAAAATTTAGTGGTTATTTATTGCATATTATTTCACTGATTTAGACAACTCAACCCTTTAATCAAACATAGGATTTGCATAACAAAAACTTTAAAAGGTTATAATAATTATCATACTTATTAATGTGCTATGTGACCTTTATTTGAGGATACCAATACCTATATGCAACCCTTTTAAAATAATAATGCATTCTAATTATTCCCAAAGAGACTAGGTGCTCCATTTGGTATATTGTATGTAACCAATGCTAAGAGGGGTTGTATGCAAGCTTTCTTTTTATCACACCTTAGTTTAGTGTATATGGTTTTAAATAATTATTCATCAATTTTTTATGTATCGACCTTATCTATAATACTATGTGGCATATATAATGGTCTTTTCCCACTCCCCTCAATTGTGATTATAATTAATTCAAGGTAATAATAGTAATCACCCATTTTCCCAATGCTCCTTCTAACATATTATGATAACATGGGCATGATCGGATTTTAGATGGCCCTATATACCATCAAATAGAATTTTTTTTAATGATAATTTAGATTTGTATCTAAAATATGTAGATGTGATGAATATTAAATTAGTCACAATCCCTATTTTTTGGGTATTTTATGGATGGAATCCATGGTTCTATAAAGGATGGTTGAACTCTATAAGTTATGGCATCTACCAAGTATGCCATCTTGTAAAAGTTTATATATGGTAGATTGGATACTATTATCACTTGGATTTTCACCCTCTGAGGAGATGTATTAGTTCTCCTTTTCCAAGTGGCACAATTGAAACACCTCTAGGCTTGTGGGTAGCCTATGAATGAGGTGAATCTCTAGATAGGGCTAGCTACCTTGATGTAACACTTTGGGTAACTAATAAACCTAAAATTTATGAGAGAAAATGGAGAGATAAAACTATAATCAAACTATCCTAATGGAGGTGATACATGAAATAATTTGATGACTTCCAACTAGATGCATGTTACACATGAGAACAAAGGACTAACCAAACATACACTTCTTCAATTTGAATCTTCTCACATCAACATTTCATTATGAGGTTATGGATGAATTTTTAGGATAGGAGGGATAGACAAGAGGCCTTGAATGGCACTAGTGAATAGGATAGCTCACATAATGATGAAACTTCCTAGAACACTTCGCATGATCGACAAGAAGAAGCTATAAATAGGTGATAGAATGACACAAAATGCTAAGGAATCCATAGTATTCACTAAGAAAGATCCATAATTCAAGTAAACACATTAATAATAGTTATGTAAGAGGTAAAAATAAGTATTATTATTGATAAAATGGTATGAAAATGAGTAGGGCTTCACCATAGTCAAGTGGAGCATAGCTTACAAAGGCAAAATTGGCTAGTGGAGCATAGCTTACTAGAGAGAGAGAGAGAGAGAGAGAGAGAGAGAGAGAGAGAGAGAGAGAGAGAGAGAGAGAGAGAGAGAGAGAGAGGAGGAGAAGATATAATTCTAAAGGTCACAAGGACACTTATCAAGATGAAAAAAGGAGTTACATATGCATTATAATAATATTTTAAATGAACCATGTAATATTAGGAAGTATAAGTGTGCATACAAGGCATGAAACTCATGAAAAGTGGAATGAAACTCCTTGTGTTGGCTCAAAAAATTACCTTCATCAGCCACACCTATTTAAACATCCCCAAATTGAATAAATATGGGTATGATGATTGGAATTAGATGGAATGATTTTATACATGGCTCTTCATTCATTGTCTATAGTCTCGGTCATCTAGAAAATACTCCCACTTAAAGTTTTCACCCTTCTCAACACCATGTTCACTATGCTAGTTTTGATTGATTGATATGAATCTATTTGTTGAGGAACTTAAGAGTTATTCAAAGGAATTAAATTGACATGGGTATTTATATTAATTCTTAATATTCCCTTCCATTTTATTGACATCTCTTGGAACCTCTTGAAACCTATACAACACACAAAATAATAAAAAATACCTTATTTTTTACTACATCTGTACAGTTTCATACAACTCAAAATGATGGGAAGTATCATGACTAAGCCTTATACAACCTAAAATCCTTGTTCTAGGAAAACTATTCCATTTTTGTGCATTATCTCCTTCATTTCCTTCCTCAGGTCTAGACTAAGGGTTTAAAAGGGTTTTAGGTAGGTTTAACCTCTTAAGCATTATTCATGAAGGTTAGATATTATAATTACAAACCATTAACACTAAAACATATCTAAATACCTTCATCAATTAACCAAACTCTCTATATCCCCATGCATAACCTCCAAGAATATGTGAGAACCTAAACTTTTCCTCTCAAGCTTCTTTCTCCATTCCCTACAGGGCTAGGTTGGTTTTGAGCTCAAAAATATATTATTTATGATTAATATACAATGTGAAAGATTTAACATATCTTAAAATACCATAAAAACATGTTCCAATCCATTTTAATTCTTTCTTAAGGCTAGAATTGAGAGTGACCTCGTCTTTGGTTTCCAAGCCTCACCATGTTTAATAGGCTTACTTGCAAACTTAGCCACCTAGAACATATTATTGGATTCCCTCCTTTTTTGAGGTTATTTTTATGTTTTATTTGGTGTGTTTCAACTCCACACACATCTTTTTCATGTTCCACCAGCCTCTAGTTCACCATTTTATCACCTTTTCGCCAAAACTTGTTAATTTCACCTAAGGGGAGTACCCTCTGTCTAAGTCAAAATAAAGGGAAATTCACCTATTTTTCAAGAAAAATAAAATGTTGGATGCACCTATTCAATACATGAATATTATTTTTACAAAAATGGGTATTTGATCAGGTCATTAGGCCTTTCAACTGCTCCAAAACCTAAAGTAGACTATATATATATGTATATATATATATAGATATATATATGTATATATATATAGATATATATATGTATATATATATATATATATATATATGTATATATATATATATATATATATATATATATATATATATATATATATATATATATATATATATACTATGTGCAGGATTCTTCATGTGGATTGTGTCTTGAATCATTAGGTCATTTATTTTATTTGTTTTATACTACCAATGGACTATATATATTTTCATGATCATCATGAATGAATTTTATATCTTCTCATCACCTTAACTCCTTATATACTCCTTCCCATACTCTAACCAGTAAAGACTATGTACACCTTTGACTATGTTTTGTTTATTTAAAGTTACCTTATCTATTAAAAATATATTGTGAGAGTTTCATGAGGATATTTGGTTCATGGTTAATGTTTTTAAACTTTCCCATCACTTTAATCTCTTATGCCTTTTATTCACACTTTGACTGGTTAAGCATAAGTGTGGTTTTTGACTGTGTTTTGTGTGCATGACACTGTACCTACAGGTGGTTTAGGAAGGAATAGGTTTTAAAATAGTGTATGTACATATTTAAACATTATAATATATTATATCAATTATTTATGTATATCCATTCATGTTTGAAAATATACCAATCACTCATAATCATCACCCTTTTATTCACTGCCTGAAACAATCATCTATAGCTAGTTATGTGGGAGTCTTTAGGGTCTTATAGGTGTCTTTAATATGATATATGTCATATTTCATGGATTTTAAATCTTATTTTAAGTTATATACACCATATATAACTATAATTGTTCCTTTAATGCTTAGATTAAGTCTGTCATCAAAGATATTGAACTCAGTCTTCATGCTAACTCTACAGCCAACCTATAGGGTTATATTTGTGATGAAAAAGGGGACTTATAAGTAGAGTTTTAATCAATACTCAGTATATAATTCTCTAAAAATGATATTTATATCATTAAATTTTATTTTCACTACCTAAAACCTTTCAATCATGAAGGAATGGTCTACTTGAAACTTTGGGTTAAGCTTTGAAGGAGGTAGTATGGTTAAAGGTGTCGATTAGCCTTGTAGGCTAATTCAAATTTAAGGTTGATCATAATATAAAACTTAAGGTTTTATGAAACCTTGAGAATAATTACATCCTTTTGAAACCTCTTAATAATTCTATTAGGTCTCAAATCCTTCAATGTGAACATCTTCTCAAGTCTGAGCATTAGGTTGGTTGTAAGTAACCATGCCTAGGCCATTGTATGAACTGACTCATCCTTAGTGAATGCAAAATACCCTTATATTCTCACCCTTGATGATTTTATATGTAAATTATATTTTATTTAGTTAAAAAATACATTCTAACCTAGTTTTAAGCATCAAATCCACTCATTAGGCCTAGAACTATTATTAACTCATCTTGTTGTAGATAACACTATGGAAATTTAGTGATTAAAGAGTAACTTGAGGCCTTTTTAAAACCACTCTCCTCAAATAAAACACCTCTATTATTTTTAAATTTGATATACCTATGTGGGATATTGAATACAATTGTACTTGGAAGTCCTGAAACTCAATGCAATCATGTATGAGAAACCTCAAAAAAGGTCCTGGACCTCTATTTTGACAGTTTTGGGAAATCATCCCAAAGTGCCACAAGTTTTCTTGGAAGGTCTCCTTGAGGTTATAATATAATATGATATTCTAAAAATTCTTAAAAATTGTTTAAAATAATGTTTATACCCTCTAAACATCAAAGAATGCTCAAACCCAAATTTCATGTTCCCCTATGAAGTGGCAAGCCATACAACTATTGTAGGTGGCCATTTGCTAACTTGAATTTCTCTCTTAGCTCTTGAAGTGGTTATTGAAGTTTTATTTTAAATTTAATATGAATAAAATACATATATGATAAATAATACATCACTTCACTTCATTTTGGAACCATAACATAAAAGAAATCTCTAGCCATTGGAAGAAATGATTACAACTCTACTCATTCACTTCTCCTTGAAAAATAAGTTGGTTGTCTCATAAAATAAAATAAAAATGTGAAAAAAATTATGTATAACATGAGATAATGTCATAAAAATCATATAAAACCAATATCATCAATTTGATTATATGAAATCATCTAAATAAGAGTAAAACTTGAAGGGTGAAAAGAGTGGCAAGTAGAAAAACACAGTCAATTTCATGAGGATGGTTCATAAGTCACATGTCAAAATTATTATAAATATTTTTATATAAATTAATCTATGTGATTGTACTTTCACCTCCTAAATGAGTTTTACCTATAAGTTCTCCAACTATCCATACTAAGCATAAACTTGTTGATTGGTTTTGTGTGTCTAGAGGGGTGAAGAAGGAGTAGAATGGTTTTAACTCAAAATTAGGAATTATATAGAATTTAAAATGTGTAATTTATCTTTAGGAATCTATAGAGACATTCTATGTCTTTATCCCATGTGTCACTTTTCCCCATGGGCTATATAAGTGCCAAACTCTTCTCTTTTTCCAAGAAAACTACTTTTTTTTTAAGAATCTATTATTTTCAATTATGAACAATTGATTTAAGGCATAATAGGACACATGGAACATGAACACCTTTACACTTCCGAAGGAGGCTATAAAACTCATTTAATTCTCCTTTATGACATTCAAAATAACTCAAAATGATATAAGGACTAAAATGACTAATGACCAAGACTAATATGACATGAAATGATATAAAATGACCTATAATACACCTAATGGGAAAATATTAGACCCCTAAACACATGTAAATAATTTTTTTCCTATAGGGGTCCCAATTTGACCAATAAGGTCAAATTTGGTCAACAAATTGGTGACTCATAGGGGTAACATATTTGTTATGCTAATTAGACTAGTAGCCTTATCAATCCATTGGGATTAAGGAGTCATCTAAATTTTGAAACATAAAAAAATGACTTTGATCACTTGATAACCAATGTTTTTATCAAGACAAGATGACTTGATTGTCTCAAGCACACAAAATAAAGGACACACAAAAACAAAGAAAAGATAACAAGAGAAACACACACATGTGTTCAAGGCACTTAGGGAAATCAGAAAACAAACTATTATGCACAACTAGAAACTAAGCATACCTCCTTTCTAGGATCAAAAGGAAAATTCTTTGAATATTCTTCTTCATGGGATGAATCATATTTTGAATCATGTTTCTCTTTGGATTGAACACTTGATAGATCAGACTTAATTCTTGGCACTTCACTTGTTATGATTTAAAGTAGAACATCTTCAAATAGGTCTCCAATGTAAATTTATTCCTCTTGGTCTTGTACAAATACCTCATATTGCTTCCCACTCTTCATCTCATGATCAACTTGCATCTTCTTTGTAGGCATGATTTCAAGAGGAGTGGTTTCTTGTTCATTTGAAGATTTAGGCTAGTATAATATTATCTTGACCTCCAAAGTTTGAGTTAAACTTTACTCTTTCTCACCTATGACATTTTTAAAAATGCCATCTTGCTTACCATCACTTGCAATCAATTCTAAGGAAGTTGTAGACCTCCTGAGAGACTCAAACTCATTGTAAGTATTTTTAAACTACTAGAAAAATTCCTCATATTATTTATTATCGACATAATTAAGGGTAATAATAAGATAATCTCCTACATCATATTATTTATAATCCAAAAGGACTTCATCCAAGACTTCTTCTTTGACACAAAGAAGGAATTCTTCATTATCAACCAAAAAAGAAGACTCAACACAAAGACTCACCTCTTCCTTAGAATTTAGGACCTCTGTAGGGATTATAAATTTTTATTTCATCTATCATAACCTAATCTTGCTTATCAATGGCTATAATATCTTCCATCTCTTTCTACTTCTTGGTGATGCCAAGACTAGGCATCTTGAAATCATGTAACTTAGCCCACTGAGGCTACCAAAGAGCTACACTTTATTCAAGAAAGAGTTCTAAATTTTAATCAAAAAAATGATCCTCTTTAGGTTTCCATACCATAGGTACATAAATATAAAGGGTAATGGGGTGAGGATAAGATGAACTAGTTGGTGGAAATGGAACATAGGACTCAAAATAAGATTGAGAATGAGTTGTAGGGGATCCTTTTGGAAGATCTTGAGGAAAGGGAGGTAGACCTTGGGATAAAATAGCTTGGTTTTCTTCCTTCTATTTTAAAATTAATTCATTTAAATTTGATTTATCTTTAGGACTCTCTTGAGAAGGGGTAAACGGGGAGTGTTTAGGCATAAGATATTCTTTCAGCTCTAAACCTTCCATCATACCTTGACTTAGAAATTTCATCATTGAATCTAACTCTTAAATTTGTTTGGTTAGGTTCTATTCGTAAATTATTTCTTGAAGTTCATAGTAATATTAATGAGAATGAGGAGTAAAAGAGGGATGACATGGAAAAAAAGAGGTCTCTTGAGGAAGGGCGGGAGGGACTTGCATAGGATCAAGCTCTTTCTCAACTTCACACTGTATATCTAAGATTATATCCTCCTTCTTTCACAATGTTTCCACTATATTATTATAGCTTAGGATGTTAGGATTAGGATATTATTCTTGAGTTGGTGATATAATTTGAGGAGTGGATGAAGTATTAAATAAACTTGGATTCTCTTTAGTCTTGGATTCTCCACCTTGTATCTAACTAGGAATTTCATATCTAGAGGTAACTTTTTGAGGTGGGGATACAATTGGAGAAGGAATCAAAGCTTGAATTCTACTTCTTTTTTTGATGATATGGACTGATACATTTCTTATTCACCAACTCAATTTGCCTATCAATATTTGCTTTAAAAATAAGGTTTGTCTTCCCAACTCTTTCTTATAGCTGATTGGGAAAAAGATGGATTTGATAAGCTAGATTAGTCTCATTAATAGGGTTCAAGTAGGACTAATAGCAATATTGAGGAAGTGGATATGAAGGTTTATAGGTTTGGTGAGGTTGTTTCTCATGAATTTTTAGACTATCTTTTAAGGATGAAACTAGGCAACTAACATCTAGAATCTCACTTATGAGACTTTACCAATTATCTCTCTTCATAGGTTCCTACTCTCTTTTAAGTAGATATAATTCATCTCTCACCTTATGAATAAAATTACTAGGAATATCTTGACCATGTCCCTTTAGTGTGTTAGGATCCAACAAGTACTTCTCATAGCCAAAGAGTGTTTTCTTGAAAGTTGTAATGAATTGATTAAAGGAGTGACTAAGTTAACTAGGACAAGTAAGATACTAACGAGGCTGGTTATAGGATTGATACAACTCATAATTATGGTTGATAATGGTCATATTAGAGCTAGTAGGAATCATATTTGATTTGGTAAGGATAATGACAAGTCTGATAAGGAATGCCATAATATTGATAAACCTCAACAACTTATGTAAAACAATAGTAAACACTAAAGTCAACCATGAAACTTTAGTAGGAAGCAAGAACATAAGGAATGATTATCAATAATCTTAAAAAGGAATACCTAGGTTGTTTGACTAGCTAATGTAACTGTGGAGTCTCTATTGATGCTTGGATAGATGCCTCTAAACATTGATTATATAAAGACAACACCAAAATTATTTCAAATTATTGAACTAAGAATCCCATCAGGCATGCCAAAAAATATTATCACTTGGATCTATACCCTTTTAAAAGATGTCTGAGTTCTCATCATCCAAGTGGAAAAATTGAAACACCTCTAGGTTTGTGGGTAGCTTATGAATGAGGTGAATCTCTAGATAGGGATAGCTCCCTTGATGTACCACTTTAGATCACTAATACACCTAAACTTTATGAGGGAAAGTGGAGAGATAAAATTGAAAACAAACTATCCTAAGGGAGTTGATACACCAAATAAGTTGATGACTTCCTACCAGCTACATATTACACATGAGAACAAAGGACTAACCAAACATACACTTGCTAATTTGAATATTCTCACATCAATGTTTCATTATGAGGTTATAGATGAATGTTTAGGATATGAGGGATATATCAGAGGCATTTAATGGCACTAGTGAATAGGATAACTCACTTAACCGTGGTTTTTCCTAGAACACTTCACATGACCTACAAGAAGAAGTTACAAATAGGTGAGAGAATGAGACAACATGCTAAAGAATCTATAGTATTCACTAAGAAAGATACATAATTCAAGTAGACACACTATGAATATTTATATAAGAGGTAAAAATTAGTAGTATTATTGATCAAATGGTATGCCAATGAGTAGGGCTTCACCATACTCAGGTGGAACATAGGTTACAAAGGCAAAAATAGCTAGTTCTTATAGAACATGAGAGAGAGAGAGAGAGGAGAAGAGATAAGTTTAAAGGTCACAAGAATAATTATAAATATAATAAAATGAGTTACATATGAATGAGAATAATATGTTAAATGAACCATGAAAGGTTAGGAAGCACAATTATCCATACACGGCATGAAGCTAATGAAAAGTGGAATGAAACTCCTTCTATTGGCTATAAAAACTACCTTCATCATCCACACCTATTTGAACATAATAAAAATAATTAGGGATAGGTCTAATGAATTTAATAAGATATAATGCTTTTATACATGCCTTTATATGGATTGGTTGTAGTCTTGGTCATCTGGAATCATCTAGAAATGATCTATCACTGTCTGCACTCAAATAAACTCTTCTTTCAGTCACCCCTCACACTTGGCCTCAAAATTGGATTTATTTTTACATTAAAATCCATGTGAGGAAGTGTATTAGAAATTTTAAGACATTTTATGGAATTATAGGCATTAATAACACATTATAAAGACTCCCACTTGAAATTTTCACAATTCTCACCACCATGTTCACTATGCCAGTTTTGATAGGCTGAGATGAAGCTATTTTTTGAGGAAGTTAGGAGTTGTTACAAGGCATGAAATTTATATGTGGATTTATCTTAAGTATTAATCTTCTCTTAAATTTTATTTTAATCTCTTATAACTTCTTATAACCTACAAATCACATAAAATAGTAAAAAATACCCTGTTTTATACTCCATTTGTATAGTTTTGTACAAATCAAAAGGATGGGAGGGAGCCTAAATAAGAATTTTACAAAATAAAATATTTTTTCTTGGTAAAATATGTCATTTTGGTTCATTATCTCCTTCATTTCCTTCCTTGGGTCTAGACTAAGGGTTTAAGAGAGTTTTAGGTAGGTTTGACCTCTTAAGCTTTACTCATGAAGGTTAGACATTTGAATTGCAAACCAATACCACTATAACATATTTAAATATATTAATCAAATTATTCAAACTCCTTACATCCAAGTACACAACCTCCAATAATATTTGATCATCTAAACTTGTCCTATCAAGCTTGTTTCTCCATTCCCTGTAGGTTTGAGTTGGTTTTGAACTCAAAAATGGATTGTTTGTAATTTCTCTACAATTTGAAATCTTGAAAATATCTATAAAGACCATAAAAAAATTTCTCAATACATTTGAATTATTTACTAAATCTATAATTTTAAAATGACCTCCTCTTTGGCTTTTAGGCTTCACCATGCTTAATAGGCCTACTTGCAAACTTAGCCACCTAGAACATCTTATTGGGTTACCTATTTTTATGAGGAGATTGTTATGTTACCCTAGGTGTGTTTCAACTCCAAACACATCCTTGTAATGCTACACCAGCCTTTGGTTCACCTTTTTGTCACCTTTTCCCTAAAACCTACCAATTTCATCTAAGGGGAATGCCCTCTATATAAGAGAAAATAAAGGGAAATTTCATTATTTGTATACAAAATAAAAATATTTTATGGGACAACTAAGTCCATTAATATTCTCTATACCAAAAATGGTCATTTGATAAAGTCATTAGACCTTTCAACTCCTCCAAAACCTAAAATAGACTGTGTGTAGGATTCTTCATGTGGGTGTCTTAAATCATGTGGTCCTTTATTTAATTTAATTTCCACTACCAACAGACTATAAATATTGTCATGATAATCATGAAGCAATTCTAGGTATTCTCATCACCTTAACTCCTTACATACTCCTTCGTATACTCTGACTAGTCAAGATTGTGTATACTTTTGACTATGTTTTCCTTGTTTAATATCCCTTCTCTATTCAACATTCACTATGAGAGTGTCATGAGGATATTTTGTTCATGATTAATATATTTAATATTACCCATCACTTCAACCTCTTATACCTTTTCTTCACACTTCAACTGGTTAAGTCTAAGTGTGACTTTTGACTTTGTTTTGTGTGCATGGCACTATACCTATAGGTGGTCTAGGAAGGACTAGGTTTGAAAATAGTGTATGTCCCTATTAAAACCTTACAATATATTTTATATGTAATTTAGAGTTATCTATTCATATTTGAGAATATACTAATCACTCAAAATCATCACCCTTTTGTTCACTGCTTGAGCCCATCATATATAGTTGGTTATGTGGGAGTCTTTAAGGTCTTATAGGTGTCCTTGATATGATCTAGGCCATATTTCATGGCTTTTTCATCCTATTTAAAGTTATATACACTATCTATAACTATACTTGTTCCTTTCATGATTGGAATGAAGTCTATAATCAAGGATATTTACCTTAGTCTTCATGCTAACTCTATAACCAGCATGTGGGGTTACATTTGTTATGAAAAAGGGGACATGTAGGTAGATTTGTAATCAATACTCAATATATATTTCTTTCCTAATGATCTTAAGATCATGAAATTCTCTTTTCACTACCTAAAACCTTTCAATCATGAAGGAATGGTCCACTTGTTATAGACATCCAATTCCTAACACCATTTATGTTGAAATTATCAATCTTACTTGAATTACACTTAAATCCACATTTTAGGATAAAATCCATAAAACATGATAAACAATTTGAGCTTGTCATTTACAAGTTTTGATTTAGGCTAATGTATCCCTAAATGGGGCAATCCATTTTATGGGATACCTAACTTTGATCAATTCATTTTGAGTCAAAATGATGATTTTGCCTTTTGTGATTTAGATCAATCTTTTCTTCTAATTCTTCAGTACACATCACATACCTTTGTAATTTTGTGTTGGCAACATCCTAAATGGGAATATAGTTACAAAACATCTAACATCACCTTCCAATTCTTCTCAAGTCAAATTATGACCTAGTAATATGACTTTCTTACCATTTTGATTAATTGAGGGCCAATTTCAAAATAATTGCATAAAAGTTGATTAACCTTGTTTAAGGCTAATTGATCCAAATCAAGAGCTTAAGTGGATTTTCCATGAGAGTTGTTGAATATTTATTTCTATAAATTGATTTTTATTAACTGTATCACCTAATGACATCATCATATACTGTGGCATCCATAAGCCATAAATGCATAAAATATTAGGATTATGGGTTTTCCAAGCCTCATTAATGTCCCCAATGCCTCTTAAATGTCCCTCTATCCCAAATATTTATGAGTGATATTCATGGATTTAATTACATAACTAGATTAATCCATGGCCACACATCTTGATCTTGAGATGGATGATCATGGTTGATCCTGGTCAATTTCAAAATTTTATAAAGAGAAAGGCCATGAACATCATTTTAAAGATTGATTTGTGAAAATTTATTATGTTGAATTTTATCTACAATCCTTTAAATTTAATCTTTGATTTTTTATACAAAATTTATTGATAGGCTAATTTAGTGATTCCAAATTAGGAGCCTAGGTTTTACAAGGAGTTCTTGAGACATTAGACAAGTTTTCCACCATTGTTGTTGAAGACAAGATCTCTTGATCAAGGGAGAACATGCTTTTGCGCTGCATTTGTATGGTGAATCCATTTAAGAAGGTAATATGATGTTTCTTTCTTTTAGTTATTTCTTGCTATCCTTTATAATTCCCACATGAATAGATAGGCTTAATTTGGTTTGTTCTTATGCATTCTTCTTTTGATTTATTACACTAATGCTTGAATAATCATGTTATGTAATCCTCTCTACATTTTGGCATGCTTGATGGGATGCAACTCACAAATTTTCTCACAAATCCTTTATAAACAACATACTAACCATTGTCATGTATAATTTTGGATTATGGAAGCAAAGAAGGCAAAAAATTGAGCAAAAGAATTCCTTTTTTATAAACCATGATTTTGTTATCAAGACTATAAACTTGACCCAACTCAGCTTTGGCTCAACCCAAGTCAACTTTGGCTCAACTAAAGTCAGCTCTAGATCACCCTAACTCAGCTCTGTCTCAACCCAACTCAACTATGGCTTAGCCCAACTTAGCTTTGGCTCAGCCCAACTTAGCTCTTGCTCAACCCCACTCAGCTTTGGGTCAACCCCACTCAGCTTTGGATTGCTTTGAATCACCTCTAGATCACCCTAACTCACATTTGGCTCAGCCTAACTCAGCTCTAGATCACCCTGACTTGACCCTAACTCAACCCAGCTCAACTTTGGATCACCCTAACTCAACTCTAGATCACCTCAACTTGACTTTGGATTGGCCCAAATTATTTCTAGCTTGGCCCAAATTAGTTCTAGGTTGATCTAATTTAGCTCTATGTCACCCTAACTCAGCTCTAGATCACTCTGGCTCAGCTCTGGCTCAACCTAGCTTAGCTCTAGCTTGGCCCAACTCAGCTTTGGCTCAGTCTGACTCACCTTTAACTCAGCCTAACTTGACTCTAGCTTGGCTTGACTCACCTCTAGATCACTTAGACTCACCTCTAGCTAACCTTGACTTACCTCTGGCTTAGCCTAACTCACCATTGGATTTCCTTGACTCACCTTTGGATCACCCCAACTCACCTGTCAACTCAACTATCAACTTGACATCTCATTTTTCAAAAGTCCTTGTCTCATCCTCTAAAGTTATTCAAAGTAGATAGTCCTAATCTTATTTTTGTAGGTTGAAAGGATGGTTTGGAAGTTAATTTGGTTGTTTCAACTAATTATACACTTCAATTTAGAGTTTTAAAAAGAACATGGTTAAAATCATGCACACTTCAAATTTGGTACCTAAAATGAATCTTTAGCATGCTAAGTCTTTAACACTTCAAACTTTGTGTTTAAAATGAATGTAGGTACTTATTGTTTCATTTAGTATTTTTGGTTATAATTTTCACATGTTTTAACAACTTAAGACCAAGGGGTCAAAATAACACCACTCAATTTTTCAAATTGTTGCTTTAAAATGAACTCATCTTTCTAAGTTTTTACATTCAATAGTTGCTTAACTTAGTTTTTAATTAGAAAAAAGAGGGATGTTACATGTATGCTCTTTCATCCATCCCCTTTATGGAACTTTTAGAATCAAAATCACCATCCTTATTACACACATGCCTAGTCTAATCCATAGAAAGAATGTCATCCAAAGCACTTCCTAAAAATTCATAATATTTTGTGTGATCTTGACAATGACCCTAAAGTCTTTCTATTAGTTATTTATTTTATTACATTTTGGCTTGCTAGGGTGACTTCATCACCTCTCACAAGTTATATAAGGAGGCTTTGACCTAAAGTTTCATTTCCTAGCACTGAATTCAATCACTCTCACTAAGATAAGAGGTTTGAGTAGTTAAACTACCTTCTAGTGTTGGAGTTGTACATGAGATGTATCTACTCTTTGGACATTACACTACACTGAGCAAGTGATAGATGTACTAGTTGCAAAAATGGAAAGACCTTTCTGCAACAAGTCAAGTGCTAGAGACACCCAATTAAAGTGTGTTTTGTTGCATCCTTTGGCATGAAAGTCATTATATAATTGATCAATTTAGAATAATTGAAAACCTGCTAGTTTTAGTCAACCCCACATTGCCATACCCTTGCTAGGATTTAGATGATTATACTTTGTATTTTTGTCATTTTTTATTGGTATGTTTTGAGAATAAAACTTGTTTGTCTATTTATAAACCATGTCAAAATCAATTTATTTATATGCTACTCTTTTTTTTATATATGCGTTATGCTATCCATTTTATACCCCACTTGTGCCTTGAAACTTTTGCTAAACATATTTATGTGTTTACCACTTGGACCTCATTTATGTGTTGTCATGTTGTCCACTCTTATCTATCTTATTTGGTCTAATCCTAGTCTTCAACATTGCATTTTCAATTAACCATGTCAATTTTGGATCTAAACATTGATTGATTTCTATTTAGGCCTCAATTTATGGGGTTAATACATATATCTTTCTCTTTTAGGTTTCATAACTTTAGTTAAGTGATTATCCAAAATTGAAGACTATTGATTTTTTGTTTGTTTAAGCACCTATCCTCATCATTTTTTATGCCTTTATTTGGGAGAACACAACCTTTCTCCAAAATCATTTAATGTTAGACATTTGACATTAGGTTATTTTATGCCAAATTTTGGTACAAACCATTTTTAGATATAGTTCCACCCTTTCGACCAAGGTTGAACCTTTTGTCTTTTGGGCATCACGTTTTAGAGTTTGAAGAACTCTAAGCCTTTTATTTTTCGATCTTTCTTCTTTAAATGTGGATATATCTACTTACACTTATATTGGAGTCATGGATAAACCAACTTATGATATAATGGATACACAAAATGAATTATATGACTTTAAATAGAACCCCAATGGTGGTAATATGGTTTATGAGATAGATTTCTATCCACCTCACAAAAATCAATCATGGGAACACAATGAAGATCCAACTTATGATCCAACTCAAGATTGGGATGATTGGGTTTATTAGTAAGACTTAGATGCTTTGGCTTATGAAAGAAACCAAACCAAGATGCATCTAGTCATCACCATTTTAGGACTTCCTCATTTGGTTTGCATGAGAAACCAAACTAAGAGGGGTCTATTCATCAACATTTTTGGACCTCCTCCTTCAATTTGCAAAAGAAACCAAATTAAGAAGCATTTAGTTTTTACCATTTTAGGACCTCCTGCTTTTGTTTACACAAGAAACCAAACTACAAAGCATATAGTCATTACCATTCTTGGACCATCACCAGTTTTTGATGAACCTATTATTAAAGAAACTCCATTTGATGAACCAGTTGTGTTTGATCCCTTATTTAATAGTCTAAACTTTGGAGAGTCCATTATTGAACCACAAACCATTATTCTCACTAAACAAAATGTTCCCCACTTTATAAATTTTATGCCAATCTTCAATCCAAAATATGCACCATTACCTCTTCAAGATCCATCTTATGAGGATAAAAATGTGTTCAAAATTGATTTTTTGCAAACAATTGTGAACAAAAACCAAAAATTTATTATTGAAACACTGATTTGTGACAAGTCAAACTATGATAAGTTACATATTCATATTTTACCTATTTTAAAAGAGCCTCATCTCCTCAGCAAGCCAATCTCGATAGAGTTGTCTCTTGATATTTTCCCACTCATTGAGGAGTCTTACTTTGATAGAAATGATTTTGTCGAGATGTCTCTTGAGTAGTTCCCTATCTTTGATGGGCTTCACTTAGATAAGCTAGTCTATGTTGAATCCTTCCAAGATGAATTAGTTTTTATTGAGCCTATTATGCCACCATAGGCCATTACTTGTCAAAAATTCAACATTTAGTATAAAATTATCAAAATAACCATATCAGATAAAGAATCAGGATTAGAGTTAGTTTCTATTTTTAAAATGACATTAGATTTAGCATCATAAATAGAATTAACATAAATTATGACATTAGACTTAGAGTCCCTTGCTTTAAAATTATATTTAGAAATAGATTATAGTCATGATTTTTATAATATTAATTACAATTACCTTGTGGATCAATTTGAATATATTTTTGATCCTTCTAAAATTTTGAGGATGATTAATTCAACATTGACACAATTTCTCCTAGTATTTTATATGAGTATTGTGCTACCTTTCATCATCCCATCATTATTCCCATCCAACACAGCCATTATATTGACATTCCACCTCCCATAAAAATCAATTGGAGCTGATAGAATCACACTTTATAGAATGCTAGTGTGGTCAAGACCAAATTTATGCAGAATAAGAATAATATCCTAGTGAAAACTTTTTGAACATGGTAATGGATGATCAAATTTAAAACTCAGCATCTTCTAGTGAAACCTTTTCATAGGCACTAGAAGATAATCAAAGTCAAATGTTAGCATCTATTTTTGAAACCTTCTCAGAGGCACTATGGGATGATAAAAAAATCATTGGTGAAAACCTCATCAAGGCACCAATAGCTAAGCACAAACATTATTCACTATTTGATGAAGATATTATTCAAGATCAAATCAAAATAGATTCCAATCTATAGCATAATTATATGGTAGCTACTCTCAAGTTCAAGCAACAAAATAATCTAGTGGTCCTATCAAGAGCATCTTCAGTGGTCTTTAGCCCTACCATAACTAAAATTATGTTGAGTTTAGCATCAACAACATTACATGTGATTTAAAGTCTTGATCTTCATTTGTTTCCCATTCATTGTAAATTCCATTATCACCCACCTATTTATTACACACTTATCACATTTATCCTAACATTATTTACCATCACTAGCAACACTTTCCTTTGTTGAGGTTATAAGGATATCTTGTTTCAATGTTTTAAAGAAGCAAAGTCAATGATTTATGAAGATCAAAAACACATTATTGAGGTCAAAATAGACAAGTTATTAATAGAGAAACTTTTTTGAAAGGGAATTAGATAACAAATTTTATAACTAATCATCTTTTTTGTCTCACATATTGACTAGGACATGTATATCCCTGTTAACAAGAGCAACATAACCATTTTTCACTTTTCCAATTACCATTTTCCATTACCATGCCTCATCTCTTTGGGGAAACCATATAGAACCTTTTTAATCATTATTATACCATTATAGTCTAGAAACCATGTTATTTGAACTACATTGACTTGAGGTCCTTTGGGACTATGTAGGCAGTGCTCAAGTTTTATTGAGGTCATCTCGATCACCTTCTTTACATTCTCACCATTTTTCAAGCAATTCTTCTAGGTTTAGATGCTCTCACCATATTTTTAGAAACCTAAGACTATTATCTCACTAATTTTTGAGCAATTTAAGCTAATCATTGCTTGGGGGTAACTTGTACTAACGTAATTTTATCCCACTAGTTTATCCTACCCTGAACACATTTTATACTACCTTGGCCTACTCTTTGCAACTTAGGACAGTGAAGGATTTGAACCATTTTTACTCTAAAAACATGTTATCATATCCTATAATATTCTCCTTGAGAACCATATTCATTATCCACTCTGTACTATCCATCTATTAGACCCTATTCTTTGGACCTTTCTTCTTGAGAATCATTTTCTTTGTTATGTCTTGGGCATGTTGTAAGCTTTAACACTTTTTATCCCTTGACCAATTATGATCCTAAATATGTCTCATGAACATTATGATCATCTTCTACACCGTTTATATAAAGTAGTTTAGCCAAGACAATAATTTGGAGCTTCTTCAATAGACAAGTGAACAAGAACATCTTTTTAGTTCTAGACCTGTATTACACTATTACAAATCGATGAAATAAGATACTTATTTGAAGTTACTTAATGTTGTACACCATTATATATTACATTTTACAATCTTTATCATCTTATCAAGATCTTCACTCTCACTAATTTGAGAATATAGGTCATTACAATTGGCTTATTTATTTTATTGGAACCTCTACTCTTGGACGTGCATCTTCTTGACTAGATGGTCCCATCTTGTGCATATTTTATCCCAAGACATTAGAAAAACTTTATAAAGACCAAAAACATCAAAACCTAATCCAAAAAAAATAAAAACATTATCTTATGCTTATTTACATTTGTACATTCCCATTTCACCATGCTAGGCTCTTGCCATTTTACAAGTAAAGAAACACTAGTTCACCTTGTCCCATGCACTTGCCATTTTGCAAGATCATTCTTTCTCATGTCATCAAATTATTATTTACAATACCATTATAATTTTTTTGTCATATTTTCCATTTCTACTATAACATTAATCATGTTGGTTTGATCATCTTTTTTCTTCTATCTCATTTCCTAGGAGAACTACATTTGGCCTGAAGTTCATGTTCAAACATACATCCATAGAACTATGTAGGAAACATCCACTTGTCTTGTACATTTGGAGTCATCTTGGCCAACCTCTTCCTTTTATTATCTTTACCTATTTCTTATATCATTTTTCATTTTTAATTAGGGAACAATTATTATGTCATTGCACTTTGTTATGTTGTGGTGGAAAGTAATACCTCTATTGGACATGCATGAACATTTATGTTTAAAGTCCACTAAGCTTAGTTTTCTTTTGTGTGTATTTCTATGATTTTTTGTGGTGTGCTTTTGTTATTTATCACCTCTCCTTTTATTTCTTCTCCTTTTCTATTTTTCTTACTTCTTGTCTCATCTTGGTCTTGTCGTTCCCTATATGTTTTTTTTGCTTATCTCTTTTGTGTTTTAGAACATCTTGATGATTCACATGGATCTTGATTATTTATTTCTTGATCCTATGTTATTAATTTATTCTTGGACCATTTTTTTATTTTATTACTGTTGGTGTCTTATTTTTCTATTTGATTTTTCTTTTCTCTTTTGTGTTCAAGAATGTCTTGATGGTTTATATGGAACTTGATTATTTCTATCTTGGTCTCATATCATTCAGATGTTCTTGATTTTTGTTTTTAAACATTTTTGTTCCTAATTATTCATGTCTTAATTTCAAGTTAGGTTCATTTATTTTTGTCTTTTTCTTTGTCTTTGCTTTTTTGTTTAAATGTAAATAGCTATAACTCTAGTTTTGGTCATTATTTTATCATTATCCTTAGTTATAGGTATTCATATTTGAACCAACTTAGTGTAATTGTAATATTATGTCATTTTTATTTATTCATACTTATGATGCTTAATTTATTTTTCTATATCAAGCACTTTGTGATCAGGTCTTAAAGTCTTAACGTCAACATCACTCTGATGAATAGTTCTCAAGAACACTTTTCATAATCTTGACTCATGATATGGAATTAGGTATCTAGGTAACATGCATTTTAGCACTTGACTTTATGCTTATATGTGAATTTTTTGCATACATTATGAGTCTAATCAATTCTTGGTCAGTTTTCATCATTCCTTTTTCCATTCTCTCCCAAACTTTGGTGAACTACATTGGCTTGAAGTTCATGTTAGAACTTGAGTCTATAAAACTATAGGTAGCATCCACTTGTCTTATACATCTAGAGTCAACTCAGCTAACTTTTAATCTTCTTTTCATCTCTCTCATCACTTTGTGCATTCTCATATGCTAGGCTTTATGTGACTTTTTAAACCATTACACCATCACATGTATATTTCTGCCCACTCACTTTAACCTATCTTTTAGGTTATATCCTTGAGCTGTTTTTATTACCAATTGCCCATGTTGGGGTACAAAATTTGAATAATGTCAGATTTAAATCAAATCTACAAGGGAAAACCATTATTTATTCTTTATCAATGATTAAAATTCACCTTATTAGGGCAAAATTGTTTTATCATGATCAAATTTGCTCTACTGGGGCACCTCTTACCATCTTCTCTTTGGAGACCCCATTATAGTAGTGTTTCCCCATTATAGTAGTGTTTCCCTTCCTAAAGGAGAATGTTCTTTCTTTTCCTTCAATTCTAAGATATCCACACTAATGCCCATGATGGTAATATTTAGTGTGTAACTTGTCTCAGGATTGATCAATGTCATAAGCGTGTAGCTTGTACTCTCAAATTAGCTACGTTTAAAGTGTGTCCCTTAAATTTATGGATTATATCTTTCCCATTACCCCCATCTATTGGGGCCTATTATACCTCTAAATAAATTTTGATCATTGATGGTAATTAGGGGTGCAAGCATTAGCTCATCTAGATGTGATATATTTCATGGGTTAATCTCTCACTTTCTCTCTCTTTTCAAGAGTCCATCCTCCTCTTTCATCCTAATATGTCCTCTCAAGGGGGTATCATGGGTATATTCCAATTTCTTCTTATTAAAAAATTATTTAAAAAAATGTTACTTCACCTAAATTTCTCACTATGCCTTCTCAAATAGGGTCAAAATTTAGACATCCAATTCTTAACACCTTTTGTGTTGAAATTGTCAATCTTACTTAAATTACACTCAAATGCACATTTTAGGATAAAATCCATAAAAAGTGCTAAATGTTTCATTTTTTTCATTTACAAGTACTGATTTATGCTAATGTATCCCTAAATGGGTCAATGTATTTTATGTGATGCTTATCTTTGATAAATTCATTTTGATTCAAAATGATGATTTCATCTTTTGTGCTCTAAATCATTCTTTTATTTTAATTTGTCAGTATGCTTCATGTACTTTTATTATTTTGTGTTGGTAACATCCTAAATGGGAATATGGTTCCAACATATCTAACATCACCTTCCAATTCTTCTCAAGTCAAATTATTACCTAGTAATATGACTTTCTAACCATTTTGATTAATTGAGGGCCCATTTCCAAATAATTACATAACTGTTGATTAACCTTTTTTAAGGTTAATTGATTTAAATTAAGATCTTAAGTGGATTTTCAATAAGATTTGTTGAATATTTATTTTTGGAAATTGATTTATATTAACTGCATTACCTAATGACATCATCATATGAGTTGGCTTCCATAATCCATAAATGCATAAAATATCAAGATTATGGGTATTCCATGTCTCATTAAGACCCTGCAAGCCTCTTAAATGCCCTTTTATCCCAAATATTTATGAGATATATTGATGGATTTAATTGCATACTTTTATTAATCCATGGCCACACATCTCAATATTGAGATGGATGGTCATGGTTGATCTTGATTAATCTCAAAAATCTATAAAGAGAGAGGCCATGAACATAATTTTTAATCTTGATTTATGTAGATTTATAATGCATAATTGTCTTCTCAATCTGTTGCACTTGATAATTGATTTTGTATGCAAGATTCACTGATAGGCTAGTATAGTGATTCCAAACCATGAGCCTAGGTTTTATAAGGCATTTTTGATACATTGGAGGAGTTGGCCACCATTTTTGTTTAAGACAAGAGATATTGATTAATGGAGAACATGATTTTGAGATGCATTGGTATAGTGGATCCATTTGGAAAGGTAATATGATGTTGTTTTCTTTTAATTATTTCATGTTATCCTTTTTAATTCCCACATGAATAGATAGGCTTAATTCCATTTGTTCTTATTCATTCTTCCTTTGATTTTTTGGACTAATGTTTGACTAATCATGTTATGTAATCCTCTCTATTTATAAATTTTTGAGATTGACCAGGATCAACCATGACCATCCATCTCAAGATTGAGATGTGTGGCCATGGATTAATCTTATTATGTAACTAAATCCATAAATATCCCTCTTAAATATTTGTTATAGAGGGGCATTTAGGAGGCATGAAGCATCTTAATGAGGCATGGGAGACCCATAATCCTAATATTTTATGCATTTATGGCTTATGGATGCCACCCCATATGATGATGTCATTAGGTTATTTAGTTAATAGAAATCAATTTCCAAAAAGAAATATTCAACAACTCTCATGTAAAATCCACTTAAGCTCTTGATTTGGATTAATTATCCTTAAATAAGGTTAATCAACATTTGTGAAATTATTTAGAAATTAGCCTCAATTAATCAAAATGGTCAAAAAGTCATATTATTGGGTCATAATTTGACTGGAGAAGAATTTGAAGCTGATGTTAGATGTGTTGGAACTATATTCCCATTTAGGATGATGCCTACACAAAATAACAAAGGTACATGATGTGTACTGATAAATTAGGAGAAAAAAGTAATCCAAAGCACGAAAAGGTAAAACCATCATTTTAACTCAAAATTAATTGATCAAAGTTAGGTATCCCATAAAATGAATTTTCTAATTTAGGGATACATAAGCCTAAATCATAACTTGTAAATGATAAGTTTGAACCATTTAACATGTTTTATGGATTTTAGCCTAAAATGTGCATTTGAGTGTAATTGAAGTAAGATTGACAATTTAAACATGTATGGTGTTAAGAATTATATGTCTACATTTTCCCCCTATTTGAGAAGGCATAGTGAGACATTTAGGTGAAGCAACATCTTTTCAAATAAAAGAGTTGTCAAGAAAAATTGGAACAAACCCATGATTTCTATTAATTGCATCACCTATGACATCATCATATGGGGTGGCATCTATATTCCATAAATGCATAAAATATCAATATTATGGGACTTTCATGCCTCATTAAGGCCCCCATACCTCTTAAATTCCCCTATATCCTAAATATTTATTGAGGGATATTTATGGATTTAATTACATAACTAGATTAATCCATCGCCACACATCTCGATCTTGAGATGGATGGTCATGCTTGATCCTGATCAATCTCAAAAATATATAAATAGAGAGGCCATGAAAATAATTTTTAAGATTTATTTGTGAAAATTTATTATGCCAAATGGTCTCCATAATCCTTTAGATTTTATCATTGATTTTTTATGCAAGCTTCGATGATTGGCTGGTTTAGTGATTCCAAATCATGAGCCTAGGTTTAATAAGGATTTATTGAGACATTGGAGGATTTGGCTACTATTTATATTAAAAAAAAGAGATATTGATTAGGGGATAACATGATTTTTATCTAAAATGGTATGGTGAATCCATTTGGGAAGGTAATATGATATTTCTTTCTTTCAACTATTTCATGATATCCTTTGTAATCCCCACATGAATAGATAGGCTTAATGCAAATTTTTCTTATTAATTACTTATTTTATTTATTAGAATAATGATTTAATAATCATGTTATGTAATCCTCTCTAAAATTGCAACTCTAGGTTAAGGTTTGAAGGAGGTAGTATGGTTGTAGGTATTGATTAGCCTTATATACCAATTCAAATTAAAGGTTCATCATACTCTAATACTTAAGGATCTATGAAACCTTGATAATAATTAAATATTTTTGAAACCTCTTAATAATTCCATTAGGTCTTTAACCCTTCAATGTGAACATCTTCTCAAGTCTGAGCATTAGGTTGGTTGTTGGTAACCATGCCTAGGCCATTGTACAAACTGACTCATCTTTGATGAATGCAAAATACCATTATATGCACCTCCTTGATGATTTTTAATGGAATGTATATGTTAATTATTTTAATAATACATTATAATCTATTTTTAATCATCAAATCCACTCATTAGGCATAGAACTATTATTGACTCATCTTGTTGTAGATAACAATGTGGAAATTCAATGTTTAAAGAGCAACTTGAGGCCTTTTGAAAACCACTATCCTCAACTCAAAAAACTCTATTATTTTGAAATTTTGTATACATATATGAGATATTTAAGAAAAGTGTACTTGGAAGTCTTGGAACTCAATGAAATCATGTATGAGAAATCTCAAAAAATGGCCTAGACCTATGTTTTGATAGTTTTGGGAAATTATCCCAAAGTACCAAAAGTTTGCTTGGAAGGTATACTTGAGGTTATAATGTCATAGAATATTCTCAATATTCTTAAAAATGGTTTAAAATTATGGTTATACCTATAAAAATAAAATAATTCTCAAACACACATTTCATGTTTTCCCAAGAAGTGGCAGGTCATACAACAGTTGTAGGTGGTCATTTGCTAACTTGCATTACTCTCTTATCTCTTGAATTTTTTATTGAAGTTATATTTGGAATTAAATATGAATAAAATACATCTAGGATAAATAATACATCATTTGACTTCATTTAGGAACCATAAAATAGAATAAATATCTAGTAATTGGAAGAAATGACTACAACTCCACTCCTTCACTTCTCCTTGCAAACTGAGTTTGTTGGCTCATAAAATAAAATAAAAATTTTAAATAAAAACATGGATAACATGAGATAATTTATTAAAAATAATCTTAGACCAATCTTAGCTATTGGATTGTACTAAATCATCCAAACAAAAGCAAAACCTACAGGGTGCATAGATTAACAAGCAAGAAAACATAATCAACTTTATGAGGATGGTTCATAAATAAAAATATGCCATTATTATAAATATTTTTATGTAAATTAATATATAAATAATTTTATTTTGACTCTCCATTTTTTTTGACCTAGAATTTCTCCAACTGTCTATACCAAGAATAAACCTACTAACTAGTTTTATGTGTCTAGAGGGGTGAAGAAGGAATATAATGGTATTATCTTAGAATTGGATCTTTAATATAATTTAAAACATGTAATTTAGATTTTTAAATATTAAAATACATTCCATGGGCTTCTCCCATGTGTCACCTTTACCCATGGGCCGTACAAGTACCAAATTCTTTCCTTTTCCTGAGAAAACTACTCTTTCTTTTGAAAAACCTATCATTTTCAATTATAAATAGTTTATTTAAGGTATAATAGGACACATTTCACATAAAATAACCATTTTGACACCTTCACACTTCCCAATGAGGTCATATAACTCATTTAATGCTCATTTTGACCTTCGAAATGACTCAAAATGTTATAAGGACTAAAATGACTAATAACCAACACTAATATGATATGAAATGACATATAATACACCTTATGACAAATTATTAGATTAATAAACACATATAAATCTATGTTTTGCCTATAGGGGCCCTAATTTGACCACAGGGTCAAATTTGGTCAACAGATACGTTATTAATTTTATGTATCAAAACAAAGCTAATTATCTAAGGGAAACTACTTTGTTCAAAATCAAAATAATGTCCAACAATGAAACCCATATCTAATGGAAATAATAAATTCTTGGAGGTCCATATAATAAATTTAATAGGTCGAAGGCAATTATTACCCTTAGCCTAAAAATAACTATGGGGATGGATTAAATTAGGTCTTTGATAATGAAGATAGTTGGGTTGGATGACCATTACTGTGATTTGTCACTGATGGATTTTGTGAGCATATAAGAATTTACCATAACAAATACATAATTTTTTTCAAGAAGATGGATCTTATAGTATCTCTTAAAGTTGCTTCCTCAAACAAAGGTGACAAGGGCTTCACTAAACTGGTGGTATAATATTTTTCTTGAAATCTTTAGATTTAAAAATAAATAAGTAAATAAATCAATGCAAGGCATTACCTCTAGTTTTTCACTAGTGTTGTGTAGGCCTCCTACTTTAATATCCAAATGTCATCTTTGTATTACTATGTCAATATGGACATATGGTTTTTAGTTTTGTGTGTCTCTCTAGCATTCACTCTTATCAATGTGGATCAATAATGTTTTAATGGGTGCTCCAATGTTGTAATATAAAATTTTAAGTTTGTGTATTTTATTATGTCTATAATTAAATATGAAAATGGAATAAAAGTGAGAGATGATGAAGCCATTATTATTATTCATATAATCTAAGTTATGTAAAAATCTTGAATTCTTTTAGTCACCAAAGATCTTGAATTTACATAATTCATAGAATTAAAAGTGGGTAATGTAATCAAATTATTATTTTCAAATTGAATATATTGCTTAGATTTGTTGGTTATAGAGAATTGAATGCCTTAAATTTATAATTCACGTGAATTAATTGTAAATAATGGATTTTACTTCATTACCCACTTGTTCATGCCTTATTTGAATTTTAATTTTGCATTGTCAACGTTTTATAGACTTTTATTACCACATGATGTATTTTCATTACTTCTGGGTGCCTTATCATCTTAACATGACAAATTTCTTATTTTTTGAGCCTTGAGAGCTTGTATTTAATGATAGATATGTTATTTTATAATTAATTGAATCAATCGAAGACACATGGAAACAAATCTCTCATCTACTAGTAGAAAACCATATCTTTTGTAGTTTCCCCTTCAATTTTATGTTCTTTAGATGATGAAACTTAGCAACATCTCAAGGATTTACTTACCCAAATCATGAAATTATTAACCATGTCCTATGTATACTACACATTAGTGGATTTGTGACAGGTGGAGATATATCTCTTCATCAGAGAATATTTTTAATTTAAGTGTGTACTTTGCTGTGATAGACTATAACCCATTGGGATTATGCCATATGGATGTTTGTATCTTGTCTATGATCTGACTTCTATACTATACTATGGTAGGTCATGGATCTTTGGGATTATGACACATGGTGCAATCTTGCTACTCTAAATAGTTTCCAAAACCTATATTGTGTATGGATGTAAAATTACTTGAGATCACTAGATGAAGACACATAACATGATCTTTCTTACTTGGGTGATTGTATGACTATATATGATGGCTTGGACCTACATGAAAAATAAAAGAGAGATAGAGACATGTGGGATAATCTATTTTTTTTGGTTAAGTAGTAGACTTATAAAATTAAATATCATGACTAAGGAAGTTATATGAATATTCTTGTTAAAATATCATGATGTCAAGGATAGCCTATGCTCTTAGACATAAAAACAAATTCAAACAAGACATTAAATTAGTTTATTAGTCAAGTAAATAATAATCAAAGTTCATTGCACCCACCTATTAACACAAATTCAAAAAATATTTTAAAAATATTTAGTTTAACACACTTAAAACTTTCAATGGTAAAATATCAAATATTTAAAAGTTAAGGTCTAAGATATCAAAATAAAACAACTTTCAACCCAAATTCAAAATGATATAAAAGACGTAAATCAATTTTGGATAAACATAAAATTGTAACAAGCCTTGATTATATCTATTAAAATATAATTGAATAGATATTTGATAAATCAAAACCATATGCATGCATGCTAGACCTGAACATGCAATATATAGGATTTTATCTTGCAATCTTTAAATGTAACTTGGGTCCTTATCTAAAATTTTTGAAGGTGGGGTGTGTTAGTCATAATAATATTTAACTCCAATATTATTGGAAATGGATTCTAAGGACACATGTTATTCATTTATGATTGTGAAAGAGGAAATAAATCATTTGGGAAACATATGAGCTTGTGAAATATTATATTATTCTCTTTATAGACAACATTTGGAGGATCCTATCGAAAGAAACACTTGGCACATTATTAAGTTTAATATAGATAATGATAAGCTTTGATCATTCTGGGTGGGAACCTAGATTTTATGGATAAAGATCCCATATTTAGAATGTAAATTTATATTTGAGTTTATAAGGAAGTTTTAAATATTAAATATTGTATTAGAATAAGTTTATAGTTATAGCTTTTGATCCAAACATATTTATATCTCAAACATTGGAATAAACCTATGTAATCCATTATTTATATTCATATGTATGATCAAAACCTTTGTGTTTCATAAAACACATAATCTCTCTCTCCCTCTGTGTGTGTGTGTGTGTGTGTGTGTGTGTGTGTGTGTGTGTATTTATCTAACTTTTATGTTATATATTTAATTTATATGAAACCATCCCTATGTCTACACCAAATTATAGTATCAAATAAACATTTTAAACCATTTAGAATGTTTATGATGAGGTTAAGTATGTAAGCCTATGAACTTAAATTATTTAGTAATAAGTTTTATGCATACAAATAGAGACATTAATTAGAACGGATATTGTTAAAGGAGGTGCAATAGTATTCAATATGGACGTGATACTTTATAGATTTTTATACATGTTGTGACCCATACAAACATGACTAAATACTATATAGGAACATAAAATTCAATGTTTCACCCCTAAAAACTATTATAAATATGTTAATGAAGAGTGAGGGAGATGAAAAAGTTGATTACGTACAAATAGATTTAGGTGATGGTAGTTTCTTAATAACTATCTCATTGATTCGGTGAGATTAATGTTAGTGTAGGTTTTTATTTTTCCCTATTATTTAATTAGGGAATTCTATATATTTGTGCATACATGGAGTTTTCCTACATTCGTGGGATAAGATAGCTTATGTGAAGATGTGTGCCATAGATGTGTCATAGGTGTCATAAGAATGTCATAAGTAACTCCTTTGACCAGCTATTCCGGGTATGGGAGTTACTTCTCTATTCTTAGCACCTTGTCACCACCTTTCATGGAGGAGTTACAATCTATTCTTGGGGTGCTTTGACCACCTTTTGTGGAGGAGTTACTTATGTGCTCTTCTATATGTATTCTTCAGTTTGGCCATCTTAAGTTAATCGAATATTGGGTTTTGCTCTTATTTGTCTTTTTTAAAATTATCTCTTTTAGTGATTTCACTTTGCTCTAGCTTCTTTGTGGTGTGCACCAGCTTCATCTCGTGTGATTACTTGATCATTGTATTCACATTATTCAGACCCTGGCAACAACTCTGATATGGTATAAGAGCCACCCCGATAATCATGTGTCTGGTTATGCTATTAGTTTATTCTAAAATCTTGAGTTTTTTGCTTGAAAAGGATCTTTGATTTTGTTATTTTCATGCATTATGTTTGTACTGGCATATAAGCCTTGATGCAGATTTGTAGGTTTGACTCATTCTCCGTGTGAAGTATATGAGCATACCTGCGTGCAAATAATCTGCAAGTTTTCTTAGAACATCACTGATGTTATTGGAAGGCTCACATTGAAAAACTAGTGTGTTGGTGTCTAACATGTGGAGAACCTCTTAAGTTTTCTTGATGGTTGGATGAGCCGTACGGCCTAGTGTCTCCTGAAAAGTCATCTCTTCCACTTTGGTGCTTATCTCCTTAACCCAAGCATTTGGATATTTTGTTGAATGCTCGTGTTGAATGTATGGTGTGAAAATGATCTTGAAGTGTGAATTTGAGGTTTGGAATCTGCCTTGAAGACTAGCGTGGACCATATGGTCTGTACACCTACGCAGTCACACTCTCCTCCAAGCTTTGGCATTTCATGTTGATGTTTCACCTTGGTTGCTGAACAATAGAAAAAGGGCATTGGGAATTCTGTTAAATAGACCTGTTCTTTGTACACCTGATCCTTGGCTGTACACCTGTGTGGAGCAGTCAAATAGTGAGTGAAAATCAACAAAAATAGTCCAAACTACTGTCTTTTCAAAAATGACACATTTTTTCCCCTTTGGCACCTCATGTGGGCCCTCAACAGGCAGTTTGATTGGTAAATCTATCTTTGTTCTTAAATTCTCAATTGAAATTTGATTGTTCAAAATTTATTTCAGTCAAATTGAGTAAGAAATGAATTTTTAGGAACAATTTTAAGTTTTGGGAATTTGGGGGTTTTAATTAGACCTTGACTTTTCCCCTATTAAAGATGAAGGTTGAGTCCCAAATTGGAAAGAGGCCAATTCCCCCTCGCAAAGACCTCCTTTAGATTCCTCACTATGTGCCAAATCCAACGAGTGGTTGGAAGGCCACTTTCTCTCTCAAAATAGGCATTTTTAAAAATGTTTTAGTGCTATTTTTTTGCAAAATTACTAGTCTACGAGAAATTAAAAATTTAAAATCTTGCAAATGGTAGCTCTGATTCGAGTGCCATATTTTAAAAAAGTTCTTAGTTTTCAATTATCCACAACTTAAGCTAGATAATTGTCAAAAATTCACTACATTATAAAGTGCCAAAAAAAATTAGGTCTCCTAGGATGCATTTTCGATTGAGTCCGGCGTCCTGTTTGCTTAAAGTCTTGCAATGATTTCTCTAAGACACATTATTGACTAAGCCCAACATCATTTGAGTGTGAACTTTCATATTTTTTGGGGGCTCAACATTTCAGGGGGGTGTGATTACTTTTCAGCACTTGCAATCTTTGTTTTCATTCTCCTTTTTGCATAATTTCACAACTTGTAATAAACACAACTTCACCTAAATTCAACTTAAAATGGATTCTTTTCAACTTAAACTCCTAACACCCTTCAACTATCATGAATGGAAGGTTAAAATGTCAATCATTCTTAGAAGTAAAGGGTTGTATAGGATCATCATGGGTACTGAAGTAGAACCCAACACTAATGCTAAAAAAGTCAAGTTATACAAACGTAGTGATGAAGCCTATGGATTACTAAGCTTGTCCGTGTCTCCAAAACTTATCTTCCATTTAGAAACGTCCAAGAATCCCAAAGACATATGGGACACCCTAGAAACCTCATTTGGGAAGCTTGATGAAATGAGAGGTTATGAGCTCAAAAATGAACTCATAAGTCTAAGTCCTAGCAACTTTAACACCCTACAGGACTTCTTCACTAAGTTTAAGGCCCTTAGATTGAAATTTAAAGAATGTGAGATAGATAAGAAAGATGATCAACTCATCCTTTCTATTCTCACAAAGTTAGGTCCAAGCTATTCAGTCTTTGTCTCCACTTTCCATGCCACAAAAAGTGCCCTTGGCATTACATGGAAAATTCCTTCTTTGGATTCATTCATTGCCGACTTGACTAGGGAGGAAGATAAGCTAATTCAAATGGGAACAATGAAGTCTACTCAACCCCAAGATTTGATAGCTAGAAATGGTAAGTATAAGACTTCAACAAAGGAGAAGAAGAAAGAAAACAACAATCCTGCCAAAAAGAACACTGAGTCTTCCTCCTCCAATGCTAAACGTAAGAAGGAGAAGGTTAAGTGTGCCTATTATAAGAAGACAAGGCATGATGAACACAAATGCATGAATAAATAAATAGATCACCCAACTCATCTTCTAGAGAAGTACAACATAGGTGTTCTTGAGTCCATCAAGCAAAATTCATCTACCCAAGATTCCACTAAGGAAAAAGGCAAGGGTAAGGAGAAAGAAAAGGGCAAGGACCTTGTAGCTATAGTAGCTTCTACATATTCATGGGTCATTGACTCGAGTGCTTCTCATCACATGGGATCTTCCCTAGTTGAATTTTCATCTTTAGAGCCTTGTAGCATGACTTCAATTAGTTTGGGTGATGACACATCAATTTCCATTGTAGGGAGAGGGTCAGTTGAAATGGAAGGAGGAACATTCAATAATGTTCTAAGTGTTCCTTCTCTTTCAACAAATCTCTTATCAATGTAAAAAATCACTCACATTGGTCATGGCATGAGAGTTGAGTTTTCACCAGATTCAGTGGCTATCAGGGAGTTGCATAGTGATACTACGGTGGCAGTGGGTAGGGTAGATCACCAAGAAAGGTTATACACCTTCACACATTTTTCACCTGATTCTTCTCCAACAACATTTCTGACTCATTTAGATGGAGTTAGCAAATTATGGCATGAGCGGTTTGGCCACCTTAACTACCACTACCTTGAGAAACTTTGCAAACATGACATGGTCATTGGCTTGCCTCATGTTTAATTCTCAAAAGGAATTTGTGAGGGGTGCTCCCTTGGGAAGCATCTCGAAGAAAAATTTGACAAAAGCAAAGCTTGGAGGGCTTCACAACCTTTGGAGTTAGTCCACAGTGATGTATCGGGACCCTTTCCCAAACCATCTTTCACAAGGGCCAAGTACATCCTTACTTTCATTGATGATTTCTCTAGGTACACTTGGATATATTTTCTCAAACAAAAGTTTGAAGTGTTTGAAAAAATTTTAGACTTTAAGGCTCTTGTTGAGAAATAGAGTGAGAAATCCATCAAGGTTCTTCGAATTGATAATGGAGGGAAGTATGTTAGCAACATGTTTGAGTAGTTTTGCACCACAGAGGGGATTGATTTGTAGTGCACAATCACTTATAGTCGTTCATAGAATGGGGTTATAGAACATAAAAAATAGGTTCTTGAAAGAGTTGGGTAGCTGTATGATTCACTCCAAATCCTTAGCATCACAGTATTGGGTCGAAGCCATCAATTGTGCTTGCTACATTCAAAACATGGTTCCTCACAAAGATTTAAAAGGGATAACACCCTTTAAAGCTTGGCATAAAAGGAAACCTGATGTTAAGCACCTTAGGGTTTTCAGATCCCCAACCATGGCCCACATACTGAAGAAGAAATGCAAAGCTATGAAACATCAGTCCAAGCCTTGCATCTTTGTAAGATATTCAGATGGTGTTAAGGGGTATCACCTTCTAGATCCAACCACTCATGAGTTGTTCATTAAGAGAAGTGTCCACTTTCAAGAGAGTCTTAGAGACTCAACACTTGGAACTTCTTCTCTCTCATTAGATCTACTTCTTCATGATGATTCCTTAGATTTAGATCAGCCACAGTAGGTTCCTGAGCTAGAGACATCTTCTTCTTCTTTAAGTTCAGATAGTGAGGATAGTGATGCAGAGTCATCCACCTCTAGTCAGTCAAAGGATGAGGTGTTATCACCTTACTCACCCACTTTTGGGCCACTTTAGGTTAGACAGACACTTGAGAGTGTTGGCACATGGGCAGGAGATCCCACAAATGACAGACGTACTAGGGGGTATTTTCAGAGAGATCCACATGCCTCCTTTGCCTCAGTTTTTGATCTATAGACTTTTTGATAGGCATCAAGAGTACCTGAGTGGGATAATGCTATGGAGGAAGAATATTCTTCCTTAATAAAAAATCACACTTGGGACTTGACTTCACCTCCTAAGGGAAGGAAGATGGTTCGATGTAGGTGGATATATCAGACCAAGTTTGTAGCAGATGGGTCAGTTGATAAGTACAAGGTGTGATTGGTCACCAAGTGTTTGTCACAGGTGGTAGGCATTGACTACTTTGAGACCTTTATACCTATTTCAAAGATGACTTCTATCTGACTCACCTTGGCTATTGCTACATCACATGGTTGGGATGTGCACCAGATGGATGTGAAGAGTGCCTTTCTTCATGGAGACCTAGAGGAGGATATCTACATGGAGAAACTACCAGGATTTGTTCAAGATTCATCCTAAGTATGCAAACTTAGAAAATCTATCTATGGCCTCAGGGATGCCAAGATGGATTGTTTCCTTCTCACAGTGGGTTTCACTAGGTGCCATTCTGACCCCAATGTCTACTTTTTACGACAGGATGATTCACTCCTGATTTTGGTTCTATATGTTGATGACCTTTTGATCACCGAGAGTTCTTCATCAGCTATTGAAGTGGTGAAGGCATCTCTCTAGGATAGATTTGACATGACAGACTTGGATTTATTGCACTACTTCCTTGGCATCGAGATCTCACAATCAGATTCAAGGATTTCTCTTGCACAACCTAAGTATGCTCTTGATTTATTGTCTTAGTTTCACATGGCTGATTGCAAGCCATCTCCAATGCCCTTTCTATCAGGAGTCAAGCTTGAGGCTGATTGTTCTTCATCGTTAATTGATGCCACTCAATATCGACAACTTGTTAGTAGTCTCATCTACTTGACTCACACTAGGCCCAACATATCATATGTAGTGGGACTTGTCTCTAGATTTATGCAAGAACCTCATGAGCTACATTGGAAAGTAGCTAAGAGGACCTTGCATTACATACAAGGTTCACATAGATATGGGATTCATTATAGATTTGGCATAGAGGCTGACTTGATTGGATATATAGATTTAGACTGGGCTAGTGATTCACAGACTCATAAGTACACTTCTGGTTACAATTTCTCTCTAGGTTTTAGTCCTATCAATTGGTCTAGCAAGAAGAAAAATGCTATTGCTATATCATCCACAGAGGTAGAGTACAAGGGAGCTATTAATGTAGCTATTGTGGCTATTTGGCTTCAATGGATGCTTTTTGAGTTTGGCATTCCTATTAGGCAGCCCACCATCATTTATTGTGACAACTAGAGTACCATTCAGATTTGCAAGAATCCAGTTCAACACCAACATACCAAGCACATAGAGATTCACATGCATTTCATTTGGGAGCTTATTCATAGTTAGGTCATTGACTTGATATTTTGCTAGTCTTTAGAGCAAGTTGTAGAAATCTCCACCAAACCTTTCACCAAGAGAAAGCTCATTCATCTACAAACTCTTCTTGGGGTACGGTCCACATCTAAAATAACATCATCTTTGGGGGGGGCACTAGCCTCTTCATTTCTTTTATGTCTCTCTTTGGGGGGGGGAGTTTTTTCCTACGGGTTTTCTCCTTTTCTCTATCTTATGGGAGATTGCATTTGTACATGGGTACCTCACAGGCCTAGTTGCCGAGACCCATTTTATATTTCCACACTACCCACCTAAGTTGTGCTTATGGGGGGTATTAGTGTAGGTTTTTATTTTTCCCTATTATTTAATTAGGGAATTTTATATATTTGTGTATACATGAAGTTTTCCTACATTCATGGGATAGGCTAGCTTATGTGGAGATGTGTGTCATAGATGTGTCATAGGTGTCATAAGAATGTCATAAATAACTCCTTTGACCAACTATTTTGGTTATGGGAGTTACTTCTCTATTCTTAGCACCTTGTCACCACCTTTCATGGAGGAGTTACAGTCTATTCTTGGGGTGCTTTGACCACCTTTTGTGGAGGAGTTACTTACGTTCTCTCCTATATGTATTCTTCACTTTGGCCATCTTAAGTTAATCAAATATTGGGTTTTACTCCTATTTGTCTTTTGCAAATTATATCTTTCAGTGATTTCACATTGCTTTAGCTTCTTTGTGGTGTGCACCATCTTCGTCTCGTGTGATCACTTGACCATTACATTTGCATTATTCGGACCCTGGCAACAACTCTGATAATTAAAAGGTGGATGTTTTATTTTTTAAAGAACATTTAATCATTAATATATCATTTTATGTATGACTAAGACTAAGTGTAGGTAGAAGGGAAGACATGAATCTAGATTATGAATTGCTCAGGTAAGAAGTGAGAGTTATAAGCTAACATAGACACTAATGTCAGCCTCATTCCTATAATAAGTCACTCTATTATGAGTTAGACACTTCATTTTGGATTAATATTTAACTTTTTTTACAATATAGCTCATTTTAGATTATTATCTAATTTCAGTGTGTGCAATATCAATGTCTAAATACATGCACAATACCCATAAAGTTTTCTCCTTAACTTGAAACCCTATTTCCACTTTTGAAACTATGCTATAATATGCAAAATGGGTTGAAAGGTTGGTTGAGCCAACCCAAAAAAGTCCCTATAAAATGGATTATTTTTTCCTATATATCCAATACTATTAAGGGGTAACTTAAATTTCATGTAGTTCTCCATGTTTGGTGTATGTGTGAAATCAATTCTTCTCAAATCTATGCAACCTATGATCTATATTTTGACACTTGTAAAATAAAAAATTTGGATTTAATTTAGGATTATTTATACATGGATAATAATTATTTATTGTGATTGATTTATAAACTAGAGTGAATAGTTATTTCACTATGGATATACAATAATTTTTAGATGCTTTCTAGATGAGTGCTAGATAGGGAAAAGACTAAGAATTTATTTGTATTTATATGAGACTCTTTGGGCAATTCTTTGCATTGAAAACATGATATTTATATAGTACAAACCATAAGATTCATCTAAATTTTAAAAGTGATTGTTGTTTGGTGGACGATAAAACCATTAGAGTTTTGGATGTTATCATCCAAGTCTGATGAATCTATCTAGAAGATAGGAATACTGATTTGATGATCTAGAGATTTGTAAGTAGAATAAATAGTTTGTTTATAATAGTTTGATAATTATTATGGGTGTTTGATTGAAAAATAGATCAGATCCATCCAAAGCTTGTATAGGTGAGAGAATGTGGAATGAGATTTATATATGTACACACAAGTCATGTATGGTAAAGGAAGGTAATAAATCACATTCCCAAGTATCTAATACCATATTTTAGTATCAAAAAAATTCCCCATTTTTTATAGTATTGAAACTTAATAAAATTAGTAGAGTAAAATTATAAATATACACCTAGGTGTGTATAAGACAACTTTATTTAAGACAAATCTTTGCATGTGAAAATTTATTCAAGAAAACCTGCAATGAGGATACAACATTAAAATTCCATAAATGAAATTAAATTAAAATATGAAACTTAATATCAATGAATTATTACATTTGTATGTGGGCTATCCCATATTGCCATGTAACTTATTGAATATGATTCTTCATTATTGAAGCATTAGATAATTGGTGTTGCTCAGGTAATAATTTATGTAACAAAGGCATGGATTTAGTTTAGGAAGATAAATCATATAATACTCATGATATATCCATTACTTCTAATTATTTTTACTAGTTTTTAATATCAAACAAACTAACTATATAGTTAATCTTGCACTGCTTTTTAACCTTAACATAGAAGGTGGGATATTGAAAATGGGATTGTTATGAATATAACCAAGGCCATTCATTATAATTAAATATTAACCATAATATATAAATATACATGAATCAACCATTGTAGATAAATTTGTATATTCAAGTTTGTTCACTTATAATTACAATTAAATGTAATTGTAAAGTGAGAAAATGTGGTTGTGTGTATGTTCATGAACTAACTTCATGCCCTATTGTATTAATAATATATTTCCAACATGATGTATAATGATATGAATGTGTATACTATATACACTAAATATTGGAACATTTATCTTATTATGTTGTTGAATGCATGCATATGCCCCCAAATTTATCTGAAGATGTGAATATTTGTAATCCTATAACTTATATTCATATAAACTATGTGCACTTGCATTTCATATGCATTAAAGTGGATTTGAATATATAAATAATCATTATCAAGAAACAAGTAATGGAATATATTCAATTACATGACCATTTTTTAAACTAGTATATTTGATGGCATTGATGAAAAAGAAATAACTTAATTTCTTGACATGAACAAAAAATGCATTATATATTTATGTATGTAATAAGAGATGAAAAAAACATCTTATTCAATATAGTAAATTTGAGGAAAAATATGATCCTTTAGATGATATCCATTAAAATTTTAGGTATAATAATTAAACCACATGTGTCAATAACACCACTATTTATACATTTACACCTTCAATTACATATGTGATCCACACCCTGGTGTGGAGGAAACACAAGGATCCCCTTAGAATTATATTACCATTCTCATAGAAATGAAATATGTAACTCCTAAAATGACTATGCATATTATATATTTAACCTTTTCTACTATATGTTACCTAAAGTAGATTATTTGAGATTTTCAAGATAAATTGGTATAGTTAGAGTAAGTTGCTTATAGAGTTAGTCATTCAACAACTTTTCATGTTTTGATTAATAATATACAAGACCCAAGGAGTTAATACTATCCCTACTATAGGTTTTATAGCTCCCAAGCTTCCATTATATGATGGTAACTGTGACCCTAAGGAACACCGTTTATCCTTCCATGTAACATGTTTTGATTATGCATCGAATGACAAATTATTATCTTTTTTATTATACATAAGTCTCAAAGACTACACTTTGAGGTGGTTTTACGAATTCCCCTTAAAATAAATTATATCATTCAACCCTTTTGAGATAAATGTATAACACACATCTCCACCAACATTAATGATACATTGTCTAATAATAAAATTACTAAACTCAAACAAGGTTACATTCAACTAGTTAGTGACCATGTGATTTACTATGAGATAATTATATCTAAGATGAAAAATATTGTGAATAAATGAGTTAACATACATATTTAGGCAAAATTTTATTTCACCACTCCTTGAGTCTATAGTATTCAAGAAATTCAAATATTTAAATTATTTATGCTATATAGTGAGAGATTGATAAGTTAAGCTCATAGCTTTGAACCAACTCAAATATGCACCTAACATTATAAAAATGTCAAAAATAAATTATCAAATAAAACCAATCTAAAAGTTTAAAACAAATGATACCAAGAATGAGGTAAAGACTATAGTTAATGCAATATCCCAACCTACATATTAGAGTATCTTACTCAGTTCATAGAGGAGGTAATTATAAGCATTGCCCCAAACTCTTTGCATACTATTACAATATTTAGTTGAGTACAACCTCATATCTCTCCATCCAAAACAAGTGGTTAATATTAGTAATACTTAGTTCAATATATAATATATTAGTGCATATTATCATTATCATTGACCTATGAAACATTCTATGAATACATGATTCAAGTTAAGGCCTAAGATAAATATATCATTGATCAAAAAGTTATTGATATTAGCACATATACAAAGGAATATAGAACACAATTAAATTGAAATTAAAAATTAAAAATATTCAATGTCACATTTCCTAAACATGATCTAATAAATACTAAGGAGACCTATGAGGTACACTATACATACAATACACATCATTCTCCTTCAACATCTGGTCACCCATTGGATGATATTATTGGCACACTTACATGTATATCAACATAATGAACTATTATTAAATTTGATGATAGTAAGATTTTTTTAAGATGATTTAAACCTCAATTCATTGTTAGTGTAATTTTACATTAATTTTCAGCTTATACAAAGTGTCATGGTTGACCATGGTTCAAGTGATAAAATTTAAACAATTTCACTTCTTAACACTCTTAGATACACATAAAATGATATAATAGATATTGAAATTATAGTTAATGAGATTAATGGATGTATAGAGGACAATATTATATGATTTTATCTAATTATTCATGTGGGACATTCAATAGTTATAATTTTTTTCATTATTTTACAAATTATAAGGATATTTGACATGTTTCTAGGATGCATTTGGATACACAAGATCTTCCTAGTACCATATGTAATACATTGATGTATCAAGTATAAACACTACAAAAATGTAGTCATAGCTTCATAAATTTGATATAATTTTACCCTTATTATATTTTACAAACTTAATTAATATAAAAACTTGAACTTAATTTAGATTCTAAATTATTATAATTAAGTAAAACTAAAGTGATAAAAATTTAAAGTGCTATATAGATCAATATACTCATCTTTTTTGGTTTAATGACTAATGATGAATGAGTTTTGGTAGTGAAAATGGGATAAAAGTATGTTTAAGAGTCACTTGCATCTAAAAATAATAATTCATACACACATGACTATTAACTTAATCTCGGGTTGAAGCCATTAATGTTACTGATTTAGGTGGACATCATTTTCCTAGGTTTTTATGGCTCTATGTGACCGAAAACTTGTGTTATTTCTTGTCATATGTTCATGTGTGATATTACTTCATTAATATATTTTCAAATATATAAGTCATTCTTGTTATCCTCACAACACTAGATCTACTTGTGAAGGGTATAAACATGTAAAAAATGGTGAAATATAATGGAATTAGCTAACTCAATCACCCCTATTGATGATGCACCAATTATTATATATATAATACTCTAAAATGGGAATTCAAGACAAACATATCTCTTGAAATTAATTTTAATTTAAAATTATCATCATTTACTATACTAATCTACTATAATTTGAATTACTATGCTTGAAAATATTCACTCTTGACTTGTCATGGTGTGCTTTAGACCTTGTTGATGATTTCTCCTAGTGACTAATTTGTAATTTGGGAAGAATATTCTAGATTTTATCCATGTAAAATAGTTTATATATATATTAATAGATAAGTTCCATGTGAGTAACAAGTATGGGTTTGATTTTTATTTATATGATTCCATCTGTGTAATGTATACCACTACAAACATACTAAGATAATAGGCCAATGCATAGGAATTATTTAGATTCAAAAAATTATCATTGCTTGGTGACGAAAATTAATATCACCATTAGGTTAATTTCATTGAATAATCTATCTAATCCTTAAGTTAGTGTGGAGTAGATAGGAATGTAGATATGCTGACCAAGAGATGTTTTTGAAAGATATTTAACATTTTTAACATAAAATAAGAGGTTCATGTAGTTGGTTGATAAAAAATGATATAATTGGATTCAAATAAATAGTTTGGATGTGATATAATTATGAATAATAGGAATTTAAATGAATACAAGTCATGTATGGTGAAATTAGGTCAAACATGGCATTGTTAAGTGTTTAATAGTGTATTTTAGTATCTTAAAAAATGTTAGTAATAAGTTCCAAGTGAGTAAAATGTATGGGTTTGATTTATATTTATGTGATTCCATTTGGGTTATTTATCACATCAATAACATACTAAGATAATGGGACAACCCATAGTAATCATTTAGATTCAAAAAATAGTCACTTATTGGTGAGGGTTAATAATGCCATTATTAGGAAAGTTTCATTGAATAAATTGTTTGAGCCAAACGTTAGTGTTAAGCACAAAATATATTGAGAGGGGGGGTGGTGAATTAGTATATTTATCTTATAAAACTTTCCCTTAATCAAACATTGAACATATGCAATAAAACTGAAATAATAAACATCACAGAAGCAAGAGAGAGACACTAGATATAACGTGGAAACCCAATGTGGGAAAAACCATGGAGAATAATCTCAAGTATATTAGTGAGAAAGAACCCACAAGAGCACCATAACCCTTTTCCAAGTACCAACCTTAGCTACAATTCGTGAGCACCACCCCACAGGAGCTTCAAACACCTTTGCTGAGCACCAACCTAGCTATCATTCATGAGCACTAACCCACATGAGCATCATCCACTTTGTGTAAACCACACACCTATCTCTCAATGTTGCTAAATCAACAAATGATAGTTCAATACAACATCTCTTTCCTCTCTCTCACCTTCGCTCTTCTAAGCTAGATAATACAATATCAAATTAACCTCTCACACTCATATTACAAATGGCTACTCAAGCCTTTATTTATAGCTTTCCAAATGACCTTTGGCCTTCCCCCTTTGTGACCTTTCAATCCTCATGGAAAATGGCACCAATCTTGGATGACCCTTCATATCCAAGCATTTGAAAAGTCATGTGGTGACCCTTCATGACCAAAAACGTCTTTCCCACTTTGTCCTTATCTTTGGTGACTTTTCATATTCCTTAAAGTGTCCCTTCATGAGAAATTCGCCCTTTACTCTTTTGTCTTCACTTGGTGACTCTTGGTATTCCCCAAGATGACTCTTCATGGTAAAATGTGTCCCATCCTTCTTTTGTCTTTATCCCATGACTTTTTGACTTCTCCATGGGCCCTTATTTTGTCTCATATGCAACCAAAAATATATTCATTAATATTAAATAAATATTAACTCATATTAACCAAGATAAATAACATTAAATGCGATGGGGCATTTATCACCAATAATACTAAACCTTTGACATCAATGACAATATTTTCAACAATCTCCCCCTTTGTCATTGATGGCAACCTCAATCTTGAAACTGCCACATCCTGTCACTTGCACATATTGTCATTTGAAATCATACAGTAACTCCCCCTTACTGTAGCAACCTATAACTATTCCCTATACATATTTTCTACACCTATACCTGTACCTTTTATTCTCTCCCTTTGACATCAATGGCAAATGGCCTACCTGGAGCTAACACTTAGCTCCCCCTCACTTGGTGTTGAACCTCAATGGCAAGAAGTAAGGGAAGTTACTCCCAACTTCTCTCGCAGATACTCAAATGTGTCTTTTGGTAGTGCCTTTGTAAAAATATCTACAATCTACTCTGTAGTGCTAATATATTCTAACATAACTTGTTGATCCATAACCTGCTCTCTCAAATAGTGATATCTAATGGGAATATGTCTTGTTCTTAAATGCATCACTAGATTTTTTGAAATGTTTACAGCACTTGTGTTATCACAAAAAATGGAAATAGGTTCATCATACTTTACCTTGATATCTTCAAAAGTTTGCTTCATCCAAAGCACTTGAGTACAACACAATAAGACCAACATACAACCTTCAGATTGTTTCTTCTACCATGTCTGAACCTTTTTCTTGATGAATGGTGCCCTAAAACTCTAGTCCTTCTTGACTAACTCAAACATGCTTCTACAATACCGAGCTATGTGTTTGAAGTTGTTACACTTGTGAAAATTTATGGTCTCTTCATCAAAACTTGATAGAGGAGCAAAAGAGTTATAGCTTCTACTTGACTCTACATGACCTTCCTTTTCCTTATTTTTGAGATTGTTAGCTCTTTTTCTACATTCTAATTTCTTATGACCATATCCATTACAATAAAAATAGTAACCATAAAAATAGGACCTATTTGTGAATCTCTGATATGATTGCCATTTATAACTTTGTTCCTTCCAGCCTTCTTTGTCCTCTATATTATCCATTCCTTCCGATCTTGTTTCTTTATTTGTAAGAGCTTCAACATAGCTCTTCTTCTTTTCAAAACCGATACCTATCTTATTTGATATTGCCTTTTGGGTTTCTAATATCTTATTCAGCATATTAGTGCTATTCTCAAATTTTGAATTATTCACTATTTTAATATTGACTGCTTTCTCAATCTCTTCTTTTATAGAGGAAATTTTAGTAACATACCTTTCACATTATTTTCTTGATATTTCCAACTGTGCCATCAGATCTTCAATTATCTCCTTTGATTCCTTGTCATTTTTCTCGATTTGATGCTTTAATCTTCAATTTTTCTTTTCAACAATTTTTAACTCTTCTAAAGCACACATGAGTTCTCCTTCCATATTCACTTCGGCTTCATCCTCTTCTTCTTCTTCATCAACTATTCTTTTACTTGCAGAGGCAACTTTATGTATGGCCATCTTGTTCTTTCCTGATCTACCTTCAAGCTATAAAACTTTTCAAAAAGGAACATGCTCTGATACCAATTGTTAAGCATAGAATATACTGAGAGGGGGGGTGAATCAGTATATTTATCTTATAAAACTTTCCCTTAATCAAACATTCAAGATATGCATTAAAACTCAAATAATAAACATCACACAAGAAAGAGAGAGAAACCAGATATAACATGGAAACCCAATGTGGGAAAAATCATGAAGAACAATCTCAGGTATATTAGTGATAACAAACCCACAGGAGCACCATACCCCTTTGCCAAGTACCAACCTCAGCTACAATTCGTGAGCACCACCCCACAGGAGCTTCAAACTCCTTTACCGAGCACCAACCCAGCTATCATTCATGAGCACTAACCCACATGAGCATCGTCCACTTTGTGTAAACCACACACCTATCTCTCAATGTTGCTAAATCAACAAATGATAGTTCAATACAACATCTCTTTCCTCTCTCTCTCTCACCTTTGATCTTCTAAGCTAGATAATACAATATCAAATTAACCTCTTACACTCATATTAAAAATGGCTACTCAAGCCTTTATTTATAGCTTTCCAATGATCTTTGGCCTTCCCCCTTTGTGACCTTTCAATCCTCATGGAAAATGGCACCAATCTTGGATGACCCTTCATATCCAAGCATTTGAAAAGTCATGTGATGACCCTTCATGACCAAAAACGTCTTTCCCACTTTTGTCCTTATCTTTGGTGACTTTTCATATTCCTTAAAGTGTCCCTTCATGATAAATTCAGCCTTTACTCTTTTGTCTTCACTTGGTGACTCTTGGTATTCCCCAAGATGACTCTTCATGGGAAAATGCATCCCATCCTTCTTTTGTCTTTATCCCATGACTTTTTGACTTCTCCATAGGCCCTTATTTTGTCTCATATGCAACCAAAAAGATATTCATTAATATTAAATAAATATTAACTCTTATTATCCAAGATATATAACATTAAATGCAATGGGGCCTTTATCACCAATAATACTAAACCTTTGACATCAATGAAAATATTTCCATCAGTTAGTGTTGAGTATATATGATGACCTAGTGATATAAATCTACAATTTTTTTATTAGTGATGTTTTCTCAATAAATACTCAATGTGATTTCTCTGTAATGGAATTTTATTCATGGAATAGATCTTATGAGGTTTCTAAATATCATTCCTTGTATGTCCCAATATTGATAAACAATTTATAACTAAAATAGTCAAATAATTCCTTTTAAGATCTATAGACACCTTTACATGGAATTTAAAACCTTAAGGTATAATTTATTTGGATATCCATACTCTTACCAATCTCTTCATAGTAACATACCTTATTATCTTTAAATTCGTACATTTTCAAAATCTATTAAACAATGTCACAAAATCTTTAGAATCTTTAATGACTCCTTTTAAGAATAATGTCCTCATTCATTTAATGACAAGATATTCACCATTATATCAAACTCTAAATAAAAACCTCTTTTAATAATAACATACCTTTACATAAATTTCTTAGGCATGTAATTTCATATGTAACATTATAATCTTATTGCCTTGGCATCACCATAACCTGTGCTATATTAAAGTGTTGGTTGCGCATAATATTTTAAACAATTTCATCATCTATATACATTGTATAAATAACTATTAAATTAATATGCCTTATAACAATATCTAATACTTATCAAAAAAATATTATGATTTAGATCAATAAGATCACTACAAAAAATTAGCTATAATCACTCAGTATTCATTCACCGTACTTGGGCATGATGCATGTACTTATTATTCTATGAATCCAATTGAAGGAGATAACTATATAATTCTAGTTCATACTTATACATAATAGACATTTTTTGTTCACTAATTTTTAATTACCTTTATTTGGGCCATGATATCAGTGACCTTCTTATCTACAAGCTTGTTAGCTACCTCTAATTTCTTGCTTATAAAATACTATGTAAAAATACACTTATTCATCATATTTTTTATTCAACATAACAATATATTTATATTTTATCCATTTTAGATTAAAAATATATTTGAATGACTATTTGCAAACCTAGCTAGGCAGTGTTGACTTTTACAATTGACTCAGTCATATAGAGAAATGTTTGATAGAATTTTATAACATTCAACCCAACCAATTTCACTTTCCTCTATATATACATTAACCAAATTTATACAAAGACAATGGAATGGCATTGTACATCATGACTATGATGAACTTCTCATATCTCTATATAAATACAATTTCCAAAGAATTAAAAGGATGACATAAATCTCTTCAAAACATTTTAGATTATCTTTTCAAGCCAAATAATAATAGAAATAATAAATAGTCCTTTGACTACTTCCAAATCATCCTTTATCGAGAATGCATTCTTTCTTTCATGCTTTAAAAGTTTCTAATAACTCTAAAGTCAATCTAGAATTCACATAAGTCCCTTATCATATTTATCTAATTAATTTGACTTCTCTTATGATACGTGCACAAAATCATACACTTAAGAAAGTTATCTTAACATAGAATATGGAATTTTAATATTATTTTAAATCAAACTTTGAACATCACATTAAATTTATATCTTTATGTTGTCATACATGGATATAAAAATTTACCACCCAAGTCTTCTTGATTCATATGAAAAATATATCAAAATTGCTCATAGAATTTGTGATTTTTAATAGCAGTAAATATAAATGTCTTTCACTTGTATAAACAGCTCAAACTTTTGATTAATATCACCCACTACTTACATTTTCTTAATACTCTATGCATTCATCATATATGAGGAGACCCTTTAATCACAAACATTCTTCATTTATTTCTCAATTTCCACATATACACATACAATTTTATGATTGTTGTACAGGCCCAAAGGCCTTCTTTTTGTCTCAACCACTCCACACTCACTCCTAAGACTTGGTACAACTTATACTTGTTTATTTAGTTTGTTTAACCCCTATCAACATAATATGAGACTTATCTCAATGTATAAACTTAGTCTTGGATGAGGATACTCTCAACTAATTTGGGCTATTCAAATAAGCTTTCTTTGTTATAATCCTATGTACCACTATTATATGATTCACCCAAAGACATTTATAATACTAGATGAATCTTATAATGATCATAAATAGAATTAAATACTCTTAATTTATACTTATATCAAAAGGGACTAAAACCACACAATTAGGAATCCTAATTGTTTCATAGCTCTATAAGACCCCTCATATTTACAAAAGACCAACATTATTCACTAATTGATTACCAACATATATGATGCTCCTACATCAAATTCCCTAATGGGAAATATTTGAGCTATTACTCAAATAAAATTATTGTATTCTTATCCCTTTTTTTCCAATTATTTTGAAATTTCTTCTTCTTCCTCATTTTTTCATGAAATATGAACCCAAGTGGCTCATTCTAAACTTTAGATCCTTCAAAGAAGTCTAATATATAAAACTCCATCTCTTCTTCTTTAAAACCTACACATGAAAAATTAAAAACATAGTTAGATTCAAAAATTTAAGGCATTATTGCCTCTCCACTAGCATCTTCTTCATTTAAGAGATTCATTAGCTCTATTAAAACTTCTTTGATAGCTTCTTCATCTCATGTGAGACTTAGATCTTCCGACACTAGCATGATTTATTTCCAAATCATGTCTTCATCTTCATTATATTCTATTAATTTTTTTTCAATTTGTGTTATTAGAGACACCTCTTATTTATGCATATTAGGTTCTACAAGCACTTTAATAGGTGATTCACTCTTGCATTCATTATTCATGAACTTATCTAGAAATTTAATTGTTTGATTATATAGAGCATCTTCATAAACATTTAAATTTTATTCATCGAATAAAATATTATAATGAAAAATTTAAGGACTCGGAGCCTCTCTAAATGTTTCTTCTTATTCATATTCATTTTAAATGAGCCTATACATAGACTCAACTTATTCATTTCCATCAAACATCTCTCTTTTTTTAGGAAAACATATCTATACATCCTCATGCTCTACTACACAATTGATTTCTTTAATCTTTCCATAATCATGTTTCTCATGCTTTTTAAATTCAATGCCCTTAAAGTGGGCTTCACCTTCATCTATTTTTTTTACCTATATTCATAGATGATAAGTAAATGTTAGCTTGAAAACTTTTAGGCTTATTTGCCTCTTTAATTTCCTCAGATTGTCTTGCTAGCACTCTTTGTATTTTTATTTTTCTGTTCTCTAGGATTTCTCTGAGAGGCAACTTGATCACTCTTCTGATCTTCACCAAAAAATCTCTACCTTGATTCCTCCAAAAATTCTTCGATATATTCCAAGATCACTTTCATATCAATAATCTCTTTCTATATCTCTACTTCAGTCATTTCTCAATGACAATTTACCTTTCCTAATGCCTTCATCTATTCATTCGTTTCATCCCTCATCTTCTCTTGGGTCTCATTAGACATTTTATTTTAGTAAGCTTGTGCTACTTTCTATCCCTAGTACATCACCTAGGTCCTTTTCACCCTAGTTTATTGTTAATATAATTATTCCTTTCCTTTGGACTTATTTACCATCTTCTTTACACTCTCTTTGAGCTTTTCCTTGAGCTTCTACTAGCTCTCTTAATCCTTAATGGCTATAGATCTATGCCACTCAAAACTCTTACTTAATGTTTCCAAAAACCATTTTTCTCTCACTCTTATTCAATACCTATAATTTTTCAATCATTGTAACCAAATCCTCATAAGCAAAAACATACCTTTTTCAAATTTCTTTTGCCAAGCTTCTCATGTTTCTAGACCTTTAAAAACTGATCACTATTGACAAAACCTTTTATTTCCTTCACTATTTCTTTCAATTGGAAACGTGAATCCAACTCAAAACCTATTTATCCCAAGAGCTTATTTAAGCTCTAAAACCATAATTGATAGAAATATACAATTTTTTTTATTACTGATGTCTTCTCAATAAATACTTAATTACATTTCTCTATAATGTAATTTTATTCATGGAATAGATCTTATGAGGTTTCTAAATATCATTCCTTATATGTACCAATCTTGATTGGTAATTTATAACTAAGAGATTCAAACAATTCCTTTTAAGTTCTATAGACACCTTTACATGGAATTTGAAACATTGAGGTATAATTTATTTGGATATCCATACTCTTACCAATCTCTGCATAGTCACATACCTTATTATCTTTAAATTCTTACATTTTTAAAATCTATCAAACAATGTCACAAAATCTCTAGAATATTTAATGACTCCTTTTAATAACAACATCCTCAGTCATTTAATGACAAGATATTCACCATTATATCAAAGTATAAATAAAAACCTCTTTCAATAATAAGATGCCTTTACATAAATTCCTTAGGCATGCAATTTCATATGTAAGATTATAATCTTATTGCCTTCACATCATCATAACTTATGCTCTATTAAAGCATTGGTGGTGCATAATATTTTAAATAATTTCATAATCCATGTATGTTGCATAAATAACTATTAAAGGAATATGCCTTATAAAATTATCTAATACTTATCATAAAAATATTATGAGTTAGATCAATCAGACCACTATCAAAAACCAATTGTAATCACTCAGTATTCATTCACCATACCTAGGCATGATGCATGCACTTATTTTTCTATGAATCCAGCTGATGAAGCTCATTATATAAGTCTAGGCCATCCTTATACATAATAGACATTTCTTGTTCACTGATTTATAATTACATTTATTTGGTCCATGATATCAATGACCTTCTTATCTGCAATATTGTCAGTTGCCTCTAATTTACTACCTATAAAATACTATGTAAAAATACACTTATTCATCAATTTTTTAATTCAACATAACAACATATTTCCATTTTAGATTAAAAATTAATTTGAATGACTATATTCAGATCTGGATAGGTAGCATTGACTTTTAAAAATGACTCAATCATATAGAGAAATATTTGACATAATTTTAAAACATTCAACCCAATTAATTTCATTTCTATTGTATGTACCTCAACCAAATTGATACAAAGAAAATGGAATGGCATTACACATTAGGAATAGGATGAAATTCTCATATCTATAGACAACTATAATTTCAAAATAATTAAAAGGATGACATAAATCTCTTCAAAAATATTTAGATTATCTTTTTGAGCCAAATAATAATATAAATAATAAATAGTCCTTCGATCACTTCCAAACCATCCTTTATCTATAATATATTCTTTCTTTCATGATTTAAAAGTTTCTAACATCTCTAAAGTCAATCTAGAATTCACATAAGACTCTTATTATATTTCTCCAATTAATTTGACTTCTCTTATGATACGTACACAAACTCATACCCCTAAAAAAGATCTCCTGACATAGAAAATGGAATATTAATAGTATTTCAAATCAAACTTTGAACATTCACCTTAAATTCATATCTTTAAATTTTCATACCTAGAAACAAAATTTTACCACCCAAGTCATGTTGATTCATATTAAAAATATATCAAAACTACTCACAGACTTTGTGACTTTTAATAGCAGTAATTATAAATGTCTTTCACCCATATAAACTCTACATTTTTCTAATCAATATCACCCATTATTTACATTTTCTTAATACTCTATGTATTCATCATATATGAGGAGACCCTTTAAGCACAAACATTATTCATTTATTTCTTAATTTCCACATATACACATACAATTTTATGATTTTTATACAAGCCCAAAGGCCTTCTTTTTGTCTCAACCACTCCACACTCACTCCTAAGACTTGGTATAACTTATACTTGTTTATTTTCTTTATTTAACCGCTATCAACCTGATATGAGACTTATCTTAGTGTACAAGCTTAGTTTTGTATGACGATATTTCAAATATTCTGTCAACTAATTTGAGGTATTCAAATAAGCTTTCTTTGTTATAATCCTATGTACCACTATTATATGACTCACACAAAGACATCTAGATTACTAGATGAATCTTATAATGATCATAAATAGAATTAAATACTCTTAATTTCTATTTATACCCAAAGGGACTAAAAACACACAATTAAAAATTCTAATTATTTCATATCTCTACAAGACCCCTCATATTTACAAAAGACCAACATTATTCACTAATTGATTGCCAACATGTATGATTCTCCTGCATCACCTAAATATGTTTTCGAAAGTTATTTAGATTGTTTGACATAGACTAAGAGGTTCATGTAGGTAGTTGATAACAAAATGATATAATCAAACTCATAAAAAGCATTTAAATTTGATATAATTATAAATAAGAGGCATATACTTGCATACAAGGCATATATGGTGAAGGTAGGTCAAAAGTGGCATTTTAAAGTCTTAGCCTATTATCTTAGTATGTTACACAATGTCATTAGTGTTTTTCAATATTAAAATATTATGGTATTGAAATTTAATACAAATACTAGAGTCAATATATTGAAATGCAATATAATTATTATAATAAAAGGATAAATCATTATTGAATGTGTACGATAAAATTTATCTTTGTGAAATGGCTCCAAATGTTCAACTTTGATCCATGCAAACCTATTATAAAAATGTAGTAGTCAATGTCCATATGTGTAATATAAAAAACAAAATATGAAATTAAAAACTAATCTGTTGTTAAGATCAAGGAAGGAGTACACTTTTATTTGATTAAATCATGTTACTATGTGAATGGTTTAACATGAAGTTTCTTCATTTAATCATTAGAGAATTGATATTCCTTTCTAAATCATATGGAGAGTTTTGGTAATTATTCCCAAAAAATATGTATCTATTCAAGCCCTTGGTTGGTAAGATAAAATTTCCAACCTTGATGAATGTCAAGTAATATTAATACCATTGATCATCATTGAACCTCAAAAGCACAAACTATAATAAATAAAGTAAATATAACTTTGAACCTTAAGTTGGTAAGGTGAAAACCACATAAGGGTTTACTATGGGAAATGCCATGGCCTTTAATCATCTCTAAAACTAAAGGAACATTATCTCTAAAAATCATGAATCAACCATTGTAGATGGACATAAAGATTGAATTTTTATCAATACCTATTTCCATTAATTATGTTTATAAAATAAACAAATCTAATAGTGCTCACTAAAAAAATAAAATTTGCATTAAAAACTATGTCATGCTTCAATGAATTTTTTCTAGCATTGATTTTCCATAGTGCATATGAGCATGAACAAACATAATTCCTTTCTAGATCGATTCCAGTTGATATAGCACATTGTGCATCTATATGCTATGTCTAGGAACCCTTAAATGTATATTTATGTTAAAACATATTATTATTTTTCCTATAAATAATGTGCAAATGAATGGAATATTAACTCAAAAATATCTTAAATTTTATTATATATCTCATGTCTCGATTAAGTGAGTGAATATCTATGGCATATGCCCCTTGAATACAAATTTATGTGTGAATATTTATCACATATATGAATGAATATAATATATAAACCACTTTGAATATATTAAATCTATAGTATGTATGGATTTAATTTTTTTTTTCATGAAGGCCTATGTCTATATGATAAATCAACTAACATGATACCCTTTATATGTTAGGGACATAACCTAAAAGTAACTCATCTCAGAAGAAGAGTTAAATATAAAATTTTCTATATAAATATGTAATCATGTATATTCATGTCAATATGTGGATAAATATATCTTCATATAAGTATATAAGTGATTGAGGCATTTATGGAACATATTCAATGTAGGTCATATAATTTTCATGTCATGATAGGTGTTGCAATAAAGTCATGCATTAGTAACCATCAATTATGTAATAACTAAAAAATCCTATGTAGTATAGAGGTGAATTATGTAAGTCATGACACCATTATCAAGGTGGAGGTGCATGATACTAATCATGACACCTATGTAATCAAAAATATCAATAGACATAACAATTTTAAAAGATAATGCTAGATTAATACACTCATAGGTACACAATGTCACACATAAGGACATGGGATGAAAACAAGGGCCACAAACAATGGAGATAAATATGCCACAAAAAATAAGGCCAATGAACAATAATTAAATGACAGAAATATGTCTCAACAAATAATGCCAAGGGACCACACAAAATATAATAAATGAATTGTCAATCATGCACCATCAATGAATCATAGAACAAGTGAAAAATAATCTACACTACCCATGTATATCGATGTCACATCATAGTAATTTATAAAATACTTATAGCATTGTGTAAGATATGAGTAACTAAAAAAACCTGTGTGAGTAATATATATTTGTATAAAATAGTAAAATATCATAGAGAAATATAACATGTGATAATGTAACATGTTTAATAAAGTGTCCTCGACATTAATGTGAGCACTAGGTATTGTATATCCTAACATATATGCATTCATGTATGATATGTATGTCTTCCATGACACTCATATATCATGAAACATGTGTATATGAAAAATAGTATGTCATATACCACATATGTGATAAATAACACATGTAATCTAGTAATCATGTCATGCTTAAGTCCAGATATTTTATTTTTTGAAAATTTTGTTTATGTTTATATTTTGTAATTATTATTTTTTATTAATATCTGAAAATATAAATGGTGCCAACCAATTATGCCATATATGGGATAGTCATGTGGAGTGCATGTATAAGGTGGTACAAGGGCAACCTATTATGAGAAAAAAATACTAGATGTACATGTATCAAAATATGATAAGTAATTGGGTGATTTATTGTAGTTTTCATCATCACTCATAGTCTCTTGCATATATTTAATAAATTTATAATATCGAAGACTCTATCAGGTACATTGTATAGTAGGAGTATCTATCCATTCTTATGTTCATTTTAGAATATGAATAACTATATGTGGTGTTATCTTAGTAGAGTGTATAATATATAATGGCTTATGTGAGTCTTGAATAGATCTTTGATGTGAAGAATGATATAAAACTAGCTACCTAGTAGAGTAATATGATTTCCTCTAAGATGAGTGTATATAAATCTCCTACATATCTATAATAACTAAATGTGTAAATTGTATTTGAATATGTGTAATAAGAAACTATTATGGTGATATGAGTGAAGGAGCATATACCTCTAACTTAATAGGGTAGTCATATTGAATGCATGAAATTGTAACTACCTTATTTAAGTTTATATTTTTAATACACTGATGTATTATACACATTAGTACATGAATCTTCTATATCCAATGGAATTCTAAAAACATGTCAAATACCCTTCTGATTACTAACACTATAAATAGTGTAGAAACTATAGCATATCTGACCTATAGAGGTAACAAAAGGCACTTGATATTATTTTTGGTTCTTCTACCAAATCCCTCAACACTCATGTAATATATTTGATTTCCTATTTTGTGTATGCAAATATGTTTAAAAGTGTCATTGTGCATATGTTCATTTTTGACTCATTATCAACATTAAAGTATGTGTGTTACTTATTGAAGTAACCTCATATAAATGATCCTTACAGATATTAATTGTCAAAAAAAAAATCATTATCATAAAATGTAATCATAGGACATTATCATAATATGCTTAAAGTGTAAAAATAAACCCATATATTTGATGATCATATGTTACATGTAGAGAATGCACATTAAATGCATGATATACTTCAAGACTATCCTTGATCTATTTATATCATGCTTTGGAAATGGGCCATTGAATATTATTATTTTTTGATTTTTTTTTTTTATGGTATGTAATACTATGTAGGTGTGTTTAAATTAATATTATCATCATCAATATGATCTTATATATTATCCTTTAAATTGAAACATTTATTTGTAGAATGTGCAAAACATCAATGTTAATTTTAGTATGCATTACTATCATAAATTTTAGTTTTACATATAGTTACATAAAAATATTGTACTAGATGAAGAGAGATAAGTTTGTACTCAAGTAATTTATAAAAAAAAACATGAGGGAATCATGGTAATCTTTGAAATTTCCTCTAATGTTGGGATGATAATTAAATCCAAATTCGGGTTGTGAAACTATGTTAACATTCCATTGTTTCTCATTCTTTTTGTCATTGGATTTAACCTTTAGTTTTGATTTATTTTAATTTCATTTCCTAATTTAATTGGAGGATTAGGTATACTTGAGTTTTTCCATACTTTTAACTTTCTCACTACACATAATCATTAAAAGGCATGAAATTATTGAATAGTATTGATTTGTGTAGTGGTGTAAGAATGTTTTTATTGAATATGGAATCTAAATCATTTTTTGACATAGAATTTTAATATTATCTAGCATGTTTTTTTAAATATTAAAATATAATTTATATAGCATGTCAGTCTTATATACTTGACAAATACTATCATCGATCCACCCTTTAGTTCTAGACCTCTCTACTTCTAAAAGGATTGCATTCATCATCTCATTATGCCTAATTGTTTATTTTATGGTCTAACCTATCATTTTGATGACCCAAATATTTTGCACTGTAAAAAATATTAAATCCTAATATATCCTTCACTATTAGTTTTATATCCTCAACTACTTCCTATCATATTGAACACTTGTATTGTACATAGGGACACTTCCATAAATGTACGTTTCATATTATTATCAAGTTTATAGCCTTAATAATTCATTAAAATTATAAAAAATTTAAAACATATGGGTAAAAATATTTATCTTATTGAACCCTACTATGTGATATTTCCAAAAGGTGTTGTATAAATATAAATCATAGCCAAATCATTATTCATATAGAAAATACCAAAAAACCACTTGTTTAATCTCATTAAATCAATTTTAAAAATGAGTTATACTAATTATTTTTATCAATTTTCATATCAATCATAGGATAAATCATATTACATGTATAAAATACTCAAATAACAACCCATGAGCAATATTTTTCATGTTACAAGTTAGATGACATTTCATATAACATATTTTACTTGTGTGCACACATAAGGGAGAACTAAATTTGTATGAGACCATCTTTGGTGTATTGTATATGTAGGAAAATCTCACTGATAGAGGGTCCTTGAGGTAAATTCAACTTTATGAGATGACTAACACTTTATTGACAAGGTAAAAAAACCTAATGTAAAGAGTTAGGGTTTGATATATAGATAGTTATTTAGAACATGTGCACATGAATAAAAACATATCAACATTAAGGTGAGAGAAAAATTATAAATATATAGGTATTTTCACTATGATACTATAAGTATTCCCAAGGTCAATGCAAGTGCTTAGTCCTCTGAAAATAATATTTATAGAAACTAGTGGCTGGTTCATGATATTTTTATTGATTATTTCTACCTCTACATATCTCAATTATTCTTAAACATTTTAAGGTAAGATAAGTATTATATATTTTTTCATGTTCATGCAATTAAACTATTATTTTGAATGTACTTTATATATTTAGAATAACTCATTATTTTAATTTAGAATATTCATTTATCCAAGTTTTTATTTAATTACTTGATCTATAATAGTTTTATTCATCCTTGTATATAGGATAATCTACACTTTAATTCTCACCAAAACATCTTTAAAAATGGTTAAATTTTTAGTTAACCTGATCTCTATGTCTCCTTGTGCAAACACTAGTTTGACTTAGGGTTTTCTAATTTTTTGGTTTTTGAACTTTAAATATCTTACATGTCAAATTTGCAATGATTCAAATATAATCAAATTATGATCAATATGAATGTATCTAATCCATACTTAATTGATCAATATATGATGCTTGTTATTCATTTTTATTTTCCATGCATTGTTAAATTAATAAAATATCTAATAAAATGGTTTAAATAGATTGGTCAAATCCAAATATTTGACTTAAAACAAAATAAAATTCAAATTTAACTTTACAAAGCCTTTTTCAATAATATATAACTAGTATCTTTGTGTCAACGTTCATGATCTCAACCATGTTTTCCTCATATATCCTATTTGAATGAAAACTACCTTCCCACTCCCATTATTTTCCCATGGCTTATATTGGATCCTGTAGTCTACACTGTTAGTACACAAAAATGGTAAGATGGAGAACTTGTCCCCCCACCTATTAATATATAAAATGTTTCTCCTAAGCCTAACTAGTAATCAAATCTAAAGGATATGACATTGTCAACCAATTGAGAAATAAACAAGATAATATTTTAATCCATGAGATTTTAAACCAATCAACTATCTATAAGTATATCCTATATGAGGTCTTGAGTGAAACCCAAGTACCAAGTGATATAAAACCAAATTAATTCACATACATAATTTAATACTAAAAAAATAATGAAAATATCATCACTTTTGGTATAAAATATGTTATTAACCAAAATTTTCCTCTAATCATACAAGTTAGTATGCATAACAAAGTTGTCAAAAGAGTCCTAGTTGATAATATATCTAGCCTAAATATTTTTTAGTATGGAATTCTTAAAAAAAATAGAAATTAGTACCAATATTATTTAAAATTTAAAAACACAAATAAATGGGTTCGATAAGTCATGTAGCCCACCAATTGACCAAATCACATTAGACGTGACATTGAGACAAATAATAGTATCAACTGTATTCCATGTAATATCTCAATAATTGCATTCTAATTTAATCTTGGGTAAAACTTAGATACATATAATTAAATTTATCCCATATAAATTAAAGTGATGTGTAAAATTTACACATGATGGGACATTATGGATAATTCATGTTGATGATGAACACTTACAATGATACAATTTGATACAAACAAATTTCTAAACCAAGTACCAAAAAGCAAACAATCTATTACAATTGAAAGTATAAATACTCACGAGAAGGGAGAATTAATTAAAAATAATAATTTAACTCAATATAATCATAAGGAACTAAATACTAAGGTTCACATGGATGTACATTTGGAATAAGGACCATTACCAAAGGGACTAATGCTATAAAAATAAAAATAATATCACACATTTGAGATTCAGTTTTGGTCAATACCCAACAAGAAGATTGAATAGTTTATGATAATTATGAAAATTATAATGATGTAAATAGTTATTTTATAGATGAACACTTTAATAACCTAAATTTTGATACACCAAAACATCTTTTAAATAACCTATTTATACATATGGGTCTTATTACACATAATTTAACTCCATCTCCTACAGATACATAACCAAACAAAAATGAGGGAAAGGAAAAAGTAACAATTAAACATTTGAAATAATTATACTCAATCCATACCTCTTTAATATACAAATTAATTAAACATTGTAATGGAAATATGCAAGTACATCATGCTAATAACTTGGAATCTTAGTTAAATAAAACATTTATTTATGCTCCACATATACATCAGTCTCTAGAATAAAGTTTACATATCACAGTAAAACCAGATGCTCCACATATAATAATTTGTATGTTAATTGAGCATAAGATGCTATATTTACCTCATAAAAGACACAAGTCAGGGAGTAGGCTCATTTGTAAAGAGTGATCTCCATATTATAATTATCATTGGATCACCTACCATAATATAAGCCCATGTGAAGCATTATAAATCTAAATTCATGAATACAAAAATGAAAGATGTATGAATATTGTACGAAAATAATAAAAGAGAACTATGATTTCAAAATTTTGAATGGAAAAGGTACTATGGGGCATACTTCTTATTTTTCATGACACAAAATCTAATTATTACTACAAATATTGATGGGGTCTATTATCAACATCTCAATTTTGATATAAACAATTGGGATGAAATTTTTAATGTTACACTTTTATGATAGTTGGGACATAATTTTGGTGAGTTATAATAATCTAAAATATTATTAGAATCCCTTATGTAAATTATAATACCCATATCATGTGGACCAAATGTCATTAATACCATCATATGGGTATTAAATCGGACAACAAGCCTAACCTTTCATCTCAACCAATATTAGTTTACTGACATAAATGCAACAATGAATAATTAAACTAATTATCTCATTTTCCATTTCAAATATATATAAATTTGTATCCACATTATGGATACAATCATAAACACATAGCAATAGCTGAACCAAATTATGAAAAAACATCAAAGCATTACCAATGATAAATCATAAACAATGATGGAAAACAAAGGAGGTAAGAGGTCCACAAAATAACACTCTATCTTCAAAATGGGAGGAATAATCTTATTTAATTAAATTAAATTAAAAAATTAAATAAAAATATAAAAAATAAAATATTTCATAAAAATATAAAAAATCTAATATTTAAGAAAATATAAAAAAATCAAATAATTTCCAAAATACAAAAATAATAAGCTTTCACATGTTTATCAGATCCTTTGATTCTATTTTTTTTACATTATGTTATTATTTAACATACCATTTCTTTTCTAGATGGTCATGTGTAATTAAGTGTGATATAGACATACATAAGACCCATGATAGTTGAAAATATAGATGTTGGACCTTACCTCTTCCTGCATAACCTATTATGTTAGGGGCATTTATTTCTTTAATCATGATTGATATAGTTTATATTATTTTATAATCACCTTAAAATTTTCATCATGATATTATATACTAATGCTTAAACATGCCTATATTCATGTTTACATCTTTCAATGTCTAGTTGATATGATATGTTACATTACATTTTTTATAACACATATATGTAGGGACTAGTATGATATGCTTATGTTGGTTTCTTATACCATATTTATTCATATAATAACTTATTTGAGTGTATTTTATTATTTTTATTGTATTTCTTGTGGAACATTTAAATATGTTCCTTTCTTGTTGAACTTTTTGCCATTCTATGTTGTTTCATTTTCCTATTTAGACATTTTAATATGTCATTCCTTCAAATGTGAAAAATTTAAACATGCCCCTTATTTTTTGTATCCTTATACTCCACTTTTTGTAACATTAAGTGTTCTTATGTACATGGTTAATTTTTTGCTGATCTTATAGTGTTACTTTCTAGGCATTGACATGATCTATATCATGCATCTTATGGATTGTTTTGATCACTTAGTATGAGATTCATTGATATATATACTTAGACATGCTACCTATATATGATACATGACTCATACATATATTATATAGTTATCTTATCCTTTTGAGGTAAGATAACTACCAAATTGCATTCCCCTCACCTCAAAGGGGTGGGGGTGATTAGCAAGGGAAATACATGAATCCACACATACACAATTTACATAGTCAATATAATTTGGTTTAGATTACATAATTTAGATAAACTCTTGGGTCATAATCTTAGATACATTGCACTATTATTTTACAACTTTTGTACAAAGTTTTTCACATTTATATGTAATTACAGATCAAAAGTTATATTTTGAGAGATAATTCAACTTGAGACACAATATAGGTGAATATGATCTGAAAGTGCACCAAAAATTTCAATTACATATTCAAATTTATTTAACAAGAAGGATCAATATGTTACCAACAAGCATTGTCTTCACTAGGAAATATTGTTTTGAGACTTTCATGTCTAGAATAGTTGAATCATCTTAGTAGTGTTGTTGAGGTTCAATGTTGTCAATGGTTTCTAATACTACTTCCCATTTTTAGGTTGAGTTGTTTATGCCACTTAAGGTATATTTTATTATACTATCACTTGAGTGATGTGATTAAATTCAATTATCTTAATTATTATGTAAAATCTCACCCTTGCACCAATTTAAGTGAATAATTACCTTACAATATTATTCTTAAAATATATAGGTTCATTTATTAACCTCTTTCATCTATAATGCTTTTTAAAGAAGTATTTTTAATAATTCAAAGTATGAAGAGGTAACATGGTTGCATCGACATACATGTTTACCCCTTCCTTGCTCTCTTTACTTTCAATCATTTCAATTACATAAAATTTTAAACTATATGAATTTATTTATATTATAACATTTTCTTGGTTATAGATCACACACCAATAAATCACTCAAAGTGGCTCAATTAGAGGCAAGGTATGTTGTACAGACCAAGGTATAGTTTTTTTTCATTTAAACTAGTAATTCCATCCTTATACATTACTATATTAAGGGGGGGGATGCAGATACTAAAATATTATTTATATATTATATAAATCTTGTATACTTGACAATTACCTATAAGGGATATACCTTTAAGTATAAACCTCAAAGCTCCTCAAAGTCTCGCATTCCCCATCTCATTATACCTAGCTATTTATCTTATGGTTACCTAACTATATTTCTTAATATTGTCTAACCTTATCATTCCAATGACCCAGATCTCATACACAATATTTATAAATCTTAAAAAATTATATATATCCTTCAATATTAGTTTTATATCCTTGACATATTATTATCTAATCAAACACTTACATCTTAAATACAAAAAATTTACATCCACACAAGTGTAGATATTCTTATCAAGTGTCCACTCCTCAAAATTCATTCAAATTTAAAATGTTTCAAAAAATATGGGTTAACATGTTTGTATTATTTAACCCTATTATTATATATTTCTAAAAGGTGTGGTATAAATAGGAATCTAATCTAATTCAATATCCATATAACAAATACCAAGTAAAAACTAATGAAACTCATTCAATCGATTACACAACTTATTTATACTACCCCATTCTTATGTATTTTCATATCAGTCATAGGAACATTCATATTAAAGGTATGAAGCACTCAAACAAAAACCAATTATTAGTTTTCATGAAAATACAAGATATATCATTATATGTCCTTGCATATAGATTATTTCACCCTTTGCACACAAAAACCACAAATAAGAGATAACTAACATATTTTTGAGACCCTCTTTAGAGTATTGTCTATGTAAGAAACACTCATTAATAGAAAGGTCCTTGAGGTCATATTAAATTCATGAGCTAATCAACCCAATTTTTGGAAAGGTACGAAGACCTTAGGTGAAGAGCTATCATTTGATCCATAAATGTCCATCTACAACTTGTGCATGTGAATAAAATATATTAGTGGAAAGGAAACAAAAAAACCTATAAAACTCTATCTGGTCACTTCAAAATATATTGAGTATTACTTACCTTAGATTTATTTTGATACCAAGACACCATCATCGATGAAAATTTCAAAAGGCTACTGTAAGTGTTAAGGCCTCTAAAAATAATATTTCCAAAACCTAACAACTAAGTCCTAATCTTGTTTTTTCATGTTTACAACTTTAAATATATAAGATCTACCTACACATTTATATAAATAAGTATTATATCTTATTTTCATTATGTAATCAAACTAATATTTTTAATTTATTTTATATATTTACCATACATTAATATTTTAATTTAAAATATTAATATATCTATGTTTTCAATTAATTAGCTTGATCTAGAATAATTTTATTAATATTTGTGAATAGTATATTCTACCCTTTAACCATCACTCACAAACATTTAAAAATGGTTAAATAGGTTTTATACAATATTATGTATTCATTAATTCTCATCGTATTACTTGATTTTTTAAATTTGTGTATAAGATATTTTTTCATGAATGTTAATGGAAAAGTGATCTATAGATACATCTTCCAAAGGGTTTATTGATATAATGGTTCAAACAAAGCATACTAATTTTTTAAGTTAATATCTCTATATTTACGTTGTCTTAATTATGAAACCTTAGCCTGAAAAGCTAAAATAATCTACTCGATCGAATGTGTAGTAGTCATGGTTAATGATGTAATTTCTAGAGCTAGTACAAGATATGAATATGTAATTAGTGTAGGAATACACATAACAAATTGTGGGAATACTTGTGTTTCTCTCATGATTTTGGTGGACATCACATATGTGACTAAACGTGTTGATTTATGAATAATACCAATAATAGAATTCTTAACAATTGTGGTTGGATTAGTAGCTCAGAAGGATTGATTGACAATAGTAAATTGGTCTTGTTATTTCGTAGATGTAACAATCTAATTTTATATGCACCATTAGATGTTAGGATTATTTTTACCACTTTACCCACTTCTTTAGGATATTTATGAATTCCATGAAAAAAATTCTACAAAGCTTTGAATTGGTGAAAATCTACTTCATTAAGTTCATTGGGGTAGATACTATATTAGAATTCATGAGTATCTTAATTACCTTTATTATCACATCCTAAATGAAGAATTAAAACCCAATCATAAGTTTAAATATATTATTGTGCAATTACAATAGCAAAGTAAAAATAAATAATCATTGTATTTCTTTTTCTCATGTAAGAGGAGGCTAAAGAAATATGATTATCCTTTAAATGATCCACATTCAATCTAATGATATACCTTATAGGTACATGATAACTAGACTTATTGGATTGCATATGATGAAATCGTGCAATTATTCATAAGGTTAGGGCCAAAGATAAAAATATTTATTATATTTTATATAGGTAAATCAGAAACCAAATTGAATATCTAAGACAACAATATAAAAACCTTAGAATGATGAAAAATGTTTTATAAACTTATCTAAACTAAAGAAATAAATTACCCTAGTATGAAATAATATTATACAAAATTATGAATTATAATATTGTAATAAATTAAGCATTTTAAACTTAATAAATTTATAAAGATAATGAATAAGATAAGTGCAAGAATAAATAATAATTTATTTGGAAAAAGAAGGTGCGATATGTTTACATAATTTTAACTAACATGGATATTATATTTACTTATTATGATCTTAGAACAAGAGCCTACATGTAGTTAGGATAAAAACAAACTTGAATTGAAAATAATTATGGGGATCTCCTATCTAGGATTTGACTAGCCTTATCTGGTTTATAATTGAGATCTATGATTTAAAGTTTTGTTCACCTTCACCTATAAGTTTAATGACTTGTGTGGGAGATTATGATTTCATGAAAACAACACTATATAGATTATTTTATCTTAAAACCCATGTCTCAATGACATGTGAAGATAAATTTAATCATGTAATAAAAAGGGGTTAGAGGTTAAATTTGGATGTGACCGCAAAATCCCTATGTTGAATGCTTCCTATATTAAAATACTCTTAGGAGGGATCAAAATTCATTTGTTTATCCCATGTTATAGTCGTATCTATCAAGCAAGTGTAAAATCCTAGATGATGATGTAATATTGGTGTGATTATGTTCTTCAACCATGAATTATGACTTAGAGATGAATTTAGATTTTAGTTGAGGGATACTAGGGTTATATTTTATCAAAATTGGGAGAAATAGGGAGTTTTTTCTTAATGTTAAATTAAAATTCTATCAGTTTTTAGTGTGGAAGCATCTTGTGTGAAAAATGGTTTAAAATATGAGTTTATAGTATTATCTTTAAAAATTCATTCAGATAGGGATTATAAAACTCATAGGTTGACATATTTATGACATGGAATTTCAAAAAATAGCCATGATTTGGTAGTAAGGTAATAATGGTGTCTCAAACAATCAAACAAATAGGCTCCTATCCAATGAGGTGTTATTGTCCAATGAGGAAAACAAATGGTGTTGAGGATAAGGAACAATATTAGAGTTACCTTGGATTTATTGAATAATATATAGTCACATTTACATATCATTATCTCGTATAAAATAATGATTCCTCCATCTGAAAAGTGAAATAAAACAGTTAAAATTCTATAGAATAGGTCATGAGATAAGTATGTAAAAAGGGTGGTCACATGTGCAATGTTTAAAATTTAGTGTTAATTCATGTACACATTTCCCCCCTTTATTATAGAAATGGTACAAAGTGAAACTAATAAAATAAGAGGAAAAGTGTGAACCTAGACTCACGTTTAAAGTGTACTCTTGATTGTAGGCTATAATGTTGAAATGTGTTCGATGTAAACCTATAATGAAAAATGTATAAAATAATTCCTTACTTAAATTAAATCTCAAAATTAAATAATAAATTAGTTAATAAAAATTAAACAACAAACATTATTAGGTATGTAAACCATTAGGTTTCCTAGTGGAAATCTACTGCAAAAAAATAGTGACTATAGAGGGTAGGACCTTTAAACATTTCATTTGCATTAAAGAACATGGATTAGACCATGCATGTCCCAATCATCATTGATAGGTGAGCATGATTAATAAACCAAGGTGTGATCAAATCCATAATCACATACCCAAAGTATTAAAATAATTTTGAATCCTTATATGAATCCAAATAGATTGTTCTAGTGTAAACACTAGTGCAAAACCATTTCAAAAAACTGAGATAATTGATGTAGATAGAACAAGTATATTTTTTGTCAAAAACTACAAAAAATTGTTGAAAATGATAGTATAATTTATGTCTGATGTATACCATCTATATAATGACATGGATTATCATTTTGTATGTGAAACTAGTACAAAACTAAGTAATGAAGAAGTCATATTACCTGCACAAGCCCCTAATCTAATATCTAGTGTATATATTCTGAGACTGAGTAATAAAAACTATGATTTTGAGAAAAAAACATTGTGGAAAACTTGGAAGAACATGTCATACATGATTCCAAAAAAACTAAAAAAATATAAATATTTATGGAAACTAAAACTATAAACTTGTTGTGAACTACTCTAGACTAACTGAGATTCTTATAAATTCTATATCTAAATGTTTTGTAGTATTTGGAAAATATCATCATATTTGGACAACATAATAGTGTTATCTTATCTAGTTGGATTTCTCTTGTCCAAAACATCTTTTTGTTAATTTTTTGTGATTACCCTTATACCAGCTATTTAATATATACAAAATTATGTATATGTGTTGAAGTATGGTTCCTAGTCTCTAACACAAACCATTGTATATTGCCCCTCTTTTGAAGTGAGTTGTTGAGCTTGTGTAATAAATTAACTCAAAATAAAATGTTATATGACAAAATTTTATGAATTTTTAAAAAAAATATAAGTACTAGTGATAACATGGAGAGTCATGTCATCATCACATAGATAGATTGAGAATAATAGGAATGTGAGATACATGTAGGAACAAACATTCATACTTAGAATGTCTAGGTAAATTTTAGTAATTATCCATGTAAATAAGTGATCAAAACTGAGTATTTAAAGCTAAAATAGAGTAATTAAAGTATTAATGCATGATATACATCATGAAAATGATAACTATGAGCATTCATGATATCCATCATGGAGTATAAAATTGAGCAAGTGTCATGGCCATGATGCAAAACAATAAAGAGTACACATAAAATAAATGAAACATACAATAGAAGGTTAATGGGCCACATAAAAGGGACATGTTCATATGTCACTAAAACACATATAATAGAATAACTAAGTATTATATCAAAAATCAATGACATATTAAAATGTCCACAAGTGAGGAAGCACACATAAGACAAGAAGTAAGAAAGCAAACATTACAAGAATGCATGGATATATATAATTGATCAACATATGTGATTTGGGACAAAAGTAATTTAGTTATAAATTATAAATAGTATTTTATCAATGTGTTATTCTATGATCCATATCTATAGATGGAATGCAATGGAAGAACTAAGTTGTGAATAAGAAAAGATAGCTATAGAAAGCTTAAACCTACATATAGCATGACCCCAAGTGAACTAGATAGTGTATGTGAATTTTTTATAAATACTTTGTGTGGTGTATAACTAAGTGATTACAATATAAATTCAAATATTTAGTGCTTGGATAGTCTATATAGATAGTAAAGTAGTTTTTGGGATAAACTATGTGAAAAGTTTAATGTTTCTCAACATTTTAGATCCAAATTTGTGATCCTTCTTCAGGAGAAAATATAAATTGAATGACAAACAACATGACCTTGCACCCCATAAAAGATGTAGCAAAATGATATTTATGAAAAGTTTCCCAAAAATATTTAGTCGATGTTAAAAGTTCTCAAAATTAAGAAGACAAAAAGCTATAAGGGAAGTTTCCATTAAGGATGAAAAACCTATATTAAATGAAAAAAACTAAGAAATCATGGTTTTTCAATAATACCTTTATTACAAATAATATTTTAAGTATTTTAGATAATATTTAATGATATGTAAGATTTTAATGATTAATATTATAATAGTTTTTATAACTAATCATTAAAATTTTAATATTTAAAAATTATTCTTAATATTACATATAATAGAATAGTGTAAATTATTATCAAATACTATATGCAAGAACATTTTATTAATTATTTTATTGTAACTAAACTTGAAAAATCCTCAAAAAAATCTACAATATTATAATAATGATTATTACTAATAATATAAATAAGAGTGTAATCTTTATATTATTAGTAATTATTATTATTATTATTATTATTATTATTATTATTATGTAGATTTTTAAAATTTAGATAGAAGAAATTAATTAATAAAATCTTCTTACGTATAATATTTGATTAAAAATTACACTATTATATTATATGTAATATTGAGAATAATTTTTAAATATTAAAACTTTAATAGTTAGTTATAAAAACTATTATAATATTAATCATTAAAATATTATATATCATTAAATATGATCAATAATACTTACAATATTATTTGTAATATAGGTATTATTGAAAAATCATGATTTCTTAAATTTTTTTCATTTAATATAGATTTTTAATCCTCAATGGAAACTTCCCTTATAGCTGCTTGCCTTTTTAATTTTGAAAACTTTTTGCAATGGCTAATTTTTTGTGGGAAACTTTTCATAATTGTCATTTTTCTACATCTTTTATGGGGTATAAGTTCATGTTGTTATTCATTCAATTTATGGTTTTATCCTAAGGATCATATATGTGGATCTGAAACATTAAAATTTTCACATAGTTTATCCAAAAAACTACTTTACTAATTTAATTTCACTAGGACAACAATGGAGTAACTATACAAAAGAATAGGGCAATCTTGTTCAATAGGACATTGTTATCTGAATATAATTTCTAAATGTGTGATAAATAAATCCCCTAAAACTCAATCTTGAAATTTCATATTGTATGATCTAGAGTAACTCATTTACACTAGTGAGTCATATTGATATAAAGTGGATAAAATATTACAAAATAAATGTGTAAAAATGATGTATGACAAACTAAACATAAGCATGCATAGGTCTTGATTTTGGTATGTTATGGAATATCTATTTGGTATTTTGCATTTATGAACTGAGAAAGAGAAATAAAGATAGTAATCAATGACTCCCTTAAGATTCTTACCATAAATAGATGTTTTATTTAACATAGGAATGATGACGTGTTGAAAATCTAAGGTATCATGCCACTATGTAGGTTTTCTATCGTTTCCATATTCATATTATGCATAATTAGTATCATAGGGATCATACTAATTTGTAGTGTTATAACCATTATTGTCTCTGTTTTGAATTTTTGGAATGCCACTCTTGTCTTATTTTGTATATGAATATGTAAAACCATTTTGTCCATACTTTTATATTGACCTTTTTAATTTGTATTTTTTAATATGTATTATGTCCTTTGCCTTTACTATTATTCCATTACTTATATCTATTTGTATAGTAGTTGAAAAAATGGTTTGTATTTTTTGTTCCTATTTTAAAAAATATATATCTTCTCTTGAAACTATGATAATGACACTTTCATGTGGTTATGATATTTTTCCATGTTAACCCATTTCTCTAATCCTTGATCTTCCTAATTTAGTATTATTTTGGACCAAATTAGTACATACATGAAATACCAATAAACATTTACTTGGACCAAGTTTGAAAGGAAACTCAATAGATCCAATAAATTATTTAGATATAGTTGACTTACTCAAATGTTACTTATCATATCCAATAAATTGTATAAGTGTCACACTACAAACCTTCATTTAAATAGTATTTTTTATCACAAAATTGGTACATTGCATTCTATATATGATGGGATTAATAATTAAAGGATTTAGAAATGGTGATTGATTTATAGTTGAATCCTTTTGAACAAAAATGGAAATTTAGATTTTTCAAGTGTCTCTTGATTTTTTAATTCTTTTGTTATAAACCTTCTTTTAAGAATGCTTTTTTGTTTAATTTTAAATTGAATTACCACCTTCTATTTAAATAATTTTTATTTTTATTTATTTAACCTTTTATTTTAAAAATATTCCTTTTACAATTTCTCTTTTTTGTATTGTGCCTTTTTTAAGTTTGCTTGATCTAGTTGTGCCTTTTGATTTTTTTTTTGCTTTGTGTTTTTCATTTAAAACTATTTTTAGTTTGAATTATAGTTTTGTACCCATATTAGTTATTTTCATACTTGTGTTGCATAATATGCACTCATAATGTGAGTGAGTTTCTTGATTAATATATCTATTATAGGATCATCAATATAAATTATAATTTGTATTTTAATTTTCAAATCCAAACAACTATCAATATGGTTCCCATGATTTCTATCATATGCATAGTAATATTTTGATCTCCTTAGAGGATGTACATGAGGTAGTTTGATCATATTTTTCCAAGTCTTTCCTCTTATAATCTCTCTTTAAATCTTATTCATGTATTATGTACTCTATGAAGACTTTGTTGTAGATGAATTATTTTTTAGATTATTATTTTTATATCCAACCTTATTGGGCATAATAATGAAAGATGGAAATGCAAATGCATTATTATCACTAGTGCACTCTAGATTATTGGAATATGTGAGATGATTTTACAATGATGTGATATATGAACTAAAATACTAATTTTTATTTTTAAACTCTTCTATTAACTTTCTCATAATGATGATTTTATCCTTGAGAGCTCCACACAAAAATTCTATGCACTTTAGATTGAATATGGATATAGACACTATCATAAGGAGATGTGGGAGGTGGAGGGGTTTAAAGAAGTGTATGTTGGTTACCTTTTTTTGGAACTATAGGATTCATTACCTTATTCTAGTCATCTAAAATGTCACTTGAGTGCCAAGAATGTAACTTAGGACCACCCATCCCTAGTTTATCCCTAGACCTACTTTAAGGCCTATTTAGACACTTATCCAACTTTCATGTGGGATACATACATCCATATACATCTCAAATCAGTCTCAAGCCCTCCCTTAAGACTCTGGGCACATAGTGGATCAAGTTTTTCCACCTAGAGATTAGCACCATACTTTGGACACTAGCACCCTATGCTAGTGTTCTAGTTTGATGTTATTCTCCTTTTCCCTCTTTTAAGCCCCTATGAATATTTTTTCAATTCCAAAGACACCTATGGTTAGTGTATACTTATTTCAATCCTTACACAAGCACTAGATCAGTATATATAAACAAATTTTATCCCTTTATTCACTAGATGGAAATCATATGTAAATACACATGAATAAGCTCAAAACAAGTCTTGTATAGTCAAGGTTATTAATCCCTATTCTACCCTACTTTTGCATACAGTCATCTACAACCATCCTAAGCTTATAATATATAAATTTCCAATCTCAAGCCTCACTAAAAGCACTTAAACCAGCATTAATACTATCTTCACTTTTACTTAAACTAGTACTTATGTGAGAAAAACTATATCAGGCTTGATCCCTCCTTAGAGTATTAGTATGTAGGCAACTCTCATCATAGTGGGGTGTTGAGTATGTCCAACCTACCTAGATAGCATCATACTTTTTCTACTTATGCCAAATAAATACCCTAACCATATGAAGGTCTAGGGTTTGCATATAAAATTAGTCAAACCAGGTCATATATAGTGAAATAGGGTTTGTCTATATAGGAATAGTCTTACTATACTCATATAGAATTATTCCAATAAGTATAGATTAGTTCTTACATAGAGGAAATTAGCACCAAAAGTGGACACTAGCACCACAATGAAACTATACAAGTTATAATGTTATTATCTAGGATTGTTTATGGCCTCTATATCATGTTTATGACATTCAAACCAACTCTTGTACTAGTTTTCAACTTCTAGATCTTTCATCTCAGTCAGTTTTTAGATAATTACTTATTTATATCACTCATTAATATTATTAGAAATAAATTATTAGTCCTATTCTTTAACAAATAAATGGATGTATCTATTTAGTATTTCATACCCTAATTTTTTTACTTAGATGTTTTAAAAAAATTAAGTCCTAAACTCCATAACCCATTAATAATTAAATCATTTTTTGAACCCAACTTACTTTGAATAGTGAAAAAACCCTATGCCTAAACAATATCAGGGCTTTTATCCTTTTGTTTACTATTTTTATTAGTTGTGTTAGGGTTTTTGAACCATATATATTCTACCATATTAGCTGTCTTAAAATTTTCATTTCCAAATTTCATGAATAAATAAGATTTTTTTCCTCATCATCTCTGAGAGGGTGATATCTACTTTCCCTCTAACTAGTCCCAAGCTATCATTCCTCCAAGAGGTGAGGCAACCTACAGTATTATTTTAAATGTATATACTCAACCTATTGATCCTTTAATCCCTTCCTTTACCATATCTCACATTCAAGATGTGTGTGATTGCATGTTCAATCTCAACAAATTAAGGCTTACAATTATAAGACTCTATGTGATCAAATTATTAGTATGAGCAAGCTAATTTCAAAATTACAAAATCAACTATTACATGAAAATATTATAGTATTGGAAAATAAGATTACAAAAACATACTTCATGGAAAACTAGTATCAATCATGTCTATGCATCCTCACCTAGTCAATTTATGGAAAGTAATTTTACATATCAAAATAAAAAATCACAAGAAAGTGCATCTATAACAAGTGATTCACAAACTAGTCAAAGATAAAATAGAATCCCAAGTGAGATTTTACAATAAATTATTAAATATATGTTTACCAACTTACATCATCTACATCCAGTGAGAATATATAGATATTATTGTGCATAATATAGAATGCATGATTATCAGAGACATTCATATTTGGAACTAGAAAAACATTTACAACACATAATTGCTAATGAGAATCATATACAAGATAAATTAGTTTAATAAATATAAAGTGATACATGAACATATTCAAAAAGGGTTGAATTTATAAACAATACAAAAATGGTTAGAAAAGCATTACTCAAAACAATAAAAAGTTCACAAAACAAGATCAAAATAGGAAATAGTACAAAAAATTAGAGGTAAACCAAGTGAATGATACAAATATGATTCTCCAAAATGAGGTCTCAATTTCAAAATGGTATGGGTTTTATCAAAATATTTACAATAATTTGAGAATCATGGTCAAGGTTTAGGTGAGTAGGCCCAGGGAATCATTACTCCTATTATAGTAGTTGATAATGTTGGTCAACAAGGTTTGGGATTTATTGAACATCCTAAGGAAAATAATTGACACATATAGTTTATCAAGGAAAAATATCTAGATACACAAGTAATGTTATAAAAGAAATGTGAAATTAAGTTGCACATTCAAAATTAGGCTAAGCCAACAAGCATTCTCTAAAGAGGGTTTTTAACAAATGAACCTCTAAAGCACCATATTCTGAATATAGACATAGTTTAAAAATTCATAGTAACATAAAATATTGTAAAGTATAATTTAGAAAGGTCAATTCCATAATATGAGGCCAATCTCAATACTTAGCCAAATATAATATAGGTCAACACTAACATTCCATGGTTCAAATTTAGGATAATAATGATGAGTGAGAAAATCTAGGTTACTATGATTTCTAAGATATTGATAGTGAACAATACTTATATTCACACTACATCTCAATTCCATTACACTTCATGAGGGCTTTCCATTCCTCTTTTTGACACATAACACGTTGATAGTGAGTCTCTATTGAGACTCATCAGTTTGTATGTTCCTCCCTAATTTTTCATAGTTTCATTCATTCTTTCTCCTTGTATATAGTTTCATTTTCATGTTGATTGTACATAGCCTATATCTAGAAAATATGAAAACAATATAATATGTCAAAAACATAAAAACATTCAAATATGTTCACAAAAAATATAAATTATAGATTGTATATATGTCCATGTTTACATTTATTATAATTTATAGGTACTAAATATGATATCTACATTAGTAAATTTGGTTTTATCATATACACATGATTCACTTATTCTTTATGAGTGTTAACAAATGCTTATAGGACCTAGGTCCACCACATAGATCCAAATTTGTTACTATCTACCCATTAGGGGTACATACATAGATACACAAATTCTTCATATGACACATTCTCCCATTTAGGGGTATACTATACATATTTATAATTGCCAAGTTACATCTTTCTATACTCTATTTCACATATTTAAAATTATTTATATCCTGATATTGATCATCCTATACTAATAGATTTTTTGTCGAATACTACTACTCTAGACTCAGTTTATGTACATTTTTGTTCTTATACATATTTATACCACATGTTCACACATAATTTCATTTCTATATTTACTAGTTTAGAATTGATTATGTCTCTATGCTTCTACATTTACTTGAGGGCATTTGCATATATTATTTTTCTAAATCTTTATACCACTTCCTTTCATTGTATGTATGATTTGTATATGTGACCATGTCCTCGTGTGTTCTTTCCTAATTTCATATGTGGAAATTTAAACATGTCCTTATGTGTGTCTCTATGCCAACTTGCTTGTATTTTACACATGTGGACATTTGAACATCCTTGTATATCTTTCTTTCTCAAATTTTGTGATGTGTGCTATTGTCCCTTATATTATGGTCCATTGTTCTACTTTGTGTTCCTCATGTGTGTTGCATGTATTCCTTCATGTATATGTCATGGCCATGACACTTGTCTCTTGTTTATTACATAATCCATTTTTAGATGCGATGAGGGACCTCATGAATTTCCATTTCCTCCTTGTGTTCCTTGATGGACATCATACCCCATCCCCTTAGGTAGTTAGTTTATTACTTATATTTATTGTTCATACACATTCTTACACTATTATATCTATCTTCAAAACCTTGTGAATGTTATATATAACATACATTATACATTGCCAGATTATGTTTAGATTATCTTACAGTCCAATGTCATATATACACATTATACTGGTTTATTTAGTAGATATCTTATATGCTCAAACAAACACATATCATGCAAAGTTTTTTTTAATTTTGAGGGTATTTATTGTACATATTCAACAACTCCCATCAAAAGAGGGGTCATTCATATAGGTTTTTCACATAGATAGGGCCATATAAATGCAATCATAGTATAATTTTCACCACGTAGGCACATACACACATAGTTAAAAAATAGAAAACCATGGTGGGAAGAATTTAGACAAATATTAGAGTCACTTGGTATAAAAACAATATATTTGGACACTAGTGCCAAAAGTGGAAATTATCATTGTAGCATTATTATCCAAGGTAGGCTAATAGTATATCTGAGCCCTAAAAACAAGAAAACATATATTTACCAAAAAATTACATTAGGTATAGTCCATGTTTACACATATTCAATTATAGATTATCAATTTTTGATCAGTATTGTAAAAAATCATACCAATTTGCTCAAATTAGGGGCATCATACATATCAAAATAACTCTTGTTTTAGTTTCAGATACTTAGATACATATAATTACAACTGAGTCCATAATACATATGCATAGATATTAGATTTGGAGGCATGTGCATGGTACATTGTTTTTGTATGCTCACTTTTACACCAATTGATTAGATGGAATGACAACCTTTGTGTCATTCTCTACATTCCTAATGTAGACACCATTTTCACTAGTTTAAACAAGATTTGATGACTTAATCTATGTACAATGGTTGGCATTATCAGTTAGTCCCTAAACTACATACGTGAGTACTCTAGAGGCCTTTAGGCCAATTTTAATTCCATAGTTCTTGAGTGACCATAGAGTATTTATATATAGTTTCTATTTTAGTCATAAAAGTTTAATTACATCACACAATTCAGTTCTAGATGCATCCACTACACATGGGTAGGTAATGATGGAGTCATAATATAATTTAATTCTTTAGCCACCTACATATGAGGGTTGGATAAGCCATCCATCCAATCCAAGATATTCACTAGTCATGATATATTGAGAAGGGGTGCAAAAAAATGGAGGGACTATTTAAAATAATTTTGACTTATTACTAGTCCAACTATAATAAATAGTCTTAATTATTCAAAATTTTCTAGTTTTAAATTCTCTCAAAATATCTAAATTATTACCATACTCATCATCCAATGTTTTTAGACTACATGAAAATTCTTCTTCTTCTAACATTATCTCTTGTCCAATTTAGAATCATAACTCTAGATTATCTAAAATTATCCCTATGAAGTCAAGGACATCTTGAGTTCTGATGCCACCCACACATGAGGATTGACCAAGACATTCATCTCATTCCAAGTTATTCACCGATTGATCATTAGCCACACAAACATATGATTTCACTAGGTTTATCTCATTACTCAATTTTGTATTTGATTTTGAAATCTCTTAAGTAAGGATTGATATATGCATGTTTCATTTGTATGACACATAATGGGTCATGTTTCCCATACTTAGATCTTGATTCATGAGATTTGCCTATTATTTAATTATAGGTATGTTTATTTCATTTATCCTAGTCATTTTGATTCATTGTTCTTCTATAATAAATGGGGATAAACATAGTCATATAAAATGTCACCTGACTACCAAGAGTGTTACTTAAGACCATTCATCACTAGCATAGAACTATACCTACCTTAGGTCCTATTTAGACATGTATTCATATTTTTTACAAGCCACACACATCTCTGAACATTTAAAAATTATTCTCATACCTTCCCCTGGCATCCAAGACCCTATTGCCTCATGTTCTACCACTTGGACATCATCACCATATTTTGGACATTAACACCCTATGTTAGTGTCCTAGTTTGATGTTGTTGTCCTTTTACCACTTTTTATCCAAAATGAATATCTTTTCAATTCTAAATACACCTAAACTTGACCTAGATGTATTTCAAACCCCACATAAGCACCATATCAATATATACATTAATTTTATCCCTTTATTCACTAGATATAAATCATATGCAAATACACATAAATAAGCTTAAAGAAAGTTATGCACAATCAAGGTTATTAATCATCTAATCATCTACTTCCATCCCAAATTAAAATACATATATTTATAGTCACAAGCCTCAGTCAATGCACTCAAGTCAACATTCATACTATCTTCACTTACACTTGTACAAGCACTTAGGTGGGGAGTACTACATTGAACTTGTTACCTCCTCTAAGTACTAGTACATAAATAAATATCATCATGGTAAGCTATTTAGTATATCCATAGTACCTAATTAATATCACACTTTTAATGCTTATGCCAGTCAAATACCCTTACTATATGAAGATCTAGGGGTTTTATACAAAATCAATCAAAATAGATCACAAATAATGTAGCAGAGTTTGTTTGTGTAAGAACATGGTGAGTAAGATTAGGCAAAAGTACCCCCAAAAGTATAGATTAGTTATTTCACATATGACATTATCATAAAAAATAGACTCTAATGCCACAATACTACTATCCAAGGTACACAACTATTGTTTAGGATGATTTCTGACATCTAGATCTTGTTTGTAGCATTTTTTAGATTTCATATCCTTTGTGTTAGTCAGTTTATAGATAATTACTCATTTCAATCATTCATTTACATTATTAAAAATATCATATTATATTATTTCTTTCATAAATTAGTGCCTACATTTATTACATATTTTATACCTAGATTTATTATACTTAGAGCATTTAATAACCTAGAGCTTAAACTCCATAACCCATTAAAATTTAATTCACTTACCCATTGGGGTAGTTATAACAAGGACTTGGTTCAAGGGAATGTATATATCACCCTCTTAAGGTTTAGGAGGAGTGAGAGATTCATTCTAATCCTTTAAAAAAAATCCAAATACTAAACAAAGAATAATTTAATTTAAAACCCTAATATAATATTTTAGAAAGAAACCCTAGGGGAAACTAGGGCTTGTAATGTTCAATGATAAGTGGGTTCATTGTTATTCTTAACAAATTTTAGAAACCTAAGTAAACAAATTACCCTAGTACGATAAATTATTGTGAAAAATCAAGTATAATATTGTTATAAATTATGCATTCAATGATCTAAAACTTAATAAATTTGGAAAGATGGTAAATAATTAAAGCGTATGAATACATATAAACTTAGTTATAAAATGGAGATGCATGATGTTGACAAAACTATAATTGGTAGAGATATTTCATTTTATTTATCTAAACCTAGAATAGGAGCCTGTAAGGATTTAGGATAATAATGACTTAAATGGATAATAATTATGGGGCACTTTTGTCTAGTATTTGTTCAAAATTATCTAGTATATAAATAAGATATGGTAATTATGGGTTTTATTCACCTTAGCTTATATGTTTTTTAACCTATGCAATATTTTTGATGTGATGCAAAGACCATTGTATAGCTTCTTTTATCTTCAAAACCCTAACTCAATTATATGTGAAGACAAATGAAATAATGGAATTAAAATGTGTCATAAATTGAATTTGTGTTTAACCTAAACAACCAATGTTTTTATCATTTCCTAAATACTAATACTCAAAATATGGATCAAACTTCATGTATTTTTCCCATGTTTTGGTTGTATGTGTGAAATTAGTGAAAAAAGTTAGATGTTGGTGCAATAATACTATGATTAAGAGTTTCAACCATGACTTGTGGCTTTGAATATGTATTCAAACTATAGATTATTTCTATTAGGGTTATGTGTAATTTTAATTGGGATAAATATGGAGAGTTATCTCAATGTTCAATCATAATTTTGGTGATTTTCAATGTGAAAGCATCTTGTGTTCAAAATAGTTTGAAAAATATTTTTATAGTGGTATATTAATAATTCCTTTCTATGAGGTTTATAAAACTCATGGGGAAACCTTTTCATAATGTTGAATTCAAAAAATTAGTTTTTATTTGGTGGGAAGACAATAGTGGTGGCTCAAAAAATAGAGCGAGACACTCTTGTCTAATGGGGCACTATTATCCAATGAGGATAAACAATGGTGTTGAGGGTAAGAAACAATATGAGTTTTGGAATAGACTTATTGAATAGTAAATAGGTATATTTATGGATCATTAAATATCTATAAGAATGAGGCTTCCACATAGAAAGTGTAATAAATTGGTTAAAATACTTTAAAATAGGTCTTGAGCTATATGTGTAAAAAGAGTGGTCACATGATTCAAAAATGGTAGTTTATGCACAATATCAATAAAAACCTAGTTTATGAATACTTTAATTAATTTTAAAATTCCCCTCTTTGTATGTGGAAATTGGCTTAAATAATTAAAATTTATCATTTGAAAACAAAAAGTGAAAAAAAGTATGGGATCATAGAGATAATCCACAAATTGAGTTTATAATGAAGCTCACCCAAAATTGAGATATATATATGGGTCCACTCAAAATTTTATTTTATCATTTAAAATGATTTAAAAATAACATTTATTACATCAAACTATCCCAATAAATTGTTCTCCATATGTATAAAATGTTTAATGTTCGCTAGGAAGTTTGACTCTAGCTTTAGGTCTTCTAGACTATCTCTTGCTTGTCTCTCCCAAATTAGGGCCTACACAAGTTCATTGTTATGTCTCTTGAATTTTTTTACAATGTATCTTGGATTTTAATTGATATACCAAAAATATATACATGTCAAATTTATTTTCTTCCTAATAAGGGGATTAGAGTTTCCTGTAATGTCTCTAAGAGGTTTGTGTAACAGGTTATTTACCTTCAATGTGTTATTCCTATAATATTAGATACAAAGACATTGCTTTCTCCTCTTGTTATCCTTTACAAGGGTTTAGTTATTAAAATATATCCCTTTATATTTAATTACAATATTTATCCTTTTATAGTGTTTCCAAGGCCCTTGATTTATAGGCTAAATACTTATCCCTTTTACATAGGTTTAGGGATTCAAATCCCATTGGAAAATTCCACATATACTTTATTTTTAGTAAGAAATACAATTATTAATGGATAAATATAAATTCTTAAATTTGGTTTTCCAAATATGTCATAGATTATTTTTAGGCCTTAAAAATAGGCCAAGTGGAGTGAGAGGGTCAAACCCCACTCTAACTCCCCTGTGTTACCTCATGAGGAGTCTTTTTTGGTGCTTTGCATAGTGTTTTATCCCACATGTGTAGTGATAACATCCAAAAGTTATTAAATATATAAACATCATCCATTTTAAATTGTTCATGAGACCATGTATTAATTAGAACTTGTAGCACTTTTGTGGAGATTTTGAATGCCACATTGAAGGCTATGAATTGTCCATGTTTTATTCCTTACATGTCTAGTTAGCTAATGATGGAAACACTTTTTTATTTTTACCTCATTTTTTTCATATTTAACATATATAAATTTTAGATACGATGTTTATTTTATCCTATTCAAATTTCATTGGAAATCTTTTGATGATCCCTTCAATATTCAGACATGTTTAGGAATATTTGAGACAATATGTTTTGATCACTAGTGGATGTCCTCTCAGATCACTTCTCCCCATTAAAAATATTTCATACCACCAAAATAATTATTTCATAAATTAAGGTATCCTTTTGTTAATTTCTCTCTCTTATATCAAGAACAACTTGTTCCTATAAATCATCAAGACATTCAAGAGAAAAAATCAATAGAAGGAATGTTATCACCTTTATCCATGATCATAGGAGGATAATTTATTTCTCTCTCTTGGAGGATAAATTTGTTTCTATCTTATAGGCTTACTTTATTTCTCTCTCTTAAATGTTGACCATCTAAACTAAAATCTACCAAATGACCTTTTTACACTTTTGGTGTCTTTTTATTCTTCTTGGTAATTTCTCTTAGCCACTTCAATGCACTGCTTGTAGGCTAAAACAACCCTTTCCCATTAGGTGATGAGTTTTGCATTCTCCTTTCTATTCAGCATTGTCAATATGGTAAAAAAATTACATTTCATAGTAATTAAGTGGTGTTATAAAAGGTCACCAACTGTATAATTTTCCCTTCTTTAGGTACTATAATTGAATACAACATGCATGGATTATAAATATAATTCTAATTACAAGCATTACGTGGATTTTGGACTTAAAAAAAATTTCATAAAACAATTACACATACATTGAAAGGTCATATTTCAATGAAATAAAATGAATACTGATAATCACCCATAAAATAATAGTTCTCTTATTGAGTTATACTCACCATAGAAGCACTTATAATGTTGACTTCATGTCACTTCATCTTCCTCGTGAAGAAACACATAGGATCATGTGAATACTATAAGATTCCCATTAAAATTTCTCTTAACTAATTTCATACACCAATAAATCACTTGTATAATCTTAGTTTGGATTTCTTTTTCAATCAAGTGACACTTTACCCATCTTTCCAAATTCTACAAGAGTGGTAATAAAATCAAGCTAACATGAATGTCAACATGGATATGAGAATGTACAATAAAAATTGATAAAACATATTCTAGTGGGATGTTCATAATGTACTTATAATCTTATATTATTTCTCCGTATTCATCTTCAATAGGAGATCTACCTCCAAACTTTTGCATACACATGGGGTTAGTTTCCTTTATATATAATCAATGATGGACACCAAGTAAGTGATTCATAGATGATACATAAGAATGATAAACTAAAATTAATTATACAAATATGGTATCAAGGAGAAATAATAATTTATTACCAATCTAATTTAGTATATGTTCATCTTTGGCTTGTTCCCTCTTAATTTAAACTTCTATGGATAAGTGGGATTCTTCATGGGTTAATTCTTTTAATGTTGGTGCTTGAATTACTCTTTCATGTGCTAACTCTTAATTTTTAGGGGTTTAAAGAACCTCCTTACTTGTATGTTCTTTCAAAAATTCTTTATTGATTTTATCTGGATGAAGTTGTGGATGAATCTTCCATCATTTGTCAACCTAATGTCTAGTCATATTATAATTAGTGCAATAATTCTTACCAATTGTTTTAAATAGTGTTTTAACCTTTTAGGTTTTAACTATGTGAATGTTATGTTTGAATAAAGGGATGAGTATTATAAACATGTGAAATAATATACAATAGATAAGCATTGAATTTTTAAAGATTTTGATTTTCTTTGACTTTCTAAAAATAGTAATAAATATGTGAAAATAAAGACTTATCTTGAAAGCTTCTGACATGGAATATCTAAGTGATATAAAATGAGATACAAACATGTCTAAGTGTCATTAATAGGATCTATGTGTCATATCCTATCCTAGATAGTAGATCCACACTTGGACAATTTTACCATATTGCTCGTGTCCTTTGCACATAATTGTTCCTAAATTCTAGGTGCGCTTATGAATGTGTTTCTAAGTTCTATATTTGCATGTATGAAGTCTAAAACTATGTGGTATGCTTGTAATAGGTTATTTATGATGAAAACACTAATATTCCTTAAAGTAATGCATGTGTTTAAAATGTGTGTTTATTATTAGGATAAGTTGGACATCCTCAACACCCCATTGTGAAGAAAGTTGCCTAAATATCAATACTTTAAGGAGGGATCAATCTCGGTGTAGTTTCCCACACATAAGTGTTGGTGAAAGTGCAAGTGATGATATAATGATATTAGTATTCAATACTTGAGTGTGATTGAGATTGAAAATCAAGAAAATCTAGGCCTAGGGAAGCTGAAAATGGTAGTATGCAAAAGTAGGAAAGAATAGGGATTAATAACCTTGATTTTTCTCAACTTATTTCATGTTTGAATAGGTGTTTTGCATATATTTTCCATATACTAGATAGATGTCTAAAATTAATGTATTTATAGTGTTATGTAACTTTTTTGGATAATAAAATATGCTTAGGCCAACCTTAAGAGGGTTTAGCTTTTGAAAATATATATGTTCAAGAATGTTAGGGTAAGGTACATTAGTGCCATTTTGGGGACACTAGTGCCATGTGGCTCTAGTGTCTTTAATGTGGTGCTAATGTATAGTTAGTAGGTTGTTTTATACATAGGGCCATGATCAAGGAATTAATGTTTGGGACTATGTTTTATATAACTAGGGACACATGTGGTCAACACAAAGGCTATAAAAGTGTGATAAAATGATCTAGGATATGTCTAAGGCTAAGCTAGGAATAGTCTCTCTCAAGTAACACTCTTATCACTCAAATACCAATTTTAGGTGATTACACCCACACCTTGATGTTATAAATTTAAAAAATTGAAATGACTAATATAAAGGAAAAATAAGTGTACCTGGACTTACCTAGGAAGTGAAGCCTGTGCAATTGAATCTAAGTATGTAAAGCTGGGTCTACATATGTGAAGCATGATATAAAGCATGACCTATTATGAGACATGCATAAATTAATCCTTAATATATATCAAAATAAAAATAATATGTTAAAAAAATAAGTAATTGATTAAAGATGATTAAATAGATTGGAAAGATGAAAGGATCGAATACACCTCATTGGGTATGCAAACCAATGCATGAACTTGGTGATAGCCTATGTGTGCATGTAGATAGTGATCAAATAATTGAATATATTGGAATGATATGAAATATTGATCAATCATCATGTCTAAATGGATCTATAACTGAATCCAATTTTGTTTCCATTATTGACCACCCTTGCTTGGTAGATCATGACTTGTGAGTAGCTCAAATTAGACCAAAAGTGTGTCTAACCCTCTCATGTGGGTGTTTAAAGAAATAAAGTATGATATTAATCTATCATTGACCACTTGTGTGTAGTATATGAATTTGAAAATAAAATATACAAAGTGTTAGAAACATCTAGCTAGGTATGTATAACTATGCATGTCAGCTCTGTAGCCACTTGGGTACATTAGGTAGCTCTAGGCCACTCAAGAATGCCAACCACTATATATGGATTAAGTTATGAAATTGGTGACAATGTGGAATATGATGGAAATTTTATAGAGGGTATATAATGACATGGATATTTCCATTCCATCTAATCAACCTATATGTAACTGAGCATATGAAAATAATGTGATGTGCACATGCCCCTAATATGACATCAAAGTATATTTATTATAGATTGAGTGTTAGTAAATATATTTGAGTATATAAAATAAATATGGGAATAATCATGCCACACATAATTCCACTAATTTGATAAACTAACATCCATATAAGCTAAGCTAGTGTGAATCTAAATAAAATATGAGGATAACTATCAAACCTATAGCTATAACTATACATATATGTATTATAGTTTTTGTACTATTATATATAATATAAAATTCCATAAAACTATGGCTACTGGATAGTAGCACCATGTCTTGGATAGTATCACCATGTGGTGATAGTGTCCCAATCTGGGTGTTAATGTCTATCTGGTCTAAAATCTAAGTCACTATACTGATTCTTGATTCCCTATTTTCCCTATGTTTTACATGTGTCTAATTTTTTGAAGCTAAGCCTATACTTTTAAAATGTTTTATATATGCACTTCCCCCTCTTTCAGTGGTATATGTTTATCATATGCAATAATTATCTTGAAAAGACATACATTTATAAAATGTGTTAGTTGGAGCTTATATGATAACTACATAATAATCTAATATAATGTACAAACATAATATTAGAATGTAAGAGAATCTAAGCATAAGAATGTAGTATAAGTTATATGTTATGTATACCATTGGAAAAGGGTGTCAGGATAGATGCAATCAATGTGTATAATAATGAAACTGAGTAGCTACCTAGGGGGATGGGGCATGATGTCCATCATGACACCTAAGCAATAAGGGTAGATGGAAGAGTTCCCTCATAGAATCAAAACTTGGTGAGTGTAACAAATTAAATACAAGTGTCATGGCCATGTAGCATATAATAACACATACATATAAAACATATGAGGCATGCAAAATAGGACAAGGGGCCATAATACAAGGGACATGGGCATTATTGACTATTTTGACCACAAGTCAAAAATAATTCCATCCCATATAGTAAAAAAATTGTATATGGGTCTATTAGAATGGTTTATGTTATTTTATGGTCTTTTTGATGTCATTTAATGTTTGTTAATCTTGGTCATAGTCAAATCTAGTCCTAAGTCATTTCATGTCACTTATGGGTCATTTTAGAGTCATTAATGAATGTGGTATGTTTTTCATTGGTAGAAAAGTGATAAACATAGTAGTTTAGATCCAATATTTTATAAAATTGTTAGTATTGTTAGTAATAACTGAAAACTTGTAGGTTCCTAACTAAAATCAAGAAAATAGTTGAAAAGAAGTAGGTTTTAGTAGTTGTACAACCTATAATGGTGTGTGGCACATGTGGAAAGCTTGTGGAATGAATATTAAACTTATTTGAATCAATTTATATTATTTATAAGATTTTAAATCCTCAAAATTACACCATAACTATTTCACTTCTCCATCATTCCACTAGAAATGCAAAACTGGTCAACAAGTTTCTTATTGGTATGGCCAGTGGGAGAAGTTTTAGGTCAAATACTCTTGGTGGTAGATTATAAACTTGGTTTAATTAATTTTAATGGAAGGATTTAAATTATTGGTGTATTAATCTTTATAAACCATCCTTTATAAGTTGAATATCACATTTTTCATACTAATCCCCATACCCTACAAGATTTTTGCTTAAATGAGCTTTTCCATACAAACCAATTATTTGAATTAATTATATAAGATGTGAACATCCTTATTTCATATTTTCCATCCTTTATTTCATGTTTTTAGGTTATTTTGTGAGTTCAAACTTCTCAAGTTGTAGGTTAAGTGCATTAATGGAGTTGAAAGTAGGTTCCATCAAATATAGATAGATTCCTTCAATGTAGTGGTTTAAAATGAGTGTGATATGTTATATTTCATGTTTTTCATGTCATGTAAATCACCTTATTTCCAAGATAAGTCTCCTAGGAGGTCATCCATGGAGTTACATTCAAATAACATAGTACATAGTCAGTTATTTTAAGTATCTAACTATTATCAAATGAATAGAGGCTATGAGAATAGTAATGAAGAGTGAATGAATTGTATCAATAGGTTAGACACGTTATTATAACATGAACCATAAAATTGATCTCCTAAGTGGAATATGGTTGATTGTGACAACTAGTTTCTCAGATATACATAACCTTGAAGTCTAATGTGTACCTATAGGTTCATTATAGGAGATTGAGTATGTTGAAATGAAGCATATGAACTATTTGAGCTCTATCAAGGTAGAAAGGATACATTTGAATATTAGTATAACCCCATATATCCACCTCTTTAGCCTAAAATTCCTCCTGAAGTTCAACACCTTTAGCCTATTCTACCCTTTGAAGAGCAAGAGGACTTTCCTAGCCAAGAGGATCAAGAAAGTGAGGAAGATTTTGAATAAAACATGGATAAGAAACATGAATTATTGGTATTTAATATTAAAAATCCAATCCATATTGATTCCTATGATGACATTCCCCTTAATGCTACAAAGAGTGTGCCTACATTCAATGGTGAAAGTCATGTCACACCTAGTCAACACATCATGGATATCTCAAATTCTTTTAGTTCCCACAATGTCATTGAGGTCAATATTTCTATTAGACTCCTTACCATGTCCCTTAGAGTGAAATAAATTGATTGGTATAGTAATTTTCCTAGTGGGTGCATCACAACATGGTATGACTTTGGAGTGTTGCTAAATTCAATATTTGAAGATGAAAGTGAGCATACTCCACTCATACATCAGCTCAGTGTGATCTAAAGGTCCCCCAAGGAAATAATGCATGATTTCAATGAGATGTTCCAAAAGACTTGTCATAGGTTGCTTCCTCCCATGAGACCACCTACTAAATTTATCTTCCCTACATACTTGAGAGCCATTGGTATTGATATTTCCATCATGCTACAATCCATGAGTGGTTTCACTCTTACAGAAGCATATGAACTTGCTATTAGAGCTAAGAATGGCCTCATTCAATCAAGAAATTTTACTCAAAAAGTTTCTATGCCTTTGTTGCCTAACATACCTATTGTTGCTCCAAACATCTCCCAAATTCCTAATGCAAATGTTAAGTCAAAGTTTACTCCTAAGAAGGTAGAAGATGATAATTATTAGAGGGCAAGGTCTAACTACTTTGAGACAAGATACCAAGCCTTAGAGGCTCAAAATAGTCATACCAATATGCAACAAGGTTCTCATCAAAACCCCTATCCCTATCATCAATAATTTGGTCAATAATATGGGAGAAGAAGAGATCAATGCCAGTCTAACTTCAATAAGCCTACCAATGTGTACAATCCTAATTCCACTACCAACACAAGAGAAATGATATCAGTGCATAGAAACTTGTGCAAAGATAATATTGGAAATAATTCCAATTCATGGATGCCAATGAAGGTGAAAATCAATCTCTAGTTTCTCATAAAGGGGTCACTCCTCTACTATCATCAGAAGATGAGGTCTTAATGCAAGCAAGTGAAGGTTGGTAGCCTTAAGGAGAAATATTCACTAAATTATTAGTGGAAGATACTTATGTGCTTAATAAAGGATCTTATGTTTTAGATAATACAAGATCTAAGAGAAAGGCTCTAGTTGATATTAATGTGCCTACAAGTTCTTCTAATCCTTTTATAAGGCAACAAAGCATGGCTACAAGAATGACAGTCCCTAACACTCATGTACCTCCTCTAAATTAGAATAAAATAAGGTATTTTCAAGGTGCTTCAATACCTCAAGTTCCAAAAAATTATTTTCCTCCAAGAACTCAATATAAATTAAGTACTTCTACCCTAAATATAGTAGATTCATTGAGGAGTACCAAGGCATCTATTTCTCTATGGGATGTCCTTCATATGCCTAGCCAAAAAGAAGTCTTAAAAAAATAGTTGTATACTATCCATGATAGTCCTTCATCTTCAAAAAATAGTCGTGGTCATGTAACTCTTACCAATTTCCCTAAGAAAATTATGGAACCATCTACCAAATCTAAGAAGCCTCCACCTTTCTACCTCACTTTCATAGTGGGAGACAAACTAGTCCACAACTACATAATTAATAGTGAAGCCTCTACATCTGTGATGCCAATGTTTTAGCTAATAAATTCAGCCTAAAATATGAACCACATAGCAAAGGACTAATTTATTTAGATGATACACCTACAAATACAATCCTTCAAGACATTATTATTGTGGACTTGCCTACTCACTTTGAAATTTACCTTTCAAGATATTTCATAGATAAGATAGGAAGATACCTCTTAGCTTATTGGTACTTCATAGCCTTCAGGATAATATATAGAATGAAATTAATCATAACAACTTAACCACTTGTTAGATTCCACATTGAGGCTTATTTAGATGCAAGATCAAATTTGAACTATGTAATGAGTCAGAAAGAGGAGTTTAATGTGCACGATTTTTCTTATTCCAAGATTTAATTTATAGGTGATCTAAGCAAAATTTCGGGTGATAAGTTGGGTGATGGTTCTACCCCAATTGGTGGCAGAACTTCTGAGAGCCATAACTTTTGCACCATAACTCTGTTTGACTCCCTATTTGAACTGTTGGAAACCTAAGAATGTGGAGAGTCTTGTGAGATGGCATAGAGATCAACTTAGTGGGTTTTGATGCTTGAAAACCAAATTTAAGTTCCCTAAATTTCAATTTTAGTAGAGTATTCTAAAAATAGTAAGTTTCTAAAAATAGTATTTCCTCAAATTCTGTATTATTATGAATCATGGAAGTTGAAACACTTAATCTCCATTGAGATTGGTGACTTTCCAAATCCTCCTCCTACCTTAAAATTTTGTATAAATGAAGTTATAACCTGAAAAGAAAATTAGACATCTCTTCTCAGAGATAGGCATATGTTTAGATCTACAAATTTGATTAATAAAACATCTCTTCTTAGAGATAACCTTATTATAATTGTGTTGTTCTTGTTTCTTGAATTATATTTCAACCAAATCTTATAAGTTTTGGATTAGTGGTATAAGAGTGGTTTTCCTTAAGAGTGTATGATCCTTAGGATGAGATCAAACAATAGGAATCTTGGGTGAAAAATATAAGATCCAACAAACTATCTACCTATTCACTCCAAATGACCTCAAATGGTGGACAACACTAAGACATCTTATCCTTTCAAAGAAATGGTGAATGAAGCCTTCCAACAATAGAAAGCATATATGATACAATAATTTACCCAAATTCTCCAATAAATATCAATGGGAAATTTTGGATCATCATTTGCACCCCCACATCCTTCCAATGCCCCAACACCCTTCAAGGTTTAGGTGAATTTTGATATTCCTATATTTGAAGTTAAAATCAATGCTGATATAGTATAAAATTGGTTGGATCAATTATCTTCCTATTTTTTTTTAAATAAATTCATCGATAAAGAGAAGATGACTTTTGCTCTTTTGAAAGTATCATTGCCTATTAAAACTTGGTGAGAAGTGTACAAGAAGAGATTCAGTATGGATGATACTAGCCTTGAGGTAAAACCTACATGGGATGATTTCATAAAAGTATTAAAGTAAGAATACTACCCCATTGGAGCATATGATGATCTATATATAGAGTGGAAACAACTTTTCCAAGTTAAGGAATAGTCTATTCAAGATTACACTAGCATTTTTCATTCTCTATCTATGATATTAGGCATCCAAAAAAGTGAGAAACATAAGGTTCTCAGATATCATGGTGGAATATAATGGTATATATGGGGGAGATGAAACTCTTCAATTTAGAAATCCTCAGTGAGGCGTACAAGTTCATAGAGAAGATTGAGCATAAAAATGTAAGAATGAATATAAAGAGTTAGCTTTCAAAATGGAAAAGTGACAAATAAGGTCAAACATGAGGCCAAAATTAGAAGCAAAAGGAATGGAAGATTGGGAAATGGTGTGATTACTACAAATCTGGAACTCACTCCAAAGAAGAGTTTCGAGCCATCAAGTTCCTAATTTTTGAGTCATAATCATCAACATCTCCTAAACTACCTCATACACACCCTGTAGTCAAAGAAGATGAAGAAGAGATTATATATTCTAGGCTTGATTCTATCATTTGCTTCATCATATACCCATGAGGAAAGGCCAGATGATAAGGAAAGGTTTTCACTCTAAGTTATGGGTGAAAGGTAAGCCTCTACATTTCATTCTTGATAGTGGGAGTCAAAAGAGTTTAATATCTACTAATATTGTGAAAAGCCTAAATTTTTCCATGAAGCCTCACCCAAAGCCATATAATATTGGATGGTTGAGTCCAAGGAGAAACTTTCACGTCATCCACTAATATATTCTCTTATATGCAATAAAACCTTTCCAAGATGAGGTCTTATGTGATGTGGTCAATCTAAATGTTTGTGATGTACTCTTTGGTTAGCCATTAATGTATGATTGACATGACATCTATGAATTAAGAACTTGAAGGATCATCCTCACTCTTAGAACATGGTGATACAATATACTAGAGGTATGACCTTCTACATCTGTCTCCCTGATTAGTGCCAAGAAATTCATTATCATGGTGGTCAAGCCATAAAAATCCAAAATAGTAGATGTTGTATCCCTAACTACATAAACAACACAATAACAATAAAAGAAAATAGATATCAAGCTGAATAATTTCATGGCCTTCCATCCATAGACTAATGGTTAGATAGAAATGGTGAACAATTGTGCCCTACACAACTCTATAAAGGATAGCTCCACAAAGCATAGTCCATTCCAAGTATACATCAAGAATCAAATCAAAACACAACTACCACACTGCTGACAAATTTTTATGCAATGTCTACCATTACTTCTAAAGGAGGGAGGAATTATCTAGGTAATATTTTAGGCAATAATTCAAGTGACGGTTCTACCCCAATTGGTGGTAAAACTTTTGGGAGCCATAACTTTTTCACCATAGCTACGTTTGACTCCTTGTTTAAACTGTTTGAAAGATAAGAATGAGGGAAATGCCATGACTCGGCACCACAATTTTTTTGATGGGTTTTGACTTCCAAAAACCAAATGGAAGTGCCCCAAATTTCAATTTTAGTAGTGCAATCTAAAACTATTAAGTTTCTATAAATAGTAATTCCTTGAATTTTGTATTGTTGTGAATCATGGAAGTCAAACCACTCAATCTCCCTCGATATTGGTGACCTTCCACATCCTAATCCTACGTTAAAAATGTGTATAAATGAATATTTAACCTTAAAAGGAAATTAGACATCTCTTCTCAGAGATAGGCATACATTTAGATCTACAAATTTAATCAATAAAACATCTCTTCTTAAAGATAGAATTATCACAATTGTGTTATTCTTGTTTCTTGAATTATATTTCAACCATATTTTTTGAGTTTTGGATCAGTGGTATCAGATCAATTTATTTTAAGAGTTTATGATCTTGAGGATGAAGTCATACTATAGGAAGCTTGGGTGGGAAATACAAGATCCAATAGACTATCCTCCTATTCACTCCAAATGACCTCAAATAGTAGACAACACTGAGACATCCGATCCTTTCAAAGAAATGGTGAATGAATCCCTATAATAGTATAAATCATAGATGATACAACAATTAACCTAAATTCTCCAATAAATCTTGATTAGAAATTATGGATCCTCATCTATACCCCCACATTCTTTCATGCCCCAACACACTTCAAGGTTCAGGTGAATTTTGATATCCCTAAATTTGAAGGCAAAATCAATGTTGATGTAGTAGAAAATTGGTTGGATCAATTGTATTCCTATTTTTTTATAAATAAATTCATCAATAAAGAGAATATCACTTTTTCTATTTTGAAAGCATCATTGCCTATCAAAAATTGGTGGGAAGTGTACAAGAAGAGATTCAGTACGGATGATATTGGCCTTGATATGGAACCTAGATAGGATTATTTCATAGAAGTTGTAAAGGAAGAATACTACCCCATTAAAGCATATGATGATCTATATATAGAGTGGCAACAACTTTACCAAGGTAAGTATTAGTTTGTTCAAGATTATACTGACATTTTTCATTCTCTATTTATGATATTAGGCATCCAAGAAAGTGAGAAACATAAGGTTCTCAAATATCATGGTGGACTATAATGGTATATATAAGGGGAGATGGAAATCTTCAATTTATAAACCCTCAATGAAGCATACATGTCCATGGTGAAGATTGAGTAGAATCATGGAAGAATGAATATAATGAGTTAGCTTTCAAAATGGAAAAGTGACAAAGAAGGTTAAACATAAGGCCAAAATTGGAAGCAAAAGGAAGGGAAGACTGGGAAATGATGTGATTACCACGAATCTAGAATTCACTCTGAAGAATAATGTTGAGCCATCAAGTCCTTAATTTTTGAGTCACAATCCTCAACATCTACTACTCCACCTCATACACACCCTATAGTTGAAGAGGATGAAGAAGAGATTGTAGATGTTGAGCATAATACCATCATTTCTTCATCACAAACCCATGAGGAGAGGCTAGATGATAATGAAAGGTTGTTTCACTCTAAGTTATGGGTGAAAGGTAAGCCTTTACATTTCATTCTTGATAGTGGGAGTCAAAAAAATTTAATCTCTACTAATGTTGTGAAAATCCTAAATTTATCCATGAAGCCTCACCCAAAGCCATACAGTATTAGATGGTTGAGTCTAAGGAGAAACCTTTATGTCACCCACCAATGTCTTCTCTCATATGAAATAAAACCTTTCCAAGATGAGGTCTTATGTGATGTGGTCAATTTTCATGTTTGTGATGTATTCTTTAGTTAGCCATTCATGTGTGATTGACATAGCATCTATGAATCAAGAAATAAAAGGATCACCCTCACTCTTGTTGGAAATATTGTCATTGATGTCAAAGGTTTAGTATTATTGGTGATAAAGGCCCCATTACATTTAATGTTATTTATCTTGGCTAATATGAGTTAATATTTATTTAATATTAATGAATATATTTTTGGTTACATATGAGACAAAATAAGGGCCCATAGAGAAGTCGAAGAGTCACGGGATAAAGACAAAAGAAGGATGGGATGCATTTTCCCATGAAGAGTCATCTTGGGGAATACCAAGAGTCACCAAGTGATGACAAAAGAGTAAAGGGTGAATTTCTCATGAAGGGACATTTTAAGGAATACGAAAAGTCACCAAAGATAAGGACAAAAGTGGGAAAGATGTTTTTGGTCATGAAGGGTCACCACATGACTTTTGAAATGCTCGGATATGAAGGGTCATCCAAGATTGGTGCCATTTTCCATGAGGATTGAAAGGTCACAAAGGGGGAAGGTCAAAGGGCATTTAGAAAGCTATACATAAAAGCTTGAGTAGCCATTTGTAATGTGTGTGTGAAAGGTTGATTTGATATTGTAATATCTAGCTTAGAAGAGCAATTGCGAGAGATGATTTGTATTTGTTATATCTAGCTTAGAAGAGAAAAAGTGAGAGAGAGGAAGAAGATGTTGTATTGATCTATCATTTGTTGAGATAGCAACATTGAGAGATAGGTGTGTGGTATACACAAAGGGGTTGGTGCTCCTGTGAGTTGGTGCTTGGCAAAGGGGTTGGTGCTCCTGTGGGTTGGTGCTCACAAATTATTGTTGGGTTGGTGCTCAGCAAAGGGGTTGGTGCTCCTGTGGGTTGCTGCTCACGAATAGTTGTTGGGTTGGTGCTCAGTAAAGGGGTTTGAAGCTCCTATGGGTTGGTGCTCATGAATTGTAGCTAAGGTTTGTACTTGGCAAAGGGGTATGGTGCTCCTATGGGGTTGTTCTCACGAATATATTTGAGATTGATTCTCTGTGTTTTTTCCCACATTAAGTTTCCATGTTATATTTGGTGTCTCTCTCTGTCTTGTGTGATGTTTATTGTTTGAGTTTTATTTAATATCTTGAATGATTGATTAATTTGAATTTGGTTAAAAGAAAGATTTATAAGATATATAATATAATGATTCACACCTCCTCTAAATATATTCTATGCTTAACAATTCGTATCAAAGTAGGTTCCTTTTTGAAAAATTTTACAGCTTGAAGGTAGATCGAGAAAGCACGATGGCTAGGTCACAAGAAGGATTTTCTAAATATAAGGCACCTTTGTTTGATGGGATGAATTATGCATTTTGGAGCATGAGAATGAAGCTTTATTTGATGGCCCTTGGATTTGACATATGGAAATCTATGGTGGAGGAATATGAAGAGCCATAGACATCTATAATTACTCCAATAGAAAAGAAGGCAAGTAAATGTAATGCTAAAGCTTTAAATGCTATTTTATATGGTTTATGTGAATCTGAATTTGTTAAAGTTATGCAATGTAAATTTTCTCCTGAAACTTGGGTAAAACTTGAGAATATTTACAAAGGTGATGGAAAGGTTTAGCAAGCTAAGTTGCAGACTTTTAGAAGGTAGTTTGAAAGTTTGAAGATGGAAGAAGAAAAAGACATAACAAGTTATCTCTTGCGAGTTGATCAGATAATAAATCAGATTCAAGGTCTTGGAGAAACATTGGAAGAGTCAACAGTGGTGCAAAAGGTTTTGAGATCTCTACCAATGAGATATGATGCAAAGGTTTCAGCAATCGAGGAGATGAAGAATTTACGCAAGCTGAAGATGGATGAGCTTCATAGTATTCTCACAGCATATGAGATGCAGACAGAACAAGATAAACCCTCAAAGAGAGAAGTGGCTTTCAAGACATCAAAGAAGGAGAAAGCTAAGATTCAAGAATCAAGTGATAGTTCTAGTGATGATGAAGATGACAATGAAGGACTTTTCATTTGTAGGCCAAAAAGAGGAACAGGTAAATATCAAGGAAAATTACCTTTTAAATGTTTTAATTGTGGAAAGGTTGGACATTTTTTAGCTAGATGCCCAGATAAGTTTAAAGATGATGAAGAAGAAAAGCCTACATACAAGAAGAATTTCAAATGAAAATCTAAGAAGGGATTCGAGAAGAAGAGCCTATATTCTAAAGATCCTAGCTCAGGCGAAGATAGTGGATTTAGCGATTTAGAAGAAGAGATTCTATTCATGGCTATACATGAAGATGATCAAGAAGAAGAAGAGGTGGAGGCTGAAGTAGATATGGAAGGAGAAATCAATTGTGCCCTAGAAGAGTTAGAAGTTGTTCAGAAGAAGAATTGAAGGTTAAAGTGCCAGATCAAGAAAAATGAACAAGAGTCAAAGGAAATGATTGAAGATCTACAAGCACACTTTGAAGAAGCCAAAAAGAATGAATAAGATCTCATAGCATAGTTGGAAATAGCAGGAAAAGATTGTGAAAGATATGTTATTGAAATTGCCTCTTTAAAAGAAGATATTAAAAAAGTAGTTAGTGATAAAGCAGTTAGTGATTCAAAATTTGAAGATAGCACTAACATGATGAATAAGATATTGGAAAGTCAAAAAGCATATTTAGATAAAATAGGGATCAGATTTGAAAAAAAAAAGAGCTATGCTGAAGCTCTTACACAAGAGGACACAAAAAGGGGAGAAGTGAAGAATACAAAGGACATTCCAAATAGAAAAGGCTGGAAGGAACAAAACTACAAAAGGCAATTAGGTCAAAAATATACAGACAGGTCTTATTTTTATGGCTATTGTTTTTATTGTAATGGATATAGTCACAAGAAATTAGAATGTAGAAAAAGAGATAACAATTTTAGAAATAAGGAGAAGGAAAGTCAAGTAGAGTCAAGTAGAAGCCACAACTCTTTAGCTCCTCTATCAAGCTTTGATGAAGAGACCATAGTATGCTACAAGTGCAACAACTATGGACACATAACTCGGTATTACAGAAGCGTGTTTGAGTTAGTCAAGAAGGATCAGAGGTTCAAAGCTCCATTCATCAAGAAGAAAAATCAGAGTGTCAAAGATCCATTCATCAGGAAGAAGGTTCAGACATGTACATGGTAGAAGAAACAACATGAAGATTCAATGATGGTGCAGACAGCTCTACATGTGGGAGGTAAAGATCAGCCATGGTTAATTGATAGTGGATGTTCAAGCCATATGACAGGAGATAAAAGTAAGTTCATTTCTCTAGAGAAGATTAATGGTGGTACAGTGAGGTTCGGCTACCAGGATAGCTAAAAAAGGTACTTTGAGTTTGGATTATTGTAGAACTAAGACTAAAAATGTTTTGTATGTAAAAGGTCTTAAGCATAATCTGTTGAGTGTTAGTCAAATTTGTGATCAAGGATACACATTAAGGTTTCATGCTGAAGGTTGTGAGATTAGAAGAAAAGATTCAAATGACTAGATTGTAGATGCTCAAAGGATAGGGAAAATGTGTATGTATTGTCAGATATCTTCTCAAAGGCACAATCAAAGGATACATTCAAAGATCAGAGAGAGGAGTTGGGAGTAATTTCTATTACTTCCTACCATTGATGTTTAGAATCAAGTGAGGGGGAGCTAAGTGTTCACTCCAGGTAGGCCCTTTGCAACTGATGTCAGAGGGGGAAAATAACAGGTGCAAGTATAGGTGTAGAAAATAGGTACAGGGAACAGGTATAGGTTGCTACAGTAAGGGGGAGTTACTATATGTTTTTAGATGATGGTATGTTCAGGTGACAGGATATGGTAGTTTCAAGATTGAAGTTGCCATCAATGACAAAGGAGGAGATTATTGGAAATATTGTCATTGATGTCAAAGGTTTAGTATTATTGGTGATAAAGGCCCCATTACATTTAATGTTATTTATCTTGGCTAATATGAGTTAATATTTATTTAATATTAACGAATATATTTTTGGTTGCATATGAGACAAAATAAGGGCCCATGGAGAAGTCAAAGAGCCACAGGATAAAGATAAAAGAAGGATGGGATGCATTTTCCCATGAAGAGTCATCTTGGGGAATACCAAGAGTCACCAACTGAAGACAAAAGAGTAAAGGGCGAATTTCTCATGAAGGGACACTTTAAGGAATATGAAAAGTCACCAAAGATAAGGACAAAAGTGGGAAAGATGTTTTTGGTCATGAAGGGTCACCACATGACTTTTGAAATGCTCGGATATGAAGGGTCATCCAAGATTGGTGCCATTTTCCATGAGGATTGAAAGGTCACAAAGGGGGAAGGCCAAAGGTCATTTGGAAAGCTATAAATAATGGCTTGAGTAGCCATTTGTAATGTGTGTGTGAAAGGTTGATTTGATATTGTAATATATACCTTAGAAGAGCAATTGTGAGAGATGATTTGTATTTTTTATATCTAGCTTAGAAGAGCAAAAGTGAGAGAGAAGAAGAAGATGTTGTATTGATCTATCATTTGTTGAGATAGCAACATTGAGAGATAGGTGTGTGGTATACACAAAGGGGTTGGTGCTCCTTTGGGTTGGTGCTCATGAATTGTTATTGAGTTGGTTCTTGACAAAGGGGCTGGTGCTCCTGTGGGTTGGTGCTCATGAATTGCTATTGGGTTGGTGCTCGGTAAAGGGGTTGGTGCTCTTGTGGGTTGGTGCTCATGAATAGGTGTTGGGTTGGTGCTCGGCAAAGGGGTTTGAAGCTTTTATGGGTTGGTGGTCACGAATTGTAGCTGAGGTTTGTACTTGGAAAAGGGGTATGGTGCTCCTATGGGGTTGTTCTCATGAATGTATTTGAGATTGATTCTCCATGGTTTTTCCCACATTGGGTTTCCACCTTATATTTGGTGTCTCTCTCTGTCTTGTGTGATGTTTACTGTTTGATTTTTATTGCATATCTTGAATGATTGATTAAGTGGAATTTGGTTAAAGGAAAGATTTATAAGATATATAATATACTGATTCACCCCTCCCCCCTCTTAGTATATTCCATGCTTAATAATTCTTGGAACATGATGCTATAGGTTACTGGAGGTACTCTATTCTACATCTGTTTCCCTGATTAGTGAAAATAAATTCATTCTCATAGTGGTAAAGCCACAAAAATCCAAAGGGGCTGATGTTACAACCTTGAATACATAAAAAACACAACAATATAATAAAATAAATACCAAGATGAATAATTTCATGACCTTCCATCCATAGACTAATCGTATGATATAAATGGTGAAGAATCCGGCCCTACATAGCTCCATAGAGCACATATCCACAAAACATAGTCCATTTCAAGTATGCATCAAGAATCAAATCAAAACACAACTACCACACTTTATGACAATTATTGATTGAATGGGAACCATTTCTTCTCAAAGAGGGAGGAATGATCTGAGCAATATTTTAGGAAATAATTAAAATTTTTAAGAGCCATAAATTTTGCACCATAGCTCTGTTTGACTCCCCATTTGAACCATTTGAAAGCCTAAGAATGAGGGGAATGCCATGAGATGGCACTAAACTATGTTCAATGGGTTTTTTCCCCCAAAAAATAAATGGAATTGCCCCAAAATTCAATTTTAGTAGTGCAATCTAAAAATAGCAAGTTTTTAAGAATAGTAATTCCTTGAATTAGGTATTGTTGTGAATCATGGAGGTTGAACCACTTAATCTCACTCAATATTGGTGACCTTCCACATCCTCATCCTACCTTAAAAATGTGTATAAATAAATATATAAACTAAAAAGTAAACTAGACATCTCTTTTTAGAGATAGGCATATGTTTGGATCTGCAAATTTGATTAATAAAACATCTCTTCTCAGACATAACATTATCATAATTATGTTGTTCTTGTTTATTGAATTATATTTCAACTAAATCTTCTAAGTTTTGGATCAATAGGTGACTTATTTCTAGATGAGTATGTTGTAGATGCTTATGATAATGATCCTTATACATACTTTGAACAAACTAACCTTAACACCTATATCATCCAAGAAGAAGCATTTGGGCAAGTTATGGTAAGTGTTGAGCATTCTTTTTCACAAGATACTAAAAGTAACTATTTGATACAAGTGCATGATGATGATATATTTAATAGCCTAATAAATAACCATGGTGAGAAGAATAGTGTCATTTTGCTTATAATTGATGAGGCTGCCCTTTATGATTACATTCATGAGGAAGAGGAAGATGACTTATGACGAAGGTTAAATGTCATATGTCAAGAATTTGATTATTTGTGTAAGAATCCTTCTCCTCAAAAATATTTCATACTTTATTTCAAGTTTTTTGATAAGCCTAATGATTATATTATTGAGTACCTCACCAAGTATGGAAAAGAGTGTCATGTTATGAATAAGGATGGACATCAATATACTATCAAATAAGTTACAATCCTAGAGGGTCAAGTAAAGGTAAGGTAAGGATGTTTGTGCTTGAAGGACAATCAATATCTCAATCTAAAGGATTAACACATTCATATGTTTTGTAACATGGTGAAGAGGTACTTGATAATCATTCACATCAAGTACATCCTATCCTAGAAGTTGGAAAGATTGAGGTAGTTATCATGTCTCCTAATTTATAGTTTGAGAAGTGCATATCAGATATGACAAAGATTAAAAGAGTTTAATCTCTAATAAAGGTCATTGGAAATAAAGAAAGAGTGTCATTTAATTCCCAAAGTAGTCCACTTTTAGGCATGAAAAGATATAGGTGTGGTAAGTCATTTCACCATATACCTAGTCAAGTGATTGATCATGAGCATGTTTCACATGATAATTTGATTTCATAGAGTGATAAAGATGAAATTGGAATCATATTTGACCCTATTTGAAGCATGATAAGATACCTTTTACCCCAAATAATGAGGTTTTATAAATACTAGGTTAGGTGTGTCTTTGTTTTAGTTGTGTATGTTCCATAAGTGTTTTTGAGAACACATGTTCATTTATTCTAGCATGTCTTTTTTTTTGTGTCCTTGATTTATGTTTGGTATGGTTTCAAAGGTAAATTGAGTGTCAAAATTTTTAAGAGGTGACTCCATGACCTAATAGACAAGATTACACTATTGGTCTTGGCATAATAAGTATACCACCCTTAAGAAATCACTAGGAATGTTGACTATTTTGACAAAAATTCAAAATAAATTAACCCATTATAGTAAAATACATGTATATGGGTAAATTATAATGTTATAGGATGTTTAATGGTCCTTTTTATGTCATTTAATGTTTTATTAATCTTGGTCATAGTCAAATCTAGTCCTAAGTCATTTCATGTCACTTAGGGATCACTTTAGAGTCATTAATGAAAGTGGTATAGTTTTCCTTAGTATAAAAGTGCTCAAAATAGTATTTAAGCATCCAATATGTCAAAAAAAATTCGTTCTTGTTATTACTAACTGAAAACTTGTAGGTTTATATTTGAAATCAAGAAAATAGTTGAAAAGGAGGTTTTGATAGTTATAAGGCTTATAAAGCAGTGTGGCACATGAGGAAATCTTATAGAATGAATATTAAAATTAATAAACTAAATTTATATTATTTATCTTCTTATAAATCATTAAAAATGGACTAAAAAAATTTCAATTCTCCATTGCTTCACTAGACATGCAAAACTAGTCAACATGTTTCTTCATGGTATGACCAGTAGGAGATGTTTTAGGTCAAATTGTCTTAGTGGTAGATAGTAAACTTGGTAAAATTTATTTTAATGGTATGATTTAAAGTATTTTTGGCTTATTAAATATGAAACATAATTTATAATTTTACTATCTCATTTTCCATGCTAATCCCCACACCTTGTATGAGCTTGTCCATACAAAACAATTATTGTAATTGTTTTCAGTGGATGTGACCACATTAATTCATGGTTTTCATCTTTTATTTCATTTTTTTAGGTGATTTTATGACCTAAAAATTCTTAAGTTATAGGTTAAGTGCATTAATAGACTTACAAGCAGGTTGTTTCAACTACACATAACATCCTTCCTTGTAGTGGTTTCAAATGAGTGTGATATGTTGTATTTCATGTTTTTAATGTCATTTAAATAACCTTATTTCCAAGATTATTATCAAAGGAGATCATCCATGGAGTTGAAATCAAATAACATAGCACACAATTAGTTCTTGTAAGTATCCATCTATAATTATATGAATGGAGGATTTAAGCACAATCATAGAGAGTAAATGAAGTTTCTCAAGAGGTTGGGCACCTTGTTATAACATAAACAATAAAATTGATCTCCCATGTGGCATATGACTAACTATGAAAACTAGTTTTACCTATAAACACAACCCTATAGTCTAATATGCACTTCCATGTGCCTTAAAGAAGATTGAGCACGTTGAAATTAAGTATATGAACTATTTGAACTCTATCAAGGTAGAAAGGATAAATTTAAATATTAATGTAATGTCTAGAACTAATTACATGACCATACACCATGCACATTGACCATGTTACATCTTCACTTCCCTTGTATGCTATTTTGTGTATACCTGCTGGTCTCCATAAAGGCTTGAGGATGTTGTATAGGGAATTTGAACATGTTTTGATACTTTCATAGAATATTGATAACTTTGAAGAGAATAAGGTAATAAATGGTGAATTGTTTTTGTGGTAGATAGACTTGGGTCATGTACATAGGTGGAGAATGAGTTTTAATGATCCATTTACTTTAAAAAATTGAAATAGAGCCTTGGCTACTTTTGGTACTACTCTATGATGATGTGACATGGAGTCTAGACGAATGTAAATGACCCTATATTATATCCCTAATATAGGAGTGAGGCATTAACCAAATAAAGTGAGTGTTTGGTCTCAATATGTGATGTTGAAAGGATTACAAATCATGTAATCCTTCACTATAGAAGGACAATATTATGTGGATATTATTGAATTCCAAATGACCTTATTATCTAAAGAAGTAAGAAGGAGCATATCTCTATACTAAGTGGTCTTAATCAAATGAGAATGGAACTAATGTTTCAAATATAATGAAGAAAGAATGAAGTTTAGGGTATTAACCTATATCAATATCTAAAAGTGTACCTTAGTCCCAAAAAGGTAACCTTTAGTTTAACTATAGGTACCTACAGGCTCAGGATATAAAACTTAGAGATTGAAACCTAAAAACACAAACACTTATAAATTGAATTTGGTTACAAGATCCCATAGAAAATATATCATGTGTGACATATATTTCAAACACTATCAATCATCCACATATCCTCTTTTTCTCCAATAAAATCCACCTATAGTTTGACTATATTGTGATAGTGCACTAGTATAGGGCAATATAATCTTGTCACAAGTATTAAACATGAAGTGGGTCATAAGGTAGCTTTTAAATGAACTTTATGACTTCAATAAAATCCTATGAATATGTCATGATGTCTAATGTTTCAAGTTTCACTTATAGGAACATCTCTTCTTAGTGAAAACATAGTATATAGTTAAACTATAGTCTAGACCTATCAAAATACAAATCTATACATTGAAGAGTTTGGAAAATTTTGGATGATGAATATTCTTGGAGTTCCTCCATAGTGGTGATTTAAATTTCATGAGACTCTTACACAATGAAAATATATCAAGAGTTAGTTTTCATGGGCCACCTATAGTTAGTACATAAAACCCTACATTCAAGGAGTCAAATAGAAGTTTGTCTTAGTTTTTAAGATATTTGGAGGTAATAATGATATGAAAAAGACCTAAATTTTTTTATAGATGGTCCTTAGGAGATAATTTATATCTTCATATCTTTTTTTTCAATGAGGAAATATGGGATGGTCCCTTTTTTCTATCTTGGATAGAGGGTAATCCTAGGAAGGTCAAAAAATATAGGGTTAGTAAGAAAATGACAAAAAGGTAGGTTGAGAGTAGTGTAAACATTTTATAATGGTATGGTTACTTTTTTTAGACATTTAAAATCATTATCAAGGCCTCACAGGTGCTATAATCCCAATATAGTGTCCTAAACCCACATAAGTGCAGATTAAGCCTACAAGGTCCTGACAAGGCCTAATGCCTAAAGGTGTCCATTTATATTTAAAATAATATATTAGAATTATAATGAATTGGAACATGTTTATAGGTAGATATGAATTGTGTTATAACCTTTGGTTTATAGGGAAGGTCACAACGAATCCATTTCTTAGCTTAGAAGCATGATAGGGTGCACAAATTACCTTGGAGAGCTTGAGAGGATAACCTTAGAAGCTCACAATAGTATGTATGCATAGCATGGGAGATCAAGGAGATAGGATATGTTGAATAAAGTCCCAAAAAAGGATTTAATGGGATTTTTTCATGATTTCAACATCACAATTTCATGAATAATCCTTAAGGAGTAAAACTACTTAAAACCCTTTAAACCCCTTGATAATGACCTAATGAAGGAAAGGTGGATATAAATTCATCCAATAGGTATATTTGGAGTAGGAAACTAACTTGGACTTCTAGAAGACTCCATAAGGTTCTTTCCCACCAATTTTTGTTCTATCCTACTTGTACAGGTAGGGTGTAAAATGGCTTTTCATAATAGTTTTTTATGTTTTGTAGGTACAAAAAGGTTTAAAAATATGAGGATAACTTTGGGAGAGATAATGAGACCTAAAATAACTCCTCATATAGATTTATTACTTCATCAAGCCTCATAAGTACCTCTGCAATCACCTTCATCTTAGCTAGTCCAAATAGGCATAATGAATAAAGAGTGATAACCAAGTGAGAAGGTGATAACTATAATTGGTAGGAAATTTAAGTTTTTCTTGATGGATATAGAGACTTGAGGAATATTTAAAATTCTCATACCCTCCCATTTATGAATTGGTCTGAGAAATTGATGGGCATCTTATTGCCAAGAGTGAAGGATAAGTGAAACAAGGGTGATTATGACTGTAGGCAGTGAGGACACTTGGCTAGAATAATATTGATAATTAGGAACACATCCAATGCATGTTGGAGAATGTTTATAACCTATTATTCATATTTTAATAATTTTATCTATTCCTATTCTACTATGGAATGATCATGGAAGCTCAAATGATGATGGTAGTTTCAAGAAGCCAACTGAGAGACCTCTATGCTACATTTGAGGAGTTCCATTCCCTTGAAGGACATTTATCTAAGTAGACCTTGCATGGTTTATTTTATACTTCATTTTCATGTAGATGTAACTCATTATCTCAGCTTGACACCTATTCTTGTGACTCTTAGACTTCATGCTTCCCTCTCCTCTCTCACATTCTATGAGTACTAGCCATTTTGGGTCTTGTTCCATAATTCCACACCATGTATGGTGAAGCCCTAATAATTTGATGTTGTAATTTTCCTTTGAATAATATAATAAATTTGGTTTTTAGTTCACAAACATTGTGTATAAGTGTGCAAAGTAATGAATGGTGAGGTTTAGTAGATTTATCCTTGCTTCTCCTTATCCTTTCATGTCTAGTACAAGGATTTCTCATTCTAAAAGGTCATATAGAGTGTAACTAGTGTATTTGGCTCCCTTAAAGTGTATAAATTTCCTTAGAGATTGAAATATTCCCTATTGTTCACTTACCTTAAGATTTCTGATGCATATGACCTCTATATTGAAATAATTATGTTTGAATATCTTAGGACTTTTAAGCTAGTTTGTAAGTCTTGTTTATTAGTGAAAGAAGTATGATAACATTGTGGAAATACTTATGGTGTATCACATCCTTAGAGTAAATTAATTTCATGCATACTTTTATCCATTTTCCCACAAGCAATCAATTAGTATAAGTGATAAGCAATTCAATACAGATTCAAGGAGCTAGCCCTTAAACATAGAGATATACTTTTACTATAGGTAAACCCACATACCTAGAAGTAAACCCATGTTACACAAATATGGATTAGGATTGAAAAACCTTCTCTATGGTAAAATATTTGGTGATAATAGGCACATTTCATGAAATTTTAGAATAGAAGACATACAAGGATGTATTCAAATGTCCACATATGCAAGTAACAAACAAGTTGGGTTAGAGCCATATATAATAACATGTTAAAATTTATACATACACAAATAAAAAATCACACATAAGGGACATGAGCACATGTCCAAGGCATACATGAATAAAAGTGACACAGAGCCAAAGATTAATGGCATATTCAAATGTCTATTGAGGTATGTTTATGTTATTGTATTGAAGAATTAATGTTGTCATTAATGCCAAAGATAATTAACTATTATTTATGTCATATAGGTGCTCTTTTGAAGATTAATTGTAAGTCATCATGATGGCTTAAGCATGATGTTGTGAGTCCTTGAGTTTTACATTAAGTCTTGGCATAATGTTGTGTTTTGATAATCTTATTAGTAGTATTACTTTGTATTACTATGAGATATCATCAAAAAGAGATTTTTTATTAAGTTTAAGTACCTTTTATGATAATTTAATGGTTGACAAAGGTTATAAGAAATCAAGTCTTTGTGGACAAGGTGTTTTATGAAGTCTTGTCTTGTCCTAGTGAAGTTATGATTAGTAAAGCTTGGTGAAGTAAGTGAGCTGAGACTTGTGATAATATTTGTGGAAATGGTTGATCATGGTATGAGTTTATTTGGTATGATAATGAGTTTTAGAGTGTATTTATAGTAGCAGGAAGGTCTTAAAGTGGTATGGTGCCTAGTAGGTCTATTTGATGGACTAGTTCTTGAACATGAATATGGCTTGAAGAGGATTGATGATGATGATGATTATATGGATGTGTTTGGACTTTAATTTGTGAAATATATTGTTATATCATGAGAAAAATATGTATATTTAGTCACATGAATTTCAGTGGTGGTTCTCTCATGGACCTTGTCTTAAGACCCTAGGTGGCATGATGAGGCATCATGATTAGGTTTAGAGTATTGTGAGATTATGTGATCATTATTTGAGGTTTTTTCAAGTGTTATGTTGAATTTTGAGGTCCTGAGTTGATGAAGAATGCATAAAAACTAGATTTGGGGTCTCTCAATTTCTAGAATGAGGTGTTGCAAACATGAGAAGGATTTTCTTATGCTTCTTAGCATGTGTGACTCTTTCATGGGAAGTTGAGATATTATGGAGAGATGTAAAATGGTCCTATAAGTTATTTCCAATAATTATTAGTTGGTTTTAGGGATATATCTTTATGAACAAATGTTAAGAATGAAAACTGGTCTAAAACCCTCCTAAAACCCTCATAGTGACCTGATGTGGAAGGTCTTAATGAAAATGGATCATAGTGAACTATATGACATATTTTTATGATTATAAAATTTAGAGGACCCTTTTATGTACCTTTAAGTGGCATTGGTTTGTCTAATGAGTAAGTGGACCCTATAGGAAAATACTTATAACTCAAAATTTTAGTATAGTAGGTAGGTTTGACTGAGTTAAAGTTGCACAATGGATAAAGATTGAAGTTTGATAGTTTTAATTCATATTAAACATATTTTTTTTATAAGTTTATGGAATTAAAAAATGGAAAATTGGTCATGGAATTTGACCTATCCTTAAAATGCCTACTAAGAAAGATAGTCAAAAAAACCAAGCAGAAGTGGGTATGAGATTAAGAAAGTGTTGTCATAGACTAGGGTTGAATCCAATAACATAAAAATTTATTTAAAGAATATTAAAACATGTTTATATTTGTTTTATGTTTTATATGTCAATGAAAATTCCAAAAATGTTGTTTACAAGATGACCTATCTAGTGGAGATGAGACAACAAAGATGTAAAGTTGATAGATTGGTTTATAGGACAATTATTGTCAATAGACCATGATATATTTCTCCATAATAGTTATATAACTATCTAAAAGGATAATAAAAATTATTTATTATTCCATAAAATTGTCCACATATATACTAAAATTCATAATCACCATGACAAGTCCTCAAGGCAGAATGGCAGTTGTGGGTATGTAAGATGGAGTGATGATTTTGAGATGTTATATCATGAGTTAATGTATCTACTACACATTTTTATTTTTTTGGGGATATATACAACCTATAAAATATTTATATCATTTTGAGAGTCAATTTAAGAAGTTTTAATATGGAAGCCAAAATGACTTGTCTGGCTGAGCAAGGACTATGAAAGAGAAGGTCAAGATATTGGTCTACAAGACAAATACTTTCCACTGTAACTTATGATCTATATAAATTAATATGTTATATATGTCACATAATAACTAGTAGTTTTCATAATAAGTATTTTAATTTTCCAAAAATTATTTTAAAACAACATTCATAAGGACTATGTTTTTGAGCATTCAGGAAGTTTTCTATGTATTAGTAAGATTGATGTTCCTAAGTCAATATGCATAGGTTGGAAGTGTTTTAATAATATAATGGTGTTATAAATATATAAATTATCTCAAGTGTTGTAGGTACAAGTATGCATGACTAGTTTCTAAGGTGTTTTGATAGACTTGAGTAAGCTAAGTGAAGAGTTGTTCCTGAATAGTTATATCAAAAGAAGAGATATGAAAAACATAGGGTGATGGTATATATATATATATATATATATATATATATATATATATATATATATATATATATATATATATATTACATGGGATATTATAAATGAATTTTGAGTATTTTCAAGTTCCTATACTGATGTTTGAGGTCAAAATACTAATGACTAGGTTCTTATCAAATTGGTAGTTCTAAGTGAGATTTTTGATGAGATGATCTTGAGTCTTTAGATCCTGAGTGATGTATTCAAATGAGTTTGATGATGACCCTGAGGTCATGAATTTTCCATCCATATTTGTATTGTGCCTATAATGTGTTTCTATAGGTTGTTTGAGCTTCATCTTTGAAGATAGTGTTTTAGGGGTAATTAGGCCTAATAGGTCTTTAAGGTCTAATGATGATCTCAAGGTATGAGCAAAGGATTTTTGACTTATTAAGTTTTGAGGAGGTTTATTTAGGTTTATAAATAACTATTTAAATTTTTTTATTTCTTTGGTGATGTATATTTGGTCGATAGAGGTTTAAGTTGTTCCTTATAGAGGATAGACCTAATGCATCAGGCCTCTATTAGGCTTAAAAGAAGATTGAGGTCTATATGTGTTTTTTTGAACTAATGGTGATAATAATTTTATTGGTAACTATTTTTAATGTGTCCTAATACATGTTTTAGGTCTGAACCTAATGGATGAGTGTCTTGTCCGACCAAGAGTGTAAGTGATCTTTTGATGTGTATTTATACAAGGCCTAATTGGCCTAATTGGGTTATGTAGTAGAGAAGACACCAATGAGAGAAGAATAAGGTAGATTATGATTAATAAGGAGGTATTAAATACCATAATAATAATTTGTATAAAATATTATGAATATATGAGTGTCTTGGCTGACCAAGAGTGTAAGTGATCTTTTGATGTGTATTCACACAAGGACTAATTAGCCTAATTGAGTTATGTATTAGAGAAGAAACCAATGAGTCAAGAATAAGGATGATTATTAAGAATTAGGTGTTCTTAAAGACCATCATAATAATAGATAGAAACTATGATGAACATATAACATAGTTAACACATTTGGATGTCAAATTTAATTGACCTAATAATCCTAGTAAGGGGCATATTGAGTGAGGAAGCTTAGAAGGCTGTTTGAGAGATATTTAAGAGTGTGAACAAGAAATTAAGTTTATAATCATAAATTTATGAGAAATATGTGTCCAAAGGTGATCATAGTTTTGATGTGGTTGCATTAGAGTTGATTTACCTAGGGGGTTGGTGCCTCCTTGCAAGTTGGTGTTTGTTAAAGCCCTAGTTGAGTTGGTGATCCTTATGGGGTTAGTGCCTCACTAAATATTGATTAATTTATTATAGGACTATATTCCAAGATATTTTTTCTGACATGATGTTTTCCCACATATCTCTTATGTTAATTTCTGGTATGCTTATGTGGATGCTTATTTATACATTGGTTGATGTATGTGAATGCTTCATGAATGATAAGTGAAATTAAATGATTGTTTTAATGGCACTAAATCACCAACATAAACATATATGATTATAATAATTTGTATTATATTATGTCCTTTGAGTGAGGCCTAATATCCTAAAGGTGATCCTAAGAAGCACAATCTTTAAGTATGATGATGACAATGTTTATCATGATTGTAATGATGATACTGGCAGAGTTGACTAAGAAGAAGAAAGATGAAAAGATGAGACATGATAAACACATAAAACAAGGTGAGTTATGTATTAATATATTACATAATTTATATTTTAAATAATTCAAAAAGTGTTATTTACCATCTCAAAAGGATTATGTAGAAGCCAAGTCAAAAGTCAAACCTAAAGATGACAAATATTCTAGATGAGAAAGGATAGATGGAACTATACATTGTGATAATACAATGATAATTTAAAGAGGTTATTTAGGCCCAAGAATATTATTTTTTAATGATAGTTTTTACATGAAGTGTGTTAATCATTAGTGGCAGCGCTTTTGTGAATGAAGATGTCTTAAATAAAAAATCAAGTAACTTATTTTGTCTAGTATGATTTGAAGATCCCTAATAATAACAATTAATTTGAAGTGTGTATGGACAAATGGGTAACTTTATAGCTTAGTGAGTGGTTAGGTAAAAGGATTAAAGGACTATATGTTGTGATTGACATGTGAAATAAAGGTACAGGTCCAAGTATCTCATATATGCTTGATAAATGTTGTGTTGAGATCATAACATGGATAAAACATATTTATAGTGCCAAGAAGGTATAAAAAAACATAGAAACATATTATATGATATTTATAGGACCATGGGAAAGATGAATGTTTGAGAAAGGAAGGGACGATGGATGTTATCCATCCTTATGTCAATAGATGAGATGGCTTCATGATGTATAAAGGGTAAGTAGTAGAGATGTTTGTTGGTCATAAACCTTGAATGAGTTTGTCATATAAATTTTAAAGATGACCTTTAGGTCATAAAAAATAGGTATATGTGATTTGTATAGTCATTTTCGGTGATGTTTCAAGTGTTTGAGCATATGACATGACTGGCATGTAATGAGTGTTTTAGGACTCCATAGGATAATAAGACCCATAAGAGACTTGATGAAGTGAATGAACATGTAAATATTTATGGAGTTTAAATAACATAATATGGAGTGTCTTGAAATTAATCATGAGGAATTTAAGGGATCTAGGTTCTCAATAAAAGTCATATAATGTTTTGCTTATCTTAACAGTCAAGTGGAACATAGATTGGTGTACAAAAGTAATGTGAACATTAAAAAAAAGTTGTCTAGAAGAACAAAGATAATCTAAGGATCATTAAATATTTGGTTAACATGATATATATACTTTAAGTAATATCATAGAGGTATAATCTTAAAAAAAATAGTGAAACCATGAAGATCCAATGAGTGTAAGGTGACTATAGAGTTGGTTGTTTTTGAGTCATTACCATGTGGATTTGAGTGATCTTGGTGAATGTCAAGGTGACATTAGGATCATGTAATGCATATGGATAGTGTATGAGGTCCTTGAAAAATTATGTAAAGTACAAGATTAATTAGATTAATCTTACTTATAGGTATGGTATAGCAGAGTAGTCTTGATAAAGTTTTATGAATGTTGTATGTACAGGTGATTAATGGGTTTTTACATGAAGAATGAAATATCATATTTGAATAAGGATGAATCCAGGGTCATGTAGTACATGTGAACATATGTCTCATTTACATAAATATTCCATAGGTGTATGAGGGAAATAAATATGGTCTAAGTATGAAAAACATAGTGAGATCGTGAACAACCAATAATAAGATTGAAAAGTTGGTTCATTAAGTCTGTACAAAGATTTGAGCATTCTATGTGCACCAAAGTGAATTTAAGGTTCTTTAGTAGATGTCAAGGTTAGGTATCCAAATGAGTATTATCAGTATGATCAATTAGTTTCAATCATGTCAAGGATAAGGTAAGTAGTAGTGCATTCTAATTTCATCTAAAAATGGTATGCATGGTGTTAGGGGGGACATGTGTTTAAGATGCTTCTTAGTTTCCTTGTTCCTATGTGTTGAGTTTTTGGTTATTGAATATGATTTTAATTAATAAGAAGATGCTTTGTTAAATTAGGAGTTCCTTCTTAAATTATTTATAAATATCAAGAAATGAGAGTATTGTTCATATTTTTGAGGTATACATAAGCTTAAGGGAAACATAGATGAGTACTTCTATGATGTGATATCCTATTTGGTTGATCAAAGGAAGATTGATATTATTTTAGGAGAAAGCATATTCAAGGTCCAAAGATTGGATGGTATTATTGTTAAATATGACCCTTTTCCATTAATGTCAAAGGGGTAGAGAGACAATATTGGGAGAAAGATCATCTTGGTGTAGATACACATTGAGGAGATGAGAATGATTTGCTTTGTTAAAGTGTTTGCTATCAATGACAAAGGGGGAGATTATTGACGTATGTTCCTATTGTTATGTTAAATAATTAATTTTTTAATTGATTTCAAATATAAATTAATATCATTGATGTGATATATGTTCCCTTGTGAATATGCATGGTAAGTGATCATGATGGCTTAAGCATGATCTAGTAAGTCCTTGAGTTTTGTATAAGGTCTTGGCACAATGTTGTGTTGTGATAAGCTTATTAGTAGTATTGATTTATATTTCTATAATATATCATTAAAACAATATTTTTTATTATATTTAGGTAATTTTTTTTATAATGTCATGGTTGACTAAGTTCATAATAAAGTAAGTCTTTGTGAACAACGTGTTTTGTGAAGACTAGTCTTGTCATAGTGAAGGCATGATTAGTAAAGCTTGGTGAAGTAAGATGAGACATGTGAGAAGATGTGTGGTAGTTTTTTAGGATTTTATGAGATTTTTTGGCATGATAATGAGTTTTTGATTGTATCTACAGTGGTATGGTACCTAGTAGGTCCATTCGATAGACTAGTTCTTAAACATGGATATGGCTTGTAGAGGCTTGACAATGATCATATGGATGTGTCTATACTTTAATTTATTGAATATAGTGTTAGATAATGACAAAAATATGTAGAGTTAGTGACATGACTCTCAGAGTGAACAAAAAGGGTAAGTTTTTCATTGGTGGTCCTCTCATGGACCTTATCTTAAGAACCTAAGTGGTATGATGAAGCATCATGATTAGGTTTGGAGGATTGAGAGATCATGTGAGAATGTTTTGAGTTATAATTTCCTTTTAAAGTGTGATGGTGAATTTTAAGATTTTGATTTGAAGAAGAAAGCATACAAAGTGGATTTGAGGTCTCTCGAGTGCTAGAATGAGGCGTTATAGACTCGAGAATGATTTTCCCATGATTTTTGGAACATGTGACTATTACATGGGAAAATAAGCTCCTAGAGAGATATTTAAAGGGTCTTAGTCATTATTTATAAGCATTAGGAGTTGGTTTTTGGGACAAAGCTTTATGAACAATTTTTAAGAATGGAAACCAATCAAAAACCCTCCTAAAACCCTCATAGTGACTCGATATGGAAGATAATGAGGGAAATAGATCATAATGAATTGGATGACATATATTGATGATTATATCATGTATAGGAATATTAAAATTACCTCCAAGTGTCATTGGTTTGTCTGGTGAATAAGTAGACCCCACATAAAAGTACTTATTTCTCACAAATGTGGTATAGTAGGTAGGGTTGACTGATTCAAACTTACAAAATGGATGGAAGTTGAAGTTTGAGACATGTAATTAATGTTCATGGTGGTTCGTTATTGGTTTATATCCTTAAAAAGGATAAACTGATCATGGAAGTTTACCTATTATTAAAAATCATAGTGAGGAAGATAACGAGAAAAACCATGTAAAAGTGAGAATAAGATTAGGGAAATGTTTTCATCTACTAGGGTTGAATACAATTGAATAAATTTTTATTTTAAGATGGATAACACATGTCCATATTGGTTAAATGTTTTTTATGTCAATTAAAATGTTAAAAATGTTGTTTATAAGATGACCTATCTAGTGAAGATGAGACAGTTAGATGTAAAGTTGACAAATCAGTCTTCAAGACCAATATTGTCACTAGAACATGATATATTTATCTATGATAGTTACCGATAATATAATAGGATCATCCAAATGCATCATGAGTCTATAAATTTTTCCACATAGGTACTAAATTTAATAATCACCATGACTAGTCCTTAAGGCAGTATGGCAGTTCTAGGTATGCAAGATGGAGTGATTAGTTTGAGACATTATGTCATGAGTTAATGTATATAGTGAACATTTTGATGGATTTTGTGAGATATATGACATATACATGCTTTATATTAGGTTGAGAGTTAGTTTAAGAAGTTTTAATATGGAATCTAGAATGATTTGTCTGAATGAGTAAGGACTATGAAAGAGAAGGTCAAGAAATTGGTCTACAAGATAAATAGTTGCCACTATAACTTGTTATCTATCTAATGTAATATGTTATATAGGTCAAAAAATAGATATTAATGTGCATAATAAGTCTTGTAATTATCCTTATAGGAGTTGAAAATAACATTCATCCGGACTATGTTTTGGAGTATTTAGGTAGTTTTTTATGTATTAGGAAGATTGATGTTCTTGAGTCATTATGTCCAAGTTGGAGGTGTTTTAATAATATAATGGTGTTATAAAGAATAAATGTATCATTTTTATTCTTTATTTTTCATGTAAATTTACATCTCAAGTGTTGGAGGTCCAACTATGCATGATTGGTTTCCAAGGTATTTTGATAGACTTGAGTGAGGTAAGTGAAGAGCTGTTCCTAAACCATTATATCATGATCAAAGATATACCAAGCAACAGGTGCTAGTATATACATTACATGAGATATTATTCATTCATTTGGAGTATTGGAAAGTGCCTATACTGATGTTTAAGTTCATATTACTAATGACTATGTTCTGAGTAAATTGGTAGTTTTGGTTGAACTTTTTGATAAGGTGTTCTTGAGTCTTCAGATCCTAAGCGATGGAGTATAATAATTTGATGATCACTATAATTTCAAGACATTTACATCCATATGTTTATTATTCATATAATGTGTTTCTATAGGTTGTTTGAGCTTCATCTTTGAAGATAGTGCTTTTGGGGTAATTAGGCCTAATAGGTCTTTAAGGCCTAATGGTGCTTTCAAGGCTTGAGTGAAGGATTCTTGAATTATTAAGTGTGGAGGAGATTATCTGATGTTTTAAAATAATTTTTTGAAATGTTTTAGTTATTTGGTGAGGGCCATCTAGGTCATAGAGGTTCATGTTTTTTTATGGAGAGGATAGACCTAATGCATTAGGTCTCTATTAGACCTAGAAGAAGATTGAGGTCTAAATGTTTTTGTCCAACCTAATGGAAATACTAATTTGATTGATTATTGTGTTTAACATGTAATAAGATATGTTTTGTTTTTGGAATTGAAGGAATAGTGTCTTGAATAACTGAGAGTGTAAGTGATCTTTTGATATGTATTTATACAAGGCCCAATTGGCCTAATTAGGTTATGCAACATAGAAGACACCAATGAACAAAGAAGAAGGTAGATTTTGAAAATGTATGAGGTCTTTAAGGCCATAATAAGTAGAGAGATAAACTATTATCAACATATAACAGATTTACTTCATATGGATGTCAAGGTTAGTTGACCTAATAAGCCTAGTAAGAGGCATATTGAACGAGGAAGCTTAGAAGGTTGTTTGAGATAGATTGAAGAATGTGAATAGCCAATAAAGGTGATCATCATCAGTTGAGTGAGAAATAGGTGTCCAAAATTTATAAGAGGTTTGAGGTGGATAATTTGTTGTTGATTTACCTAGGATGTTGGTGTTTCCTTGGAAGTTTGTGCTTGCTAAAGGCTTAGCTGAGTTGGTGCTTGACTAGTGAGGGGTTGGTACCCCTTGTCGAGTTGGTGCCTCAATAAATATTGATTCATTAATTATAGGACTATATTATAAGATATTTTTTAGTGGGATTTATTTCTCATGAGTTTTTCCCACATATCTCTTGTGTTCCTTTCTTGGATGCTTATGTAGATGCTTATTTATGCATTGGTTGATTTATATGAATTCTTTATGAATGATAAATGAAATTGACCTATTTTTAAGGTAACTTATTAAACTTCCCCCTTTTAGTATCTATGCTTCCAATAATTCCCTTAAATATAAGAAGCATATAACATACAATCAAGTCTAAACTAGGAAATCTATAAAAGAAATCATGCATGAATGTAGTACAAATATATGTAAGAGCTAAGATGTACATATGCTGAGTCTAAACTAGTGATAGTTATCCAAAAATATGTGTATGAGTAGAAATGATCAATATCAAGATATATCAATGTGAAACTAGAATGTATAAAATGCAAGGATAGAACTGGGTAATATAAATTATGTATAAGATGGTCCCAATTGGGTGAATGTGTTAACTAAATAAACTTGGATCAGTGCATATGCCCCCAATGGGAAGATGATATCAAGTTTAGATCATTGTAGTGGACCTAAGTCCATTTATTGATCTTTAATCACTTGACAAGAACAAGAGAAGCATTTATGTATGATAAAACCAATTATACTAAGATACCTAACATATGTAGTGTCTAGAAAATAAAATAAGTGTAAACATAATCATGCACATAATATGTAAATTTCATGTTTTCTAAGTAATATTTGATTTTTTTTTTGGCATTTTTGACATCTTATATTATTTTTTTATGTTATGGATATATGTTATGTATAAGAAAATGAAAATAATCTATGTATAAGGAACACGATATAATAAAGTATGTAAAAGGGGGTAGGAACCATACTAACCAATGAGTCTCATGAGAGACTCTCTATCACAATGACTTGTGTCAAATAAGGGAACTATGATCTTTCATTCTCTGTGAAAGGGTAATTGTGATCCCATAATCTATTGTAGTGAGTAATTTGTGTCTATATCTACTTGTGTAGTAGTGCTATGAATTTATGGCATTGATTGTGATTCCTTATGAACTATAGGGGTACTAAGAACCCATTTGGTAGAATAATTTGTAGATGACATAGGTTCCTTGTGTTGATAACTCTAATAACCCAAGAATATTGATCTCAACATAAAATGAGTGGAGAAATGTACTCTAGAATTTATTACATATCTTTGATGTAGGGATCTCTCTAATAATGTTCTCCATGGTAGAGTATGTGTATGTGTTGATATCATATGAGTAGACCTTACCTACACTAGTGACCTTACCTACACTGGTGAACTTTGTCATGTATGTAGAATAGCTATACTCTAATATATAATTGATAGCTTTGTAATATCTAGTAATAGTGATGGAACTATAATTGGTGACTCTATTATAACTACTTGTGAGATGATGAGAGGATACTCATATGAGAGATCCTCAACTTTGACAGCTTAATTTACATGTGATGCAAGATCATCACTACCTCAATTGTACATATGAACTATTTTAAAAATTTAGAGTATCTAGTAGGTTGTTTTAATCATTTTAAGTTACAAATTTGTAGTTTTTTGTTTAGGTTCTAATATGTGTTTTAAGGTGTTCTAAGACCCACATGAATCACATTATGAGTCATCCTATTAAGTGGTCTTGAAGATAGGTAGCTGCAATGAACATAGGTAGTGCCAAGTTAGTTATAGGATTGAAAATCCTTGAACTAGAGTTTTTTGGTTTTATATCAAATAATTCAAGATAGATGATTCATATAGTATTTTATGGGTATTTAAGATAAATGTAACATAACCCCAAATAATTCAATGAAATTAAGTTTTGATTAGATATAAACAAGAAAAATAGTTGCAAACCCTACATCTCTATCTCAACACAAATAAAGTTGACTATGAAAGAATGCTTAGTGAAGGTGAATGATAAGCAATTTCTGTGTATTTTTGTGTTGTTGGTATTTTTCCTATGTCATTAATTTGTTTTTATGTTTGTGAAAGTAAAATGAAAGGTTGATTGTAGGTTACTGTGTGTCTTATGGTAGATGACTATATTGGTATAGACATAAGAAGTAGTTTGTAAAGTTTTGGAGTGTGCATGAAAATACATTGGATGCCACATTTAACAAATATTTTAAAGTTTAATTGTTATTTTATATTGGTTGAAATATAAATTTCATAAACTAGTTACTATCAGACCTTGAGTGTAGACAATATTTTCCACTATAATCTACCATCCTACTAGCAGACAAAGGAAATAAGAATATAAAGGCATAGAGAAGAGTTTACATGTTTTTAAATGGTATTTATACTATGGTCTTGGTTGTTTATTTATATATTGGATTATTCCTTTTAATAATCAGAGCACAAGAATCAATATAAGATCCATAATGTTGAAATTTACACATAGTCAATCCAGTAATTCATAAGAGGAACAAATAGAGGTATGAGGAGTATTTGGTGATGGAAATAGGTAGTTATTATTGTTAAAAATATTAATAAGCCTATAAAATTGTTATTAACTCTTTTCAAAAACCTAAACACTCAAGGAGAGCACTTATAGATCTAGAAATTTAAGATTTCTCACACATAATTAGACAAAATTTGAGTTGAAGGTAAAAAATAGTCTATAAAATAAAATGAAAATGATTTTAAATCAAGTAATAATGGAATATAGATCAAAATACTTCTTTATAATTTCCAAAAATATGTAATTATTTGTGTGGTTTACATATGTAGAGGGCAGGACTGAGCATACAAGTTTGTGGGAAGGATCATGTATCAAATTCCAAATAAGCATTGGTAAATCATATTTATAACCTTATTAAAACTATCATTATAACCCAAGCTGGTAAATACTTATAAGCTGTATTAGTAATATGTAAGACTTGTAGACTATTAATAATGCAAATAGACATTCCATTTATGCACGAAGGGACATAATAGTCGCATTGATCATGAGAGTAGTTTTGTGAAGCTTTGATAAACCTATCTAAGGTCATACTTGATTAGAATAAGTTAGTGAAGTCTTTAAAATTCTTATAAGACCAAGTTATTATTTTTGTATAAGCATACATAGGATCACCATTGAATAGATAAATATTGCTAGTTATGAGAATGGATTGAGATGTTATAAGTGAGATTATGAATAGTGCAAAAGGAGACTAGAAGGAGATTGAAGGAAGGGTACAAATTTATTTGAAATCAAAGATTTTTTAATGTATGGAATGAAGGAAAATAAGACAAAGTTCCATTTAGGTGGATACTTGTAGAGGTAAGAGAAAACATTTGTTTCTTGTTTTCATTTACTAAGAATAAATTGGAGAAGCCCTATACATCATTTGGTATTAGAGTAGGATATTTTTGTGGACAAGGTATATTTGAGTTTTTACATTTTTCTGATTTCATATGCATGAATATTTTATTGTGTACTATTTGAATTTTGTGTTGAGAAGATGTTATTGTGAAGAAGCTAATGACGATTGTAGATATATGAGTTAAAGAGGATATAGGTGAATGTGAAGTATAAGTGAAAAAAATATAGGTGGATTGACCATTATCTAAGAAGGCATAAAGAAGAAAGAGAGCCAGTGAGAGATCCACAAAGAAATAAGCTCATAGGTGATGTTGAGAGAGTCTTATAGGTAGGACAAGAGAAGAATAGTCCCAAGTGAGGACAAAGAAGAGTGAAAGACCAAGTGAATGGTCAATAATACAAGATGAAAGACTTGTTAGAAAGAAGAATAGATCTAGATGAGACCAAATAATTGATAGGAATCTTAATTGAGATGAGAGAAAGAGAGAAAAGGAAAAAGGGCAAGGTTGAGAAGAGCCACCACAAAGAGAAAATGGCACATTAAGACACCAAGAAGAGGATTGAGATGGAGAAAGAGATAAGTTAAATGAGGTAGCAAATGGATGAGAGATGACCAAGATAGAGTAGCTAAGAGAGATTGTGAACCCACATTTTAGATGGGTCATGAGGAAGAATCCAATCAAATGGTCAATCAAATAGTAGGTAAAGAAAATAAAAATGTAAGAAACAAGAGAGGAGAGAAGTAAAAAGAAGTTGATATGTAGAAAAATTAAGAGAGAAGTTGAAGCAATACTATGCTTCATGATAGTCAAGGAGGAAGATTGCAGCCAAGAAAGAATGGAGGAGAACTAAAAAATACAAGGTATTCATTTCAATGTCATTTTTGATGAGTATGTTAATATAGATGTTGTTGAGGATGATTTGTATGAAATCACAATGAAACTAATGAATGTGTTAGTTAAAATAAAGGAAGGTAAAACAATAATAAATGAAGTGCTTGACATGAATGGAGAGACCTATGAGGTGGCAACAAGAAGATATGAGGAAGAAACATAAATGGGAGTGCTTGAAAGAATTGAGTTACAACAAGTTGAGGTGTCTTGTTTGACACAAATGGGCGATGAAGGTGATGAGGATAAATATACAAAAGAGAAGAATGATATATGGTAGAAAATAATGGAAGGATTAGAGGATTTGAGTCTCATAGGAGACCAAGAGAAAATCTTGGTAGCTGAGTTGGAATTGAGAGCGTTATTGAGTCAAGATAAAGAAAGAGAGTTGGTAGCCAAAGAGCAAGCAGTTGAAGATGAACAATATGAACTCCAAGAGAGAAAGAAGGAGGTGATTTTGATTGACATTTTTTTCCATGTGTATGTTATTGGAGGCAAATAAATTTGAAATAATTTCCCATGAATATATTAATTAAGCAAAGAAAGAGAAAAAGAAAGAGGATGAATGAGAGAAAGAAGAATAAAGGAGGAGCCATCATGACCAAGCATCACAAAGGCCTATGTGCTTCAAATAGGCCTTGAGATCTAGGTGGGTATGAGTTTGAAAGGAAAATTATATAAAGAATAATCAATGCTCAAAATATTTATCAATTTCATGGAATGTTTCTGGCTCCTTGGTTGTATGATGTAGGATCATCTCTACCTCTATTATACATATCAACTATTTTACAAGTTTAGAGTCTCTAGTAGGTTTTTTTAGTGATCTTAATTCTCAAAGTTGTATTTTGTTTTTTAGGTTGTAATATTAAGTTAAATTTGTTCCAATACTGATATGACTAACATGATGAGTCATCCTATTATGTAGGCTTGAAGATAGGTAGTTGCAACAAACATATGTAGTGTCAAGTTAGTTATAGGAATTAAAATATTTAAAATACAGTTTTTTGGTTTCATATTAAATCATTCAACATAAAATATTCACAGAGGACTTTAGGGGTATGTATTTGATAAGAGAAATTTAACATAACCCCAAAGAAGTTAATGAAATTAAATTTTTATTATCTACAGACAAGAAAACTAGTTGTAGACCCTAAATCTTTGTCTTAACACAAATAAAGTTGACTATGTAAGAATGCTTAGTGAAAGTGAATTATAAGTAAGTTTTGAGAATTTATATGTTTTTGGTAAGTAGACATTGATTATATTGTGTTGTTGAAATTTTTCGTATGTCATGAAGTTGATTTTATGTTTGTGAAAGTGGAAGCAAGGTGGACTGTAGGTCACTATGTGTCTTATGGTAGATGATTGTATTGGTATGCAAAAAAGAATTAGTTTGTGAAGTTTTGGAGTGAACACATAAATTAATTGGATGACACATTTAAAAAATCTATTAAAGTTCTATTTTGAGGTTATATTGGTTGAAATACAACTTTCATAAACTGGTTACTGTCAGACCCTATGTGCAGACAATATTTCCCACTATAGACCCACCATCCTACTGGGAGACAAAGAAAATAAGAATATCAAGTCATAGAGAAGAATTTACATGTTTTGAAAATATATTTATGCTATTTTCTTGGTTGTTTCTTTATATAATGGATTAGTCATTTTAATACTTAGAGCATAAGAATCAATATAAGATCCATAATGTTGAAACTTACACATAGTCAATCCAATAATTCATAAGAAGAATAAAAATAGGTATGATAAAGAGTATTTGGTGATGGAAATAGGAATTTATTATTGTTAAAAATCATAATAATCCTTTACAAGGGTTAATAACTCTTTACAAAAACCTAAACTCTCAAGGAGAGCACTTACAGATCTAGCAAGTTAAACTTGCACACATAGAATTAAATAAAATTTGAGTTAAAGGTAAAAAATAGACATTAAAATGAAATAAAAATTATTGTAGATAATGTAATAAGGGAATACAAGTTAAAATCCTCATTTATAGTCACTAAAATTATGTAATGATTTATGTGGTTTATATCTATATAGGGTAAGATTGAGCATACAAGTTTACAGGAAGGATCAGGTATCAAATTCACAATAAGCATTAGTAAATCATATTTATAACCTTGTTAAAATTATCATTATGACCCAATGTGGTAAATAATCATAAGTTGTATTAGTAATATGGCAGACCTATTGAGTGTTAAGAATCCACACACATAGTCTATCTATGTTTGAAAGGACATAGTAGTCACATTGATCATAAGAGTAGTTTGGTGAATCTTTGATAAACCTATCTAAGATAATATTTTCTTGGAATAAAATCGTGAAGTCTTTAAAATTCATATAAGACCAAGTTTTTGCTATTGTACAAGCATACATAGGATTACCACTGAACATATAAATATTGCTAGTTATGAGTATGGATTGAGATGTTATAAGTGAGATTGTGAACAGTTAAAGAAACTAGAAGGTGATTGAAGGTAGGGTAGATTTTGATTTGAAATAAAATACTATTTTATGCATGGAATGAATCAAAATAAGACAATGTGCCATCTAGGTGGAAACTTTCATAGGTAAGAGAAAACACTTGTTTATTGTTTTCATTTACTAAGAATAAATTAGAGAAGCCTTATGCATTAACATGTATTTGTTTCATACATTTATTCACTACATATGGGATTTATTATAGATATTATAACCATGGAATGCCTAATAACATACAAAATATGTCTACACTATGTACTACTAGGAATTGAATGGTTATATGTGTTAGTCTAGGCTATAATTGAAACATAGTTTCCCTGATAGAGCTTTGAACATGACCACTTAAACCACTAATGACTATTTATATGGGGAGTATATCATTCTCTTAGTACCTCAAATTATGTAAATGTGTCATAGTGCAAATGTTAATGCTTAACCTATTATCAACCATAACACTCTAAATAAGATGATGATTTATATATGATTGGATAAAGAGTTCATGTAAATCTATATCATCATCAAAAATATCCTACTCTTAGAATATGATGAGTGGTCTAAGTGGAAATATAGTATGGTATATGTTCATAATATTCTAAAATTAGTGTGCCTCCTCTGTAATAGTATGATATGAAGCTAGAGGTGGATGTGCCTAATATGTGTAGTGAACACCTAATGTGCTCCCTACCTCATTCATTGTGTGCTTTAGAAAAGGATTTGATAATATATTTAATGGTTTTTATTCTATTTTTTGTGATTTTAGTTCCTATGTGGGTGTTCCCACATCAATAATGTTAGCCTCAATCAAATATTTTATCTTATACTTTAGGCTTATGCATTTGGTTGTTATATGGCTTGGTACCCTATGATACTCATAAAATGCATTAGAATCATAGTTCTTTGGAAGAGTCCATGTCATATAAACATTTTTAATGAGAAGGATATATGTGGAAGTGAATTTTAAAAGATTTTATAAAACCCATTTTGGTGTCTCTATAAGGATGGTGAAGATTCACTGTTGAGGAGTAGATAAAACTAATCTAGGAGATGGATTGAAATATGTGTTGACTATGGCCTTTTGATCTCTCTTGTTCTCGATGGCCCTTACCTTTTATGGAAGTTTATTTCAAATCTTAACAATTTTTTTTGATCCATTGGTATACTTGATTTTTCCCATTAATAAAATCTTAACCTCTCCCTCTTTTATTGTGTGGCACAAATCTGTGAATGTAGGAAGCTTATTGAACAAGATAGATTCATTTAATTTTGGTGAGATACCTTGTTCAAATATAAATCCTAAATCTCTTTATCCAACATGGGAATATTAAATTTGGATAATATAGTCTTGTATCATAAAACATAATATGTGATACGATCATTTGACTTTCATTTCAGTTGTGCCACTTAAGTGTATGATATCTTATCACTGATGTTGATGGAGAGGTGTGATAAAAACATGTCCGCCAAAGGATTTAATGTTATTATAGATTGATTTGGTAAATCATAAAACCATTATAGGGTATAATCCTTTAAAGTTTTTCGAAATAACTTTGTGAGAAGACAATCATTGGACACATGGTCCAAACATACTAAATGAAAAGCTCTGAGATGATGCTCTGGGTCACCTTTGCCATCATATAATGTAAGCTTAGATGCCACTAAACTAGATGGAAAGGGATTTGATGATATGTGATGTTCCAAAGGTTTATGTAAGAGAATATTAGTATCTATGGCATGTGATGGCCTAGTGGCTCCCTTCTTGAGATGTAACACCTTAGCCTATATAGTATGAATCTTGTACATAAGTGATTGTACATTTGGAGTGGAAAAACTATCCATAAGAGGTTTGAATATCACTGAAGGTTGTTTAATTATAATTTTAGGTTGTGCTAGCTGAGTTGGCCCCACAATAGGTGTAGCAACATTGTTATGTGGGGGAGTTCAATATTGGCCATTATTTATTTTATTTTTGATTTCTAATATGGCTTGTAGGATTTTTTCATGATCAAGGGGATGTTCCCAAATTTTATCTTTGATGCCCTATAATATCTCATATTTATTGATAATCATGTCATCATTGCTAAGTAGAGGGATATTGTCTTAATTTTTAATGTGCCTATCATCTTGTTCTTGATTGTATTATTCATCTTTGGATGCATTATCATTTAAATCCACATAATCAGGGTGTGAATGATAAATATCTAGAGTTATTATAGGTCTCTTATCCATGTTATACACTTGGATAGTAAGAATTTAAATATTCTCTATACGATTACCACTTAATCTATCACTTCTTCTTAATATAAGAGAGATAACATTTTTAGTTGGAATATAGTAAATAAATTGGAATAGATATGATAAAATAGAATATATTAAATCTAAAGCAATGAATAAGTTAATGAAAATAGGAAAAATAAGGATACAAACCCTAAGAGCATCTAAGGTTAGGGTTTTTTTAAATTATGGTTGTTTTGTAAAAAATTAAATTATATTTAAAAAAATGAAACCCTAATGTGATATTTGATTTAAAGATCTAGGATATGCCAAAAAATTATTAAAATAGAAGTTTTTAAATATAATTTAGTGTACAAAAATTTTGAGAAGGAAAACTTGGGTTTTTAGCAATATTCGAAGACATTCGGGTTCACCAAATGTTTTAACCTTTTATGTTTTAGATATGTAAATCCTATGTTTGATTAAAGGGTAAAGTAGTCTAAATTAGTGAAATAATATGAAATAAATAATGATTGATTTATTAAAAATTTTGACTTGATTTTAATTTCTAAAATTAGTAATAAATATGTGAAAATAAAAACTATTTTGTAAAACACCTGATGCAAAAGATCTAAGTTCTAAAACCTAAGATACAAAAAGGTTTGAGTGTCATCAATAGGATCCATGTGTTAGATCCTCTCCTAGCTAGTAGCACCACACATGGACAATAGTAGCATTTGGATCTAGTGTCCTAAAAATGGTGTTAGTGTCCTCTCCATAGAACTATTTCTAAATTCTAGGTGTAGTAGCACCTGTGTTTCTAGGTTCTATTCCTGCATACACAAAGTATAAAACTATGTATCATGCCTATAATAGAAAATTTATGATGGAAACCCTAATCCTCCTTAAAATTAAGGAATGAGATAAAAATGTGTGTTTGTTATTAAGATAGTTTATACATCCTCATCACCCTACTATGAAGACAATTGCTTACATACCAATACTTTTTGGGATCAATCTCGATTTAGTTCACCCCACTTAAGTGCTAGTTCAAGTGAAAATGATGGTAGAATGATAGTGGTATTAAATGTATTTAGTGTGACTGAGATTAAAAATTTGGGCTTAGGAAGTTGTAGATGGTAGTATGAATAAGTAAGGAGTAATAAGGATTAATAGCCTTGATTTTTCTCAACTTGTTTCATGTTCAAATAATTATTTTTCATATTGTGTATAGAGGTATATAAGTCATGCAAACAAGGTGTTTTATAGCTTGTGCGGATCATAAACTATACATAGTTAGACCTTAGGAGTGTTTAAATCTTGAAAATATATTTGTTTTGGAATGTTAAGGTAAGGGACATTAGCACCATGTTAAGGACACAAGTGTCATGTGGCTCTAGTGTCCTTAATGTGGTGCTATTGTCCACCAGCAAGGTTGTTGGGCATGAAGCACAAAGATATAGGAATTAAGGTTTTAGACTATGTTTTAGATAGCTAAGGATTCTTATGGTCCACACAGAGGCTAAAAAAGTGTGATAAAAGGCTCTAGGATAGGTCTAAGGCTAAGCTAGGAATAAATTGTCTCAAGTAGCACTCTTATCACTCAAATACCACTTTTAGGTGATTAGAAATAACAAGCCTTTCTTGCCATTCTCCAAATATTGACTCAGAGAGTGGTATTCACTATGTGTCTCCTTCCTCTTTAAGGGAATATCATTTCTTTTTAAGTAATTTCCATTTTAACTCATGGCCACATAATGGTCATTCATTCCATAAAAACAACATGGATATGCATACTAAATCAAAAGTGTTTCAAATCTTTTCTTCTCATAATCAAAGAAAACATTGGAATAATTTTGATTCCCATACCTTTTAGGGTTGTCCTTTGTGAAATTATGATAAGGGGAAGATGTGTTACCTCCTTATTTGGGATGTTCAATCGCTTTTAAGAGATGCTTTGCATTATTGTTGGATGATTTCCCCATCATTATAATGTTGGACATTTCTTGATTCCAATTTGTAATCACTCTCACCATCATAGATTAATTGTGTACCATATCATTATATGGGATATTTTTGTAATATTTAGTGGCATGGGATATTTCTTTAGAATATTTTCTTGCTTCATCTATTTAGGAGCATTTTATAGCTTCTCCTTTACCTCTAACATATCACAAAATTGCATAACAAGGTATTTCCTTAACATGTATGTTATTAGTCATTCTTTGGACGTTGATGCCAAGTACTTTACATTAAATAACATATTAGTCAAAAAATTGGATCTAATACCCTAAGTATGCTTCTTAAATTCACCAAAAGAGGCATCTACATCCTAATGGGAAGAAAGAGAACATGGTGAATTACTTACTATACATACCTTAGTCATGGTTTTGGCATATGTGGTATAGGATAGTATCATTTGCATGGTAGAATATTCTTTCACCTCTACTCATTCACCATTATGAAACTTTTCTAAAAGCTCTACCTTGGATTGGAACTCATATTGAAACTCTTTAATGATTCCCATGAGAATTTTTCCCTAGAACATCAATCAATCTTGTAGCTCTTATATCTTATCCTCCAAAGAATTTAATATTTATCTTAATTCAAAAAAAATCTTCTAAATTTTTTGGTTTGTGCTCTTAGTCTCGTGAAGCCTTTTTCCCTTCAGATCTTTATTGATGGTTGTATTTATGCAACCAAGAAACCTATACTTCAAAATTGAAAATTATCCAAATAGAATAATACTAACATAAGGTGTAAAAGGTGTTATAAACCCTTTGGAAAACCAATTTGATACCAAATTTGACATGAAAATTGTCGTTTATGCATAATCTCAATGAAAGCCTAGTTTCTAAATATTTTAATAACATTCTCAATTTCCCTTCATTTTACATGAAAATTAGTTTTAATGATTAAAAGCCAATATTTAAATACTAAAATTAAAAAACAAGTACTAAAGCATAGAGAGAATACACAAACCAAGATGATAATGGATTTCACCTAAAATCAATTTATGCCCATAGGTTTTCTCAAAGGTTCAAATTATCAATTAAAATGATGCAAAAATACCATTTCTTATGTCAAATTATCCCAATAAAGTACTCGTAATATGCAAATAAGTGTCTGATGTCCTCTAAGAAGTATAAATCTAGATCTAGCTCTAGATATTCTAGACTATCTCTTACTTATTTTTATTAAATGAGAGGCTACACAAGATTATTGTAATGTCTCTAAGAGGTTTGTGCAATGACTTATGGCTTGTAATTACTAATATCAAAATATAAAAATACAAACTTGATTTTTATATAAATAAGGTTTTAAGTGTTTCTTGTCATGTCTCTAGAAGGTCGGTGTAATGGGATCTTGGCTTTTAATGTGATACTCCTATAATATCAAACATCAAAACTTTTATTTTTCCACTTCTTCTCCTTTACAAGGGATTAAATCATATAAGTTTTCTTCTTTATGTCTAATTATAATATTGAATCTTTTATAGTTTTTCAAAGGTGATTTATTTATGGGTTAAATACTTATCCATTTGGCATGGGTTTACAAATTCAAATCCCCTTATAAAATTCCTCATGTATTTTATTTTTAGCAAGAATGATAGCAATCTTAGGGTCATCTATATCAAGAAAAAATCAATTTAAATCTACCTTACTACTCTCAGTTATCAGAATAAAATATTTTTATAAAATCAACTTTAGAATAAAACACCCATACAAATGAATCCAATCTATCCTCTTTCTCATCTGTGTATAAACAAAAAATTATCCTCATAAGTTCCATAACATGAAATCCTTCATGCGTATATTATTTTATCTAATAGAATTAAATAATAAGTGTCACTCAGATCCTTGCTCTTTCAAAATGTTACTACCTAATATGGATGTTTATTTTTAGTTTCATATCTTCTTCAACAGCTATCATGAAACATGCCCTAGATACAACATTTTAGGATTTCCTTCATGTCCCAATCTACTATGCATTCATTCCTCTTCATATTTTGTTTTATAGTTATTCCCTCTCAATGTATAAACCCATTGATGCCATTAAATAATGTATTCAAGTATTATACACTAGATACACAACAAACCAAGTTACTTAGATGTATAAACACATCGATATACATTACCATATAAAATTATAATCCTATTTCCTTGGCATGAAAAGTAGCCTTTACTGATCTTGGATGATCATAGAATACTAAATCAATTTAATTTTGTAGCTGAATACATGAATTCTATTTTCCATAAGATCATCTTAATAACTTCTTCAATATATCTTCATAGAAACAAAATAATAAGCGGGCTATTCCAAGTCAGGAAAAAACTCTGTCACATAATTTACCATTTACAAACACCAGAGATCTTTAGGTGCCATACCTAATTTAAAAACTCATTATATTTTCACATATTTATCACAAAATTGTACTCATTTTCTTGAGTCTATTTAAATCACATAAATTCAATATTGATTGTTAGGTTTTGAGCATTTCTTGAAACATTTAACATATATACAATCTATTAGATCTTGTACCCTATCTATTATTCTTCTTTTTGTTTTTTGTTTGAAATTTTTCCATTCACCACTATGAAATTTGTTTCATTTCTTCATGACTATCATAGATTATATTAGATCTAAGAACTTATTTATGAATCCTTTTCATACTTTTACTTAATTTTAGGTTAAGTCCCTCTCTCTTAATTATGCTGATTCTAATTGATGCCAAATCTTAAAAATGCATGAGCATACCTTAATTGTTGGTTAATTTACTAGATGGACGTCTTTAGGTTGAGGTGAATCTCTCTCTTCAATAAGTATTCAATATTGCACAAAACTATCCAAATAGGCCTGAGAGCTTCCTCTATCTCCACAAAAATTCTCAGTCATATAAATGAGAACCTACAACCAATTATCATTGAATACTCAAGTGGATTTAATGACCTTATGTTTGGACTAAGAGTTCTTATCAATTATTTTTGAACCTCCATGTATCAAAAAAATACATCCAGCTTCCTTTACTAGTGATTCGATGCCATACCAATTTATACATACATCAAACTAACTCTAATTTCCATATTAACTTCATCACTATAGATGAAACATCTAAACAATCATTTGACAAACATTATAAATCTTTATATAAAGAAGATCATTAAATGTTGTTGATCAAAATCTCATATCTTTACATTAGTATAATCATATCGACTATTATACATATGTAGACCAAAAAGACATTGTGTCTTCTGTGCAAACCTCTATGCCTACCTACCTATAACCACTCTAAATCCTCCTCCATACCCTCCTTAATACTTATTCATGCTCCTCCTTTTATGCAACAACTCTTAAACATAGGTTTTAGTTAATAATAAAACTAAAAATTACTCCATAATTGTCTCCTAGATTTATTATAGGTTATTCTTATCTAGTCCCATGTAGCATTATCATTTCTTATAGATATGATGAGTTTTTACTCACATTTAAATAGTTAAATATATCTTTGAAAATGTATCCTTGGCATTCACAAAATATATACCCTTAAAATATATCTACAAGGCTTATAGACACTTTCAATACCCCTAATAAGACCTATTACCTTTTAGAATGCTTTACAGAGCCTAATACAACTTATATTCCTTTATAAGAGTACTTATTTGACCAAAATTAACATTCATATACAAAATTTAAATAAATTAATTGATACTCTTGCATCAAACTCTTGGGCTGAAAATGTTTCATGAGCTCTTGATCATGAGTTTCTTTGACATGCCACCTTATAATTAAAACTCTTAAATTATCTTCTTTGTTCAATCTCTCATACAAGTGTGCATGCTCGTTGCTACCAAACTTATGTTTCTTATTTCTTTCTATCTTCCCCTGACATGTTATGCTTTGCTGCCTTATCCTCTCCTCAATATTTCTCTTTGCATATTTATCCTATTGAATGAGGATATCAAATTCTATTCTCTTATCTTGAACTCTTAGAAGGTCTCTCTTCTCTAGGTACTTCAATTCTTTCTCAATTAAAATTTTAAAATCCAAACAAAATTAGAAATAAAAATTTGAGACCTCTGGGTCTCTCCAAATTTTTGAACCATCCATACTTAATGCTCAAGTATGTTATCAATTTTGGTTTCTCCTTTTTGAGACACATTTTCCTCAAACACCATATTTCCTTCCTAAACTACTTCAAATATTATTTTAGGACAAATTTTGTCCTCTCCTTCACTATTTATGGCATGATCCAAGTATTCAATTTCTTCCATTAACTGCTCCATATCCCTATATATAAAAATATTTTTTCATTGTTCTCATAGTAAGCTTCCTTCACCTAAAACTTGCTTCTCATAATTTTATATCTCCCTTAGGAGATATTCTTGAATATTCAAGGCTTAAAATTTATCTTTATCTCCATCTTCTTCATCATCATTAGTCCACAAATCTTTTTTTGATTCAATAGCAACATTAAAATGAAAACATTATTGCTTTGCATTATGCCTTGATTTTTCATTCTACAACTCATTGTCTTCACTTTCATCTTCAATTTTAGGGTATTAATTTTTGTCATCCTCTTGAGTGAGATTTAATTCTTCTTGATTTTTTATATAGATTTCAAGATTATCTTCATGATCATCTTTAGCTTTTGAGGTCTTACAACAAACTTTTGTGTCTTCATGCACTATCATAAGAATTGCTTTTGAAAACAAAACATCAAATGAAATGTTAGATTTAAAATTATTTAAAAGATTAGGCTAATTGGCCTTTTGAGATATTTATTTTTGTTGCTTATATATCTCTTCAATGATTAGATCCATCTCATCTACCAAGTACTAATCCTCTTCAAACTAAAATTCTTTTTCAAGCTCTTCTTCTCTAATATTTTCATCTTTCTTACACTGCATCTTCAATTCTTTCTTAAAGGAAATTTTTAGCCTTTGCCTTATTCTTGTTTCTCTTATATGTTCAATGGGCCATCTCACTCTTTTCTTCTTCATGACCCATCTATTCCATGGATCCTACATACTTTTTGTGACAAGTTTTAACATGGCTACATGTTGCTTTATCTAAGTTACTTCTCTCTATAATTATTCATCCCTATGTTTCTTCATTCTTTCTTTCTCTTACTTTTGGTCCTTACTTGTTGGTAGTTTCTTAAACATATCTTTCATTATCTTGAGAAAGTCTTATTGCTCCATCTTTATTGTCTCATCCAAATCTTTTCACCTTGGTATTTTGATAGTTCATCCAATCTTCCTTCTTAGATTTCTATTAGATCAATCTATATGATCTTTTATTTATCTCCACTATCTCTTCACTTCTTCAAGCCTCCCTAGATTTTCAAAAATCTTCTTATGCCTTTCTAGGCTTTGACTACCTCTCTTTTCCCTATAAAAACCTGTAACTAACTGACTGTAGCATTAATATTTAAATAACCATCAAAACAACATTCCTAACTCTCAAATTAATTTTGTTCATACTATCTACTTTATTCATCAAAATACTACAAACATTCATCAAAAATGCTAGAAAAATTCATCAAACTATTTTTTTCAAAAGCTTATTAATAACTTTTCAAAATGATGGTTGCTTGCAACATGTACCTAAGATTCTACGAGCTCAATCCTCCTTTTTGATTATAGATACTACATGTTTCATTATATTCTAATTTCCTACATATCATAATCTTGAAATTTTTAACAAGTTATACCTTTGTCCTAGAACTTGACAAACATACCTTGTTCTACCTTGACTTTTGATCTTCTAACTTCCTTTCAAAACTTGTCCTGATTCCTTTTCTTGGTTTCTTTGGGACAGTTATCGATTCATCTGAGCTTGAAAATAACACTGAGGATGAACCTCAAATAACTTTGCATGTAAATTTTTTATCTTCAACAAGAGTGATCTATGCTCTACAATCTCCTTTAATTGAATCACTACATAAAATATTTTAAACAATTTTAAAAGAGATTATGCCAAGCTTTGATACCAAAAATGATAGGAATCCCAAGGTGATTTATATCAAGAAATAATCAATTTATATCTTCCTTACTGCTCTTTGTTCTCAAAATAAAATATTTTTTATATAATCAACTTTAGAATAAAACACCCATACAAATGAATCCAATATATCCTTTTCTTCATTTGTCCATAAACAAAACATTATTCTCATAAGTTCTAGAACACAAAATTATTCATCCATATATTATTTAATCTAATATAGTTAAATAATAATTATCACTCAGATTTGTGCTCTTTCAAAATGTTACTAACTAATATGGATGTTCTTTTTCAATTTCATAGCTTCTTCAATAGATATCATGAAACATGCCCTAGCTACAACATTTTAAGATCTACTTCAAGTCCAAATCTACTACGCATTCATTCCTCTTCATTTATTATTTCATAATTATTCCCTATCAATGTATAAAACCATTGATGCCATTAAATAATGTATTCCCACATTCTAGACTCGATATATAGCAAACCAAGTTACTTGTATGTATAAACACATTGATATACATTACCATATAAAACTATACTCCTACTTCCTTGGCATGACCACTAACGTCTAATGATTTTAGATGATCATAGAATGCCAAATAAATGTACTTTTGTAATTGAATATGTAAATTATGTTTTCCATATGATTATCTTAAAAACTTCTTCAATATATCTTAATAGAAACAGATAATGATCGAGCTTTTCTAGGTCAAGAAAAAAATCTCAATCACATAATTTGTTATTTAAAAACAAAATAGATATTAAGGCACCATATACGATTGAAAAATTAATTATATTTTCACACATTCAGTATAAAATTGTACTCATTTTCTTAAGTAAATATAGATCACATAGATTCAATATTGATTGTCAAGTTTTAAACATTTTTTGAAACATTTAACAAATTTGAATTCTATCATATCTCATACCATATCTATTATTATTAATATTTTTTTTAAATTATTCTATTCACCTCTATGAAATCCATTTCATTTATTCATGACTATCATAGATTATATCAGATCCAAGAACTATATATGACTCCTTTTTGGACTTTTACTTATTTTTAGGTTACACCCTCTCTCTTAATTTTGCTGACTCTAATCGATGACCAATCCTAAAAATACATGAAAATAACTTAATTATTGGTTGATTTTATATATGAAACTCTTCAAGCTAAGGTAAATCTCTCTCCTTAATAATTATTCATGATTACACAAAACCATCCAAATAGGCCTGAGATCTTCCTCTATCTCCTTAAATATACTCATAGTCATATAAATGAGAACCTACAACCAATTATCATTGAAGACTCAAGTGAATTTTATGACCTTATGTTTGGACTAAGAATTATTTTTAATTGTTTTTGAACCTCCATATATCATAAAAATATGTCCATCTTCCTTTACTATTGATTAGATGCCACACCAATTTCTGCATACATCAAACAAACTCCATTTTCCATATTAACCTCATATGCATAGATGAAACATCTAAATAATCATTTGATAAATATAAGAAATATTTATAAAAAAGATCATTAAATGTTGTTAATCAAGATCTCATATATTTACATCAGTACAGTCATACTGACTATTATACATATGCAAGCCAAAAAGACCTTGTGTCTTCTACGTAGACCTCTATGCCTACCTACCTAAAACCACTCTAAATCCTCATCTTTACTCTCCTTAATACTTATTAATGCTCCTCCTTTTACTCAAATACTCTTAAAAATAGGTTTTAATTAAGGATAAAACTAAAACTTTCTCCACAATTATCTTCTAGATTTGGTATAGGTTATTCTTGTCTACTCCCACATAGCATTATCTTTTCTTAGAGATATGATGAGTTGTTCCTCACATGTAAATAGATAAATATATATTTGAAAATGTATTCTTAACCTTCATAATATATATACCCTTAAAATTTATCTACAAGGTATATAGACACTTTTAATACCCCTAATAAGACCTATTACCTTTTATAATGCTTTACAGAGCCTAATACAACTTCTAGTCCTTTATAGGAGGACTTATTTGACCAAAATTAACCTTCATTAACAAAAATTTACATAAACTAGTTGATGCTCCCACATTTGAGAAATCCCAAAATTAATGGATAAATACAACATCTTGCATTTGGTTTTCCAAATATGGCATAACTTGTTTTTGGGCCTTAAAAATAGACAAAGTGGAGTGAGAGGGTCGAGACCCACTCCAATTCCCACACACTAGCCCATAAGGAGGCATTTTTATCACTTTAGAAAAATTTTATCCCACATTGGTGGTGATAAATATCAAAATATGTTAAATAGATAAATTTAATCCCTTGTAAGTTTGTCATGACACCATGTATTAGATGGAATTTTCCTTGAAACTCATAGTACTTTGTGAATGTCTTTGAATGCCACATTGAAGACTATGATTGGTTAACATTTAGGATGTATAGGTCCTATTAATGATGATATAAACATTATACTATTTATTCATGTTTGTTTCCACCTTTAATAGGCCATAACATTTACATATGATGTCCATTTGAACCTATTCAAATTATGTTGGAAATCTATTGATGAGTTCTTTAATATGAAATTTTTTAAAGAATGTTTTAGACCATATGTTTTGTTCTCTAATGGATATCATCATAAGTGAACCCTTTTACCTTAAATGTTAATTTATGTGTCTATATATGAACTTTTGATGCTAATTAACTCAAATAGATACATGTCATATCTAAAATGCATGTAAAATACCTACCATATGGATTTTAAAATAGTCATCCTTCAAATTTTTAACATTTATTTTAGTATATCAATAAATGAAAATTGATATTTTATTCCTATTGAACAAATTGAGCTCAAATACATTGAAGCATATAATTTATAAAAATGCATATGTGACATTGTTCACCCAAATGATTTCTAACATGAACAAAAATTATATTTTCACTTATTAAACTTCAAAATACCTTACATTTAGCATCCATGTGTTTTCATAAAAATTATTCAAATTCCTTGCTCATACCAATATTGAAAATAATAAAATGAAACCTTTAAAATACCAAATAAAATTTAAATATGCAAATTCATCTAAATTATATATCATGGATTTAACTATTTAGCAGTCAAATATATGAAAATCAACTTTTTTATATCTCAAATAAATTGAATATGTATCTTTCAAAATGGCCACATACCATATTTTATATTCATGAAAATATTCCTATCAATTATTTCTTAAATATTCCAAGCCCTTAATGACAAAAAACCATTTCTTAACAGAAAAAAATTAAATGAATTACTTTCATGCTAAAATTGAACAAATCAAGATCAAATGTATAAAATATATTTTTATCTAACTTAACATCCATGCAACAACTAAAATTTCATATAGTCCACTTGGATACTTTGAAACTAAATCCATGAAATGAATCAAAACCAAATTAATCAATATATATTTGAGTAATAAAAAAATGAGTAGGTAAGACTTGATCAATCAAACTATGAAACATATTGATCATACTAATTTTTTGAAATAAGTAGGGAACCTCAAACATATTTTATGAAAATGTAAAATGAAAAATTGAAACAAAACATTCAAAAAAATACCATAAAAATTACATCAACAAATGCCTACAAAGATCCATCTTCAATATATCCAATAAACCAATAAATAAATGTATGCAATATTCTCAAATATTTATTATATATAACCTTCCTTGCATAGTAAATATTATATATAAGGATAAAATCATAAATAAAATTTTAACTATAAAGATTGTGTTTACTATTCAATATAAAAATCACTCATAATCCCTTTTATTCTTCTCAACTCATGTGAATAATTCATATTATCCATGTTATTTCCTTCTAAATTCATTTAGAAAGCATGAAAATATTTTCATTCCATAGGAGTTCGATATTCAATGAAAACATCAAATTCAAACATATAATCTTTATAATAAATGAACATTGCATACCTTAAAACGTATTGGTCTTCCTAAAGACACAAAAAAAAAATTTAAATTAGATTTCCTTACCAAGAAATAAAATTTGTGCATATCTCTTCTTATTCTAACTAGCTTTCCAAATGATATAATAAAAACCAAAACATATACCTTATATTGTGATGTGGTTACCCTAATTGCATGTTGAATAAACTTATGTGATGTGCCACTATCATAGTAGATACTATCATCAATACCAAATAATCATAGGTTCTCCAGATAAACCATAAACAACCAAAACCTATCAATCTCTATATAGCTCCTCCATCTTTACTATGAAAACTCCAAACTTGAGAAAAGGATTTACAATTATCTCATCACCAATGAAGACTTCTAATAAAATAAAATGTTACTGTACTTGAGATATATGTTCAATGAATACTTTTACTATATATTTACGTGAAAAGAATATCATGGTCAAGGACAAATAAATATTCATACATACATATATATGTATGTATATGTGTGTGTGTGTGTACACACACACATACATACATACATACACATATACATATATATGTACATACATATGTATATGTATGTATGAATGTATGTGTGTGTATACATGTGTGTGTGTGTTAAATACAAAAGTTTTGAAATGAATATAAACCCCTAGACTTATGGAAAAATACATATATTCATCATTTAATATCCATGTAACTAAAACCATTAACCTTGAAATATATGCATAACATATATTATTAATGGCTGGTAAATTTTCGAACAATATGTTTTGTAACCGATTATAAGGCCTATCTCATGATGATGATATTTGATAATTACAACCTAAGGAATCAATCTTGAATTTATGAAATATATTATTCTCTAACTTATAATCCATGCAACAACTAAAATTTCACATAGTCTTCTTGAATACTTTGAAATTGAGTTCTCGAAATGATTCATAACTACATTAATCAATGCATATTTAAGTATGAAAAAATTAATAGGCAAGATCTTATCGATCACAACATGAAAAATATTGATCATACTAGTAGCTTGAAACAAGTAGGGCACCTCAAAAACATATGTATCCCTTAGATATCAAAACCTTCCAACATATTTTTAATAAAATATAACATTAAATATTGAATCAAAACATGTGAGCAAAAATTACATCAACAAAATGCCTTCAAATTTCCATCTCTAAGATATCTAATAAAATAACAAGTAATTGTATGCAATATTGTCAAATATTTATTCCATACTTATCAAACTCTTTATAACTCCTCCATATTTACTTCCAAAACTCTAAACTTGAGGCAAGGACTTACCATTATCTCATCACCAACCAAGACTTCTGATAAAATCAAATGTTACTCGATTTGAGCTATATTATCATTAAATGCCTTTACTATATCTTTACATGAAGATAATCTCATGGTCATGGACCAATATATAGATATATATTAAACACCAATGTTTTAAAATGAATCTAAACACATAGACTAATCGAATAGGACATAAATTCATCAACTAGTATCCACGTAAAAAAATCCATTGATCTTGAAATATATGTACACCATTTATTATCAATGGCTAGAAAATTAATCAACAATATGATTCATAATTGATGCTAAGGACTATCTCATGTTGATGTTATTTTATAATCACCACCAAAAGAATCTAGATAAAAAAAATAACCACCACACCTATTATCGATAAAAAATGTTACCTTGATTATGCATGAAATATTTTGATGATGTCAAGAAATATGTGACAAAGTCACAAATATGTCATTTGCATGAAATATTGTAGTTGTATAAGTAGAATAGCATACAAATTAATTGCTCCTATTCTTAATTATTATCATGAATGATTATGCTCAAGTAAAATAAACATTCTGATTGGGAACTAAATTTAATTATCATTGGATAACACACCAAATAATATGAAATTAAAATATCAATCCTATGACATTTATATCCAAAAATCACATTACAATTACATTGAGGACTACTGCTAGAGTAAACTTAGTACAACTCTTTGTGAAATAATTACCTTATTTCCATTGTTAGTTTAACTTTCTTTTTAATCAATTTTTGTTACAACTCTCATAAATTAATTATTTTTTAGACATTTACTAGATTTAGTGTTATAATAATAATAAAATTACACATATACTATACTATAAAGAGGTACAAACCTAGTGACTTTATGAATGTGACATATACTTAAATGGTCCATATAATTATACATAATACCTTAATTTTATGTGAAATAAAATATTTTCAATATAAAAATATATCGCATTCACATACACACAAAAAAGTGACCATTCAAAACAATGCACATATGTTGGCCTCTACCAATAGATTTGAAAATTATGATAAAATTCACCATATGGAAGAACTATCATGTTAGTATTTTTGAAAAAATAATATTGTTACCAAAAATAGGCATAAAATTAGTGACATTTCTATCCATTTTCACTTTATGTAAATGAGTTGAAAATAAAATAGTGAATGTATATAAACTTAGGAGTAAAATTTAGGTAAATATGTAGGGATGAATTGGTTCTTTAGTGTGGCATGAAAAATACAAAAAAAATTATAACAAGAAAATTCAAGCTAGATGAACAACTAATGTATAGCCTAGAACACAAATTTTGAAAATAATATAACATCCATAGCCTAGAATATTCATAACTCATAATCATAAAAGATAATTCTAAAAATTATCAAGTAATAATACTTAATAATGAGATACTTATATTGATGTAATAGACAATCTTTGTATTTTCCCGTATAATGATGAATTCTCATAAAATTGACAAAGTCAATCAAAAATGAAAGAATAAAATATGAAAATAAGGTAAACAAGCCACAAAGGGAACCAAAAAAAAACTAACTAAAAAATAGTTTCAAATGGTGATTGTTGACTCAATGACAGCTAATTTACATCAATATCCTATAGGTGAAAAGCATTCTTTCTAATAATAATGTCTATTTTATAAGGACAAATCCAAAGTAAATATAATTTATGATGCTTGTTATACTCTTAATGAGCTTTGTCTCAATATGGTACTAATTGAATTATCTTAAAACACTTTTTGAAAAAAAAATTATTGAAGAATTTTTAATGTTTATCTTTATCCTCTTCTAATTAATGAAAAAACAGTGACTTTAGTCTCATCAAGGACTAATAGATCATTAAGTATTTTATATAAAATGATATTATCTTTAGTTAAAATTTGAAAAAGGTTTTTTTACCAAGAATTTATAGTATCACTATCTAAATTAGTAATATTATGCATAGTTTTGCCTTTGTCTTGAAAAAATGGTTTGGAAGAAGAATTTATATTATTATCTTATTATAATTATCTTTTGGGGTAGAATTTTAATCCATTTTCCTTTTTTGTACAAATTAATCATTAGCATTCATGATGTTATCTAGATACTTATAAAAACCACACTTGTTTATGTTATCAACAAAGTCAATGGCAATGATATCCTTTCCATTGTTGAATTTCCTAAATAATTGAATAAATATGCAAACTCTAGGGTCATGACCTAATTAGAAAAAAATTAAAATAATGTCTTTTTAATTCATTATTACTTTTCTAAGGATTAAAAGTCTTATCCCAAGTAGAAGGCTTGTCATTTAGTTGTCTCTTTTCGATGACCAACTCATTTCCAAGATTATAAATTGATTTTTATGCATTACTAGAATTTAATCCTATGGAAACTTTATCTTTAAAACCAACATGTTTTAATTTATTTTCATAATCTATGCCAAAAAACTTCATCATAATATTCTACAACTTTTTCTTCTAAATCTATTTTATATTTTAAGGGCAGAGCACTACATAAATACAATCTATATAAAATTTTTAATGGTCTAACATCATGATGAATCTTTTGATTCAACTTAGTCAATTTGTTTATAAATTGGTAAACCATGTCATCTGGATTAATAGAAATATTAACAAGTTCATTTAATATCTATAAATCTTATTTAGAATTTCTGAAAAAGGTTGTAACCAATCTTATATATCTTTCCAAGTACTAATAAGCCTAGTAGGAAGGCTAATAAAATATTGATAAGCTTCAACTTTTAAAATTTGCAAAATCACTCTAAGAAAAACCTTTTCATTAATAATACAAAGAGTAACATAAACTAACTTGAAATCATATAAATATTCCTCTTAATAATTGTTAGGACTTCCTAAGAATTTTAAAACATTAAGTCTTTTAAGTGAAAGTAATTTACTAGGATGAGTACTAATATTAATATGATTTCTATGAATCTAAGGATGGAATGGAGGCTACTCATTATATACATAAAAATCAACTTTATTATCAGTGACTTATTTTGTATCTCTATTTTCATATAGACCTATAATTAGGTCTCAAAATATTTACTATGAAAACTCTTCCATTGGAAGTTCCACTAGGTTCCACTACTTGACTAGGCTTGTTTAAATCTACATTTATAATACAGTTAGTAGGGACAATAAAATCATCAAAATGAAAATATTTTAAAAATAAAATGAGTTCAAATTTGAAGATTATCAATAAAAAAATTCTCTCTTTCTCACTAAATGCGATAATTTTCCTCTTGAATATGAAACTAAGTTTGATGTATAAGATTAAAATAATGATATATTTTAAACATTGCTTCATCATCTTCCTAGGTTATAACCACAATAATGAAATGAAAATCATAAGGTTTATTATACCAAGTAAAATAAATAACCTTAGAATCAATATCTACTTGATCCTTATTAATATCAATTTTAGGTTGAATAATAGGATGGGGACCACCAATAGTCATGGATAAGATGGACTGAAACAAGAAAGAAGGATTCATACAAGAAAATAAAAATATAAAAATAAAATTTATAAAGATTCACCAATGGATTCACCGAATTTGTTGATGATGAAAATCATTATGTAAATGAATCAATCCTTTATCTTATCATGAAGGTCAAGATGGAATCATACCAACTTAGTTCTAGGGGGTCTAAGTAATAATAGTTGATCCTAAGATGTGTAGAGGGGTTTTTTAATGATTGTAGGAATTAGCCATCAAATAAAATATGGAATTATGCATCTTATATTTTATAAATCATATACTTATTCAATAATCAAATTAGAATCAAATTACAAATATATAATCTAACCCATCTAATAGAGTAGTGTGAAAGAAGAAATGTCTTTAAGGAAATACATTTGATTCATATAATTTATTATCAATTTTTTAACTACCAATCACTTAATTCCATAAATATAAACAAACTAAAGGAAAAGAAACCTAATAAACTAAATGATTAATAAAAGAAACAAAAATTATCGCTAAATAAGGAAAAGGAAAATGAAACAATAATAATCAAATAATACTATCAACTAAAGACAAAACTAAATAAGGAACTAATAACAAACTAAGAAACATAAAACACTATTTCTGATCAAATAACAATTTCAAGCTGAAAGAAGATAAACAAAGCAACAAAGGAAATTAATAAATATAAATGAAAGAAATCTAATAATAATGTCACTAAATAACATTATAAATATAAATAAATAAATAAATAAAGATAAACTAAATACTAAGTAAGAACTAGAAAATTAGAAAATAATACTATAAATATAAACAAATGTGAATAATTAATGAATCTAAAGAAAACTAAAATGAAACTGTAATCTAAATAGAAAACTACTTAAATATAAATGTAAACAATTAAATATTAACAAAATTAAATGAAAATAATATATCTAAAGTAAAAATCAAAATCTAACTAGAACAAAAAGAAATAGAAATCTAACAAAAAATAAGAGAAATTTATGAGAATTGGAACAAGAATCAATTTATAGGTATAAAAGAGATAAATTTATTGAGAATGAATGAAATGAATCTAATTAAAAACATATTCTTAAAAATAAAATTTAATTGTAATCAATTGATTAACAATTTATGACAAAATGTGAGATATTCATCATTATTCAAGTCAATTACATAATGTTCCACACATATGACTTAATGTATGTAATCATCAAATGATATTAATTCTTGATAATATTCATATAATCAGTTATGAACAAATCAATAAATTTGGATACATCTACATCATTCAATAAGATTACTCCACTATCAAATAATGAATTGTTTGGTCTATCTACAATTGAATATTAATTATTTTTTTGATATATAAATTAGGGTTAAAGGGTCCCTCACACATAATAGATATTAAACCCAAAAATCCCCCATTAGCCTCACATAAAATCCATGATGGAATTCTTCCATCAAACCATGGAAAATCTATCCCAAAACCACCAAAGGAAATTTGAACAACTCCTAAAAGTAGTTAGTATAGCTATAAACAAAAACACCCAAATAAAATAGACTACCAATAACCCCAAAGCATAAAGGAAACCTAACATCCCTCAAAACTAAAAACACAATCATAACCATCATAGTACCTCATTTTATTTTTTATGCAAAAAAAGATTTATAGAGAGTAGGATCATGGCACTCTGACATTTTCCCCTCTTATGAGCCACTATCCACTCCTCCATAATACATGAGTTGTCAAGATCCAAATTGTAAGATGTGGGGTTAACATCCAGGGAACCCCAAACCAATATATCCTTACTACTTGTAATCAAATTATCAATAGTCCCAACCCTATTTTCTTGTATACACTACTCAATCATAATTAAAGGAGAAAACACCTCACTCTATATTGGAACTTGAGGAACAACTTCAAGATAATTAACATGAACAAAACTCAAGGGGAGGAGAATGTATCTTTGATGAAACTATAAATTTATAAAAAACATTAGAATTACATCATGAATATTCCACTTTATGCTTGGAAGAAGATTTATAAGAATATAAATTCTTTTGTGTGAATCACCTACAACATCTAAATGGAAATCCCTCATCGTCAATGGTTTGAGACTAGCTCCTATCTTTGATAATTAATGCAATAGAAGTAGGGAGATATTGAGACAAATCTACATTGACTAGAATCCAAGTAAAAGTGATGTGAAAAAAAATATATAAGTAGAGGTAGAAATAGTCAAAAAAAATTCCAAGATAACCACCAATGGATGATAAGCTATATTTCATCCATAAATAAAGAAGAAAATAAGGCAAATGAATTGATATAGGCCTAATAATAAGGTTTTTTAGTAAAATATTAAAGAAAGGGCTCTATCATTTTATAATGACGACATGTTGATCCCAATACCATGGTTTATCTAAATCCACCTTGTTATGACCTACCAAACTATTGAAGACAATGATAAAGAATCCCCTAGCATAGGGGTATATCTCAAAGTGGTCTTGTGGTAAAGGATGCCAAAAGTTCAAAATCCATTGGTGAAGGGTAGGAAGGATTGATCAAAAGATATCAAATCTATAAATTAATCCCTACTCATGAATAAAAACCTCTTGTCAAATCACCTCATAAAAAGTACCATCCATAAAATAGACCACTAAAATTCTCTTTGCAACTACCAATATCTTTTAAAAATAAAGAATAACCTATTCACCATGAGAAATAACCCAAACAAAATATTTGGTATGTTCATTCTCAATCCCTTTCACCTCATAAAAATTGTGGCCACTAGTCTCTAGCAAGGAGAGATAACCCAGATCCCCCAATGACCTTTCACGAAGAAGAGTACCCACCACTTTCTCCTAAAAAAACCTTAAAATAGGCTTATATTACTCCAAAATTTATTGAAGAAACATTTTATAAATATAGTTACATAGTGGGAATAATAGAGCAAGAAGTTTTAATCCCACAAGAGTCAACTAGAGGAGAGGAAATGCTTGTGGCTTCCAAGAGGGAAGGATTTATGTCAGAAGATTGACACTAAGATCTTAACTTTTTTGCCAATATTCTAGTGTTAATTGGTAGCTCCATCCCACTCATAAGATCAAACTTAAAATGTTAGGTAACAAAACTAATTATTCAGTCTTTAAAATTTTTACATAGAAGAATAAATATGGAACACTTTTAAACTTAGAGTATTTCCTAATATGTGTGTGTTTCTCCCTTTCTTATGTGTCTTCAATCTCTTTATAAAATAAATCACCTTGAGGTAGTTATGAATCAAGTTACAACTTTTTTGTCGTTAGTTCTAGGTAAATTTAAGTGACCTTTAAAAGACAATTATTTTAATCTATAATTTTACAAAAAATTTATGACTTAACTTTATAATTTGAATTTGATAAAGTTTAATAGAATAAATAATGGTTTAAACCAAATTACAAATTATAATGGGTGATGGCTCTTTTACTTATTTAGACATTAATTCAAACAATTATTTATCTTATCCTACACTAAATAACAAATAAATACTAACATTTATAATAACTTTAAACTCTTACCACTAATATTCCATAAATAACACTCATCCACTATTGATCAATATTAAGTATGGTTAACTGAAATATGCTATTTTGTTTTATAAAATAAAACATACTACTTTATGAAAAATAAAACATGTCATCACCAAAAATTATATATCCATAAACTAAAATATATAAATTACCAAAACAAAAATGTATTAAGGTATCAATAGAGTAACAAAATTACATCAAATGGAAAACCAAGTCACTCAAAATCACTATTGGAAACCAAAACTATCAATGGATTCCCCTTAACTATTTATTACTCATAATAATCCATTGAAGTGGTAAGTAATTAAATCAGATTTGTGCCTCCCCAATTGTTGTCAACTTCAAGTTTGAAATTATTAAATGCATGGGTCAACAAGGGCCTATCTATATAGTTTGTAGCATGTTTCTTACTAAAATATGTTGGTTTATAAGGTACAGTTGAAGAAGGCCTTGTAATTAGTGCCACATAAGGATTCAAATCAATAAAATTTTGGTTTAGTATAGTAATGTTTGTAGGTTGAGTGGGAAAATAAACATCGTATGGATTAGATTAAATGGTAGTGTGCATCCATTGGGAATATTCACTTAGATAAACTCTTTAATAAGGATAAGATATCTATGGGGATCTCATAAAACCTTTGGATGTAACATGAAGTTTTAAAAAATATGAAGGAATATTATCAAATAAATTATATAAAATGGGGATAAATACATCAAATTGAAATATAACATGAGTTCAATCTTTGAAAGGTTTAGAAAATGTGTTAATATCCACATGGCCATGAAAATTATTCCCATGAGAGATACCCATTGAAGGAGTACCTTCACTCTATGTGTCATTATTTCTTTTCCATGCATTTTCACCTAAATCATGGGCTCTAGGGTCCACCTTGACATGGTATTTGATATAATTTCACAATAAGAACTAAAAAATCAAACTTATATATTCATGTAACTAAAAATATCAACATATATCTATTCATTCACAATAATTGAAAACCACTAAATCATTTAAATCATGTCTTTAATTACAAGTTTCACAAAAATAACTAAAAGCAAATTTGAAGAGACTAATATCTTCCAAAATGAACTTTGAAATATGTTTATAATTCCCAAATCATTCCAATATCCTAATAACCTTCAACAAAAATTGAATTTATTCACCAAAATAAATAAAAAACATAACCACTAAAATATAAATTATCAGATAATGTACATATTTTGACATGTAACTTTAACTTGTCAAAGATATCAAAACTTGTTTTAATTTTAATATCTAAACTCTAATTCAAATCATATGATTTATGATAAAATGAGAAAGTACTCAAAATCATGAAACTTATATCATTGTATGAATCCACAAGATCATTTGTGTATAAATAACCAAAACATTGTATCATAAAATTACCACCTAAAACATTGTATCCACACAAACTATGAAAATATACCCTCAAATTTGGCAATTTTATCAACCTAATTAATTCTCAAAAGAACTCAAAAGTAGAAATCAATGATTTTTTTGCATATGAACCTTTGATACATGCACATAAAATATATACCATATGACTTTATAAAAAGTAAGCCTTCAAATTTTCAAAACATATTTTCATATATGAAGAAATCAATATAAATTATAGTGTCTGTAATTTGTGAATTCATCAATATTTCAATTTTATAAATTGGAATTTTACTATTTTAGGGGGTGATAAGAAACATGGACTCTCCTAAATTATGTGGATGTAAGTTATTTTTCTTGATAGGATCAGCTACTATTTAAAATAAATTTCATATATATAAATATAGTTTTTGACTCCATAAAAATTCAATATGAGCTTATTTATCATTATATGTAAATAGAAATCTACCCATATACTCATAATGACAACTATCATTACCAAAAAATGGATGAAGTGTCTGTAGGTTTTATTTATAGTCACAGTCCCATATCGATTGTTTGCCATATTATGATTCACTTATCCATTTGCCTTCTCACCTAAATACCATTTGTTAACTTTTGGAAAAATTTCAAGACACATACTTAGAGATTCACCAAAAAACCAAAGTTTATTTCTATATGGGCCTCCAAAATTGACCCTAAAATAAATCCAAATTGATATTTTATGCATAATGAACACATTGTCTTAACAAGGTAAATGGGAATATATTTAATTATAGATTATGTAAATGAAAAGCCTATAAAGATAATAAAAGGAAAAGGCAAAATAAATCATAGAGTAATGTGGAGCAAAGAAGAAAAGCCTTTATAGGCCATTGTGAAGAGGAGGAAAATTAGAACATTTTGTTGAATAAAGATTATCATTTTGGTCTCATCTATATTATTTCCTTCATTTTTTTAGTTTCCCATAATTTAATTTATTTTTCTTAAAAATGTTGTTTATTATATTCTTGAACTAAAAAATATTTTACGATGGTGTGGTTGTTGGGATTTGTGGGTCTCAAGGTTGTAGAAGAAGAAGATTTTGAATCCATCCATTTTCCTTATAACTTATTTTTTATATTCTATGGATCATGCAACATTCCATTGTTTTTTTTTTTGTGTGTATTTTTCATGAAATTAGATCTTCAAAGAACTTCTAATCTTCTATAAGTTAACTTCTAAAGTTGTAAGATTACTGAGGTATCAGGGTTTGTGGAGAATGTGCTTCAAAATTAATAGTTGTATTAAGTTGGTGAATATAAAATGGCATAGATAGAGAGAGAAAGAATGGGGTTCAAATATTAAAGATGATTTGTTATGGAGAAAAGGAAATACATTTAATTAAATATATGGTGTCTACAAGTCGTCATAGATTTTTTGGAGAAGATGAAGATAAAATGGTGTGAAAAGTCTTATACAAAAGATAATTTCATAGAGTTAGGGTGAATACATTAGGATATAAACAAACTCTTCACTACATATTAAAATGATGTGTTGTTGCATTTTAGTTGACCATTTCAATTGACTATTTGGTTATATATGGCCTGTGTTGTACTCTAATATTTCTCCACATAGTTTGGAAGGACACACAAAGATCATTCAAATGTACCACCAAATAGATTAGAGATGCAATTTATTGGAGTTTTAGAATCAATAGTGCACAGGTGGATGGTTAGATGGTGCACATGATTAGATCTAGAATATGGTTCATAGTTCTAAGAATAGGTACACAATCAGATCAGATGAAGGTGGAATTTATAAATGATATACAAGGGTGAAATTCTCAACTAGAAAGTGTATAGCTTACATTGTATATAATAATACGTGATCAAAGTCTATTAAATACTATTGTATCATGAATAAATCTTATATAGCTTATGAGTTTATTCTCTAGAGATACACATTATTATATGCATTGAATACCGTAAGAAGATTGAATAGAATTAGTAGCTCTTGTAAAGGAGTGTGCACAAGTCATGTAGCGATGATTTTAAAGGCAATATAGCTCCAATTAGAAAACAAAATGCTTTCCAATGCAGAGAAAATATTAAATATAAATGCAAAAATATATCTATGAGAAACTAAAAAAACTACTCTCAATTGCCTAAGGTCTAATTCTATGGCATAAAATTTCTCTCATCATTTGGAGTAACCAAAATTATAATGACTTTGACCTGTATAATGTCTCACATATCCATAGCCTAAATTATCCTTTCTCTGATACCACTATTGTGAATTCAAAGAGCTAATATAAAAATTATGTCATGAGAAGCTGAATACATAGAGAAAAATTTATTTCACAATAATAATATTCTACTCCATTCTGATTATGAAACAATACATGAGGTTACTTATTTATAGGAACCTTATTCCTATATTCTCTCCATTGATTTCTCTCACCTAAAATCCTAAGATTAAATAAACTCCTAAATATTATATATTATTATAACTCTTTAAAAATATATCTCAACAATATATATTCTATCCTATATCATGGTATTGTTTATATAACAATATCCTGATTAACAAACTAACTAATTATAATTACCTCTCGATAAATATCAACCTGTGAATAATCAAACTTACTATTTACCTCTATGTATATACCCAAATTCACACAATATAAAAACTAATCCCATTAGGTAAAATAAAAATAAATTAAGGAAATAATACACAAGAAACTTAATGAGAATTAAATGATAAAATTTATTCAAGAAAATGGGCTGATTTGACTTCTCTTCGCAATGGCCTATAAAGATTTTCCTCTTAATTTCACATGACTCTATAGCTTATTTTGCATTTTTCTATTATTTTATCTTTAAATTCTCTTTATTTACATAATCTATAATTAAACATATTCGCCTATACCTTTTTAACACCCACTTAGACCAAATAAGTGTCTCACCTTGAGACACACAAAGAACTAAAAAATATTTTTTTACAATTTTTTTCTATTACAAATGCATTTAATAAATCTAATTTACTCTTACTCCTACTCTAGAATCCTATCATACCATAACTTCATGCATATATACTTTTCCTACTCTAAAAACCTCAAAGACACTGACAACTTTACAAAAATTATAAATCCTTTTACTTTATTTTGGTCATGTACAGAAAATATTCCCAATGAAAATAAGAGAAACTAGAATATCCATCAGTGCCTATTATGACTTTGAACTGTTGACCTACATGTCATTATTTATTTTTTAAACATCATGTAGGATTATATTGAGGAAGGAAATTGCATTACAAACCCTCTATTCTCCATCATTTTGTCAACTTATGAATCCACATGTAATGATTTATTCAATCATAATGTTTTTGAATCATTGGATTCCATTACCATCATAAAAATTTAAAATTGAAATTACCTTCAAAAAAATCTAAAATAGAAACCTATTAGTTATCTTTAGATATTTATCTTGTCTTAAATCATTACACAAAAAAATGATTCAACTACTCGTTGAAGCCTTAAACCATTGTCCAAATATCTCCCCCACATCTCTATTTTTGAGTCCCCTCAATCCATATATTGTATTTTTGAATTGAACTCTCTATTAATTGCAAAATAAGTAAAAATATTTTTACCTATCCATTTATGGTACATGAAGTGTCCTGATATAAAATACTACATAATGACATCCATAAATTAGTCCACTACATGTATGAAGTGATGGCATCACTATTTTCTCTCCAAACTATATCAGTCTCGCACCATTATATGTAAATAGGCATTTACCCATATACTCATAATGACAACTATCATTAGTAAAAAAGGGATAAAGGAAGTGTTTGTAGGTTTTATTTATAGTCACATTCCCATATGGATTGTTTGCCATATTGTGATTCATTTGTCCATTAACCTTCTCACCTAAACACCATTTTTTAACTTTCATCAAAGTTTCAAGATACATGCTTAGACATTAACCAAAAAACCCAAGTTGATTTCTATATGGGCCTCCAAAATTGACCCTAGAACAAATCAAAATTGATATTTTATGTTTAATGAACACATATTCTAAACAAGGCAAAGAGGAATATATTTAATTATCAATTATGTAAATAAAAACCCTGTAAAGATAATAAAAGGAAAAGGCAAAATAAATTAGAGAGTCGTGTGGAGTAAAGAGGGAAAGCCTTTATAGGCCATTGTGAAGAGAAGGAAAATTAGAACATTTTGTTGAATTAAGCTTATCATTTTGGTCTCATTGATTTTTCTATATTATTTCCTTCATTTTTTTAGTTTCCCATCATTTAATTTATTTGTCTTGAAAATGTTGTTTATTATATTCTTTCACTAAAAAATAGTTTATGATGGTGTGGTTGTTGGCATTTGTGGGTCTCAAGGTTGTAGAAGAAGAAGATTTTGAATCCATCCATTTTCCTTATAATTTATTTTTTATATTTTATGGATCATGCAACATTCCATTTTTTTTTTTCGTGTATGTATTTGGCATGTAATTGGGTCTTCAAACAACTTCAAATCTTCTATAAGTTGACTTCTAGAGTTTTAATTTTATTGAATTATTAGTGTTTATGGAGAATGTGCTTCAAAATTTATAGTTGTATTAATTTGGTGAATATAAAATGGCATAGATAGAGAGAAAGAGAGAGAATGGGGTTAGAATAATAGAGATAAGTTGGTATGGAGAAAGGGTGATACATTTTGTTCTATGCATGGTGTATGCGAGTCATCATAGCTTTTTTGGAGAAGATGAAGATATAATGATGTGAGACTGATATATTTTGGAGAGAAAATAGTGATTCCATCACTTCATACATGTAGTGGACTAATTTATGGATGTCATTATGTAGTATTTTATATCAGGACACTTCATGTACCATAAATGGATAGGTAAAAATATTTTTACTTATTTTGCAATTAATAGAGAGTTCAATTCAAAAATACAATATATGGATTGAGGGGACTCAAAAATAGAGATGTGGGGGAAATATTTGGACAATGGTTTAAGGTTTCATCGAGTAGTTGAATCATTCTTTTGTGTAAAGATTTGGGACAACATAAATATCTAAAGATAACTAATAGGTTTCTATTTTAGATATTTTTTAAGGTAAATTCAATTTTAAATTTTTATGATGGTAATGGAATTTGATGATTTAAAAACATTATGACTAAATAAATCATTACATGTGGATTGATAAGTTGACAAAAATGACGGAGAAAGGAGGGATTGTAATGTAATTTCTTTCCTCAATATAATTCCTACATGGTGTCTAATAATGAAATTATGACACATAGGTCAATAGTTCAAAGACATAATAGGCACTAATGGATATTCTAGTTTCTCTTATTTTCATTGGGAATATTTTTTGTAGGGGACAAAAACAAAGTAAAAGGATTTATAATTTTTGTAAAGCTATGAATGTAGTTGAGGTTTTTAGAATAGGTAGAGTATATATGCATGAAGTTATGGAATCATAGGATTTTGGAGAGTAGGAGTAAGATTAAATTAGGTTTCTTAAATTCATTTGTAATAGAGCAAAATTATAAAAACTTATTTTGTAGGTCTTTGTGTGTCTCGAGGTAAGACACTTATTTCGTCTGAGTGTGTGTTAACAAGGTATAGGTGAATATATTTAATTATCAATTATGCAAATAAAAAGCATTTAAATACAAAATAATAGGAAAAGATAAAAGAATATGTAGAGTCATGTGAAATTAAGAGGAAAATCCTTTATAGGCCATTGCGAAGAGAAGTCAAACTAGACCATTTTCTTGAATAAATTTTATCATTTAGTTCTCATTGAGTTTCTTGTGTATTACTTCCTTCATTTATTTGTAGTTTACCTATTGGGATTAGTTTTCATATTGTTGAATTTGGATATTTACAAAGAGATAAATAGAAAGTTTGAGTATTTATAGGTTGATATTTACTAAGAGGTAATTATAATTAGTAGTTTGTTAATCAAAATATTGTTATATAAAAAATACTATGATATAGGCTAGAATGTATATTTTTGAGATAAATTATTAAAGATTTATAACAATATATAATATATAGGAGTTTGTATAATCTTAGGATTTTTGGTGAGATAAATCAATGGATATAATATAGGAATAAATTTCCTATAAATATGTAACCTCACGTATTGTTTCATAATCAGAATGGAGTAGAATATTATTATTGTGAAATAAAATTCTCTCTATGTATTCAGCTTCTCATGACATAATTTTTATATCAGCTCTTTGAATTAAAAATATTGATATTAGAGAAGGATAATTTAATCCATGGATATGTGAGACATTATACAAGGAAAATTCATTATAATTTTGGTTACTCCAAATGATGAGAGAAATTTTATGCCAGAGAATTAGACCTTAGGCAATTGAGAGTAGTTTTTTTAGTTTTTCATAGATCTATTTTTGAATTTATATTTAGTGTTTTTCTCTACATTGGAAGTAATTTTGTTTTCTATCGAGAGCTATATTGCCTTTAAAATCATTGCTACTTGACTCATGCACATTCCTTTACAAGAATATGCTAATTCTGTTCAATATTCTTATAGTATTCAATGCATATAATAATTTGTATCACTAGAGAATAAAATCATAATATATATCAAATTTATTCATGATACAATAGTATTTAACAGACTTTGATCATGTATTATTATAAAAAATATAAGCTGTACACTTTCTATTTGATAATTTCAAAATTGTATATCATTTATAAGTGTCACCTTCTTCATCTAATCTGATTGTGTAATTATTCTTCAAACTATGAACCATATTCTAGGTCTAATCATGTGCACCATCCAACCATCCAGCTATACACTATATATTTTGAAACTCCAATAAAGTGCATCTCTAATCTATTTGGTGGTACATTTAAATGATCTTTGTGTGTCCTTCCAAACTATGTGGAGAAATATTAGAGTACAACACATGCCATATATAACTAAATAGTCAACCTAAATGCAACAACACATCATTTAAATATGTAGTGTCAAGTTCATTTATATCTTAATGCATTCACCCTGACTCCATGTAATTATATTTTGTGCCAATTTTAGGTTTAGTTAAAGTTTGTTCAAATAATAGTGTTATACAAATAAATTAGTGTCATGTCAAAAGGTCTATATAGATAGATTTGTAATTAAATTATTATTAAAAATTTAATTTGGTTTATAGTCATTGACATTGTAGTGTCAATAATATGTATTAATTTCTTTTATTTAACAAAGTCAATATAGAGCCTAGAGTCAAATTTTTGCCTACATTATCAAAGCTTTTCCATTTTATAAAGAATCAAAAGTTGTTAATAAGAGTTATGGCAAAAAATTCAAAGTTTTTAGGCTTAGATTCATGGACATGTTTTTATTGTACATGATATCCACATTATGGGTTAGATTTCCCTCAAAATATTCATGCACTTGAGCTACATAGACATATCTGTCGAGTGAATAGTGACATATTGGAGGAAGGAGGATACACAAAGGATGGAGGTATTTTATCTACCTCTCATCAGTAATTAATGATGGTGCCACACTAATTATGTGGTAACATTTTGTGTGGTGTGTTACTTTTAGTTTTGTGTATTTTAGTTTTTTAGTGTGGTGTGGTAGTTACATTTATTTTTCAGTATGTGTGAAAAATAAGAACAATTATACCTATTCACTTGTGAATAATATTCCCATGTAACCCTTTTTATATATTTACATTGAAGAATGTTTATCTAAAAATAATTTTAGCAATCATGATGAAATTTTAGTGGTAAACTTGTAAAAACTATTTTGTGAGGTTAGTGGTGAACCTAAGAAAACCATTTTGTATGGTTAGTGGTGAACCTGAGAAAACCATGTTGTAAGGTTAGTGGTGAACCTGAGAAAACCATTTTTTAATATTATTGGTGAACTTGTGAAAACCATTTTTAAAGGTTACTGGTGAACATTTAAAACTAATTGTTGATGACTATGAAAGAAGAAGAAATATGCAATGGCACATGTATGTAGAGAAGATCATGAGCACATGGAGGTAGCACACTACAATTAGAAAAAGAGATATATTTTACCATGTAAGAACTATGGGAGGGAGAATGTTGGGATTAGTTTTCACATTTTGTTAATCTGGTTATTTATGGAGAAGTAAATAGTATGTTTGAATATTTACAAGTTGATTTATAATGAGAGGTAAATATAACTAGTTAGATTGTTAATCAAAATATTATTATATAAACAATATTATGATATAGGTTAAAATATATATTGTTAAAGAGTTATAAAAGTATATCATGTTTAGGATTTTATTTAATCTTAGGATTTTGGATGAGAGAAATCAATAGAGAAAAAATAGGAATAATGTTTCTACAAAGATGTAACCTCACGTAATTTTTCCTAATCTGAATAGAGCAAAATATTATTATTGTGAAATTAAAACTCTCTCTATGTATTCGAATTCTCATGACATAATTTTTATATCAGCTCTTTGAATTCACAACATTATAATCATTTAATGTGTTTTTCTTACAAATATTGGCTATTATATTATTAAACTAAACTACAGTTAACACATTGAGCTTGAATACATGCAAGCATGTAATTTATAAAAATGTATATGAGATGATATTCACCCAAGTGATTTCCAACAGGACCAATAAAAATATTTACATTGAATAAAATTCAAAATCCATTATATCAATAAATGTTGTATTCATAATTTTCACACAAGTCATTCAAATTCCATTCTCATACCTATATTGATAATAAATAACTTAGACCTTCAAAATATGAAATATAAATTAACTATACAAATTCATGAAAATTATATATTATGGATCTATTTATTTAACATTCCATTATCTTGAAAATCAACTTCTTTATATATTAAATAAATAAGTGCATGTATTTTAAAATAAGCATAACATATTTTGAATGCATGAAAATATGCCTATTAAAAATTCTTAAGCATTCCAAACCCTTGAGGTTACAAATAATTTCATAATGAAAAAAATAACTTAATCCTTTTCATACCAAAAGGCAATAAATCAATCTCAAATGTATGAAAGACATTGTTTTTCTGACTAAAAATCCATGCAACACATTTGTTCTGTGCCAAATCACACTCTCTTAAAACCAAGTACCTTCTACACTCCTCAAACCCTCAATCTACTCCTTGCTCTAAGTAACCTTTTTTTAGGATTTTCCCTCTAGTATGAATAGGTACTATCTAGATTTGATAAACTAAATAAATATTATGTAACCCTCTATCACCTTATAACTCTCCATGATGTTTTACAGCACATCTCACTTTCCTTCACCAATTTCTAGCCTCTTCCTCTATCAATTAGCTCTTATTAGGCTTAGTTACCCATGTTTGTACAATAGTCTAATTTTTATGTACATATGGATATCATACGGGTCTATAACCTTCAAAATATCTTTCTTCATGAAAAAACCCATAAACCACTAGTTTTCATCAATTTTCATTGATGCAAATTCATGATACCTCACTTTCTAATGTTTAGCCCTAAATTAGGGTTTTCAGTGACTGCAGAGACCAGAGAGGGTTCTAAATGGGTTTAATGAACCTTATGAGAATTGAAAAACTTATCATGACACAAATAAGGTTTGTATACCTATTATCAACCTTTTCCAAACTTAAACTTTGCTTGATTACCTTCTAATAACATTCCATTCTCAGATTTTGTAAGGTTTTGAGACATAGTCTACCTATATCAAGAAAATATAGGGTTTTGAATGCATATTAACTTACCTAAGGGTTTATACATGTTAATTCAAGGTTCTAACTCATTTTAACCATGTTTTACATCTACTACATTTTCATACCACAACAAATACTATATGATCCATTGTTCAATCATCCAATAGGATTCTTGATCATCTTTTGTTAAAAGGGTACTCATAATTGTTACCCCTGTTCTCTTTTGCAACAAGCACATACATTTATCTAATAAGAATCCAAACAAAAAAAATTATACCCCATAAATTATTAGAAATTGAGTTTTGATAATGGTTTCAAGTTAGATTTTTAGTGGTGGCACACTGTAGAGCTTGTTGAGAGCTTTTTGATGCATTTTTTGGAACGTAAATCTAAGTTTGGGAGCTCCTATTATGGCCATTTGAAGATTGGTCTAAAAAATTGTCATTTGCAACATTTGGCACATGTTTCGAGGTAGTTTCAACATTTTGACCTATCAGAGGTTGACCTTGGCAAATGCTAAGGTTTGAAAAAAAAATGGTTTGATGACATGCCACATCATCAACATGCCACATGGAGTTAAGCGTGAGATAAGCTTGTTGAGCAAGGTGGTGAGTTTCAAGGAAAGACCCAGTCCAACGTGCATGCCAAGTTAAGAGACCGAGAAAAGAGGACAAGGCTAGCATTTTGACCAATGTGCATGAAGACTAGGCACCTTGAGACCACCAAAGGGGGTATTGACATGTTCCAAGGAGGCTCATACCTTGTTAAAGCCTAGACTTATTCCAAAACCTATGCATGTGGGACAAAACATAAAGTCTAAGCACCGAAAAAGGAGGAGGCTAATTTCAAACTTCATGCAAAGCACCTAGAAAGGAGGGCTGATAGTTTGAACCCTTGATCTACTGCCCAAAGGGGATAGGCCTTGACCACTTCAGATACGGAGGTCGAAGTGTTATATAATGCACTAAATTCTATTTGAAATAATCATTTCTAGACTGTGTTTTTTTATTTTTAGGAGGCCAAGACTTTGTAAAAGCTTTGTGAAAGCTTATGTAATGGAATTTTTATCCATTTTCCAGCCATAATATATCATATTAATACTCTATTTTATCCAATTTTCATATTGGAGGAGTATATTTCAGCCCATAGAGGAGATTTTTAGGACTTTTGAAGCAACTTTGCAAGTTTTATGAAGACTTGCAAAATTCGAAGGTCTCGGGCTTGATTTCAGTCATGGTGAAGGTGAATTATTGCATTGAGATATCAGCTTGTAGGAAAGTTGTTTATTATTTCTAGGTGTTTGAAGTTCCCTTAATGGAAATGGTCCACTCCTTTGGAGAACCCAGAGATGTAGGCATCAATTGTTGAGCCAAACTCCATTATCACGTTTTGTGTTTTTGGTAATTATCATTTGATGCACGATTTTGTTGCAGTTTTCTGATTTGATTTTAATTAGTAAATGAACTCATACAAGTAATCTACAATTTGAAAATTATAACACAACATTATTAAAAAATGGTTTAATTGTTAAATGGAAGTAACAAGTCTTTTGACAACTCCATTCCAACTCAACAACTGAGAAGATTTTTGCCAAAACATTTTGCAAGTTCTTTTGAGTTTTTTTAGAATTTGTTAAGTTTTGATAATTTTAGTATTCAGACCTAAAACTTCACTTTGAGTTTATCAGTGTAGTTTATGGATTAAGTAGTGTATCTTTCAAAATCACTTTCTAATGTTTAGCCCTAAACTAGGGTTTTCACTGACTACACAGACCCGTGAGGGTTCCAAATGGGTTTAATGAACCTTATGAGAATTTAAAAACTTATCATGAATCAAATAAGGTTTGTATGCCTATTATCAACCTTTTCCAAACTTAAAATTTGCTTGATTTCCTTCTAATAACATTCCATTCTCAGATTTTGTAAGGTTTTGAGACATAGTCTGCCTATATCAAGAAAATATAAGGTTTTGAATGCATATTAACTTACCTAAGGGTTTATACATGTTAATTCAAGGTTATAACTCATTTTAACCATGTTTTACATCTACTATATATTTATACCATAACAAATACTATATGATCCATTATTCAATCATCTAATAGGATTCTTGTTTGTCTTTTGTTAAAAGGGTACTCACAATTTTTACCCCTATTCTCTTTTACATCAAGCACATAAATTTATCCAATAAGAATCCAAACAAAAAAAATTGTACCTCATAAATCTCCTTGACACACACCATAATTTTATTAAGCCAACTCATTTTCCATTAGGCTTGTAATCTTTAATGTATGTGCACAAAATTTAGACACAGTCCTATAAACACAAATATTTATCATTCCAAGTCACAAAATAATGTGCTAAAGACATTTATATTTATAACATATTAAATTAATTCACATAATGATATAAACACAAGATTTATAAGTATAAATTTATTCCAAACAAGCTAATTTCATTGACTATTCTTTTTACATTGTCTATACTATCACCATGAATAGAGTACATGATTCTTCATTATTTCAATCCATTATCATTGTCCTCTATACCTAGGAATCATCCAAATTCTAAATGACTCCCATAAATTCTACTTGAATCCAATCCAAAAATATACCATCTACTTCATTCTTAAAACTCGTTACATTCTCCTTACACACATGCGCAACTGCCTTCTTGGATAACTAACTTTGATGTCAACTATCTAGACATGGTAAAAGACATTAAAAAATCTTAGTATTTCTATCTTACTCATGTTGTGTATGTAATACACCTTTATAAACCCACCTAGACTCATTTAATAGCTTATAACAACATTTTATTAGATGGAATTCCTTGGCATTTCTCAAAAGACTCCTAACACAATTTTAAATGTTCAAATATGTTCAAATGCCCATTTTAGAGGGAAAATGCCTAAGGGCCATCAAAACACACTAAAAGGCTCTTTTACATATTCAAATTGATTCTAAAGGATGATTTATGACCTAATACATTTAAACATGACCAATTTGTATAGTTTTCTTGATGCTCATCCATCATACTCTTGGGCAAGAAATAAATTTAACTCAAATGGACTATTGCACATTTCTTCCTTGTCTTCTAGTTTATGTTCCTTAGATCATCCTCCTCTTCTATTTTTATTTGATGCTTCATCTACTTATCATTTCTCTAATGTTTTCCTATATCATATATAGTTTTTCCTACTTGCTTGCAGTGCTTTCTCATACTAACTAGCACTTGATGTGTACTCATTCCTTGCTCTTTGTCTCTATTATATGGGATGTATATGCCCCAAAACACTATTGATACACTTGTACTCTCATCTTCTCCTAATATGATCTATATGATTACAATAAAAACAAAGATAATGCCTTTCTTACATGTTATCTAAATGTGATTCAAGCATCCACAAGGATCTATGTCTTTTATATGCTTCACTACTACCATCACTGCTTCCTCTTCCTATCCTTTGTCCTTTATCTTGTGAACCTCATTTTCTGCAACCCATACCTTATCCTCATTATCCATATTTTCACCATGCAAGTCTTTCTCTAAATAGTATATTTCTCTCTCTAACTACTCTTGACTATCATAAAAAAATGTGTAATTATATTTCTTACCTTCATTAATCAATTGCACTTAATTTTCCAAGCCTTCAATGAGGCCTTCAAATTGATCTACTTCTTCTTTGTCCTTCCAATCACCTAGATGGATGCCACTAGCTTCTTTTTATTCTTTCAATCCTTTCTCATAATTTTTAAGGAACTATTATTATTCATCCATTTGCTCACTAATAATATACTTCATTATTTCTCTCTTGAATTGCTTACAAAGCAACTTCTTCTTCTCTCTTTCCTCTCTCTTAGATTTCATCTTTCTTCTCTTCACTTGTAGCCTTATTGGCCACTTGAGTGTCTTATTTATCATGACCCATCCATAGTGTGGGTTTTCAATTTATTTCATTTTATATATTATGATAAGAACTCATCTAACTTATGCCATTTATTTCTAAATATCTATTCTCTTGGTGTCTTCTTACACCTTCATCTCTTTATGGTAGCCTATCTCACTCTTGCCTTATTTTTTCTTACCTTTATATATATTCATCAGATCCTTATCTTAATCTCTTGGTCTCACCTAGACTTATACCTCTTTTATAATCCTCCTCTACTTACCACCTCATTTTGATCTACAAATTTGACTCAAGAGAGGATGGTTAGTATGGTATTAGTTCCAAAATGAAAACAAATGAAATAAACACACTAAAAACATAACATCTCTAGGCCTAGACACTAGGGAGAGCTTAGTTAGCAAAACCAAATGACAAACACAACTAAAAATTAAGGAATGAAAACACAATAATTCCTTCACCTTCCTTGGATGCTCCACATGCTTTTGTAGTGGTGGCTTGCTCGGCTTGTGCTCATGAACTCCTTAGCAATAGAAGATGGCTACCTCCATCTCTCCTTGGCACCTTTAGCTTATTGCTTGGCTTGGATTCAATTTGTCATGGTAACACTATTTTCAATGGCTCCTTGAAGATATTTTTATATTATAACTTTGTACCAAAAAATATCTTAGAAATGATGTTTTTGGCTTCTCTATTTAAATATTTTTACAAATGTCTAGAGTCAACCTGAACCCTCTATCTTGAGATGAATATGTGTGGTTGAGGATTAATACAATTTTTAGAATTAAGTTTATAATTATCCACATCATGACATTGGAATAAGGGATAATTAAGAGGCGTGGAGGGCATCATTGAAGGCATTGATGAGGCATGGAGGGCATGAATCCTGATATTTGTGGCATTTATGGCCTAGGGATGTCTTCCCAAGCAATGAGGTCACATGATAATTTAGATATTCAATATTCATTTCTAAAAATAATTATTCAATTAGATTCCATGCATTTTTTTATTAGGCCTTGATTTGGGTTAATTAGCTCTTAAACATGATTAAGCACTTTGTGCACAAATTACTCAAATTGATCAGAATACCTTGTTATTAGTCCAAAATTTGACTAGATTAGAATTGGAAGGTGATGTAAAATGTGTTGGAACCATATTCCCACTTAGGACATTGCAAAAAATAATTAACAAAGGTATGAATCTTGTGCATAATATTTGATAGGAAATAACAATTTAGAGCACCCAAGTACAAATTTGGCATTTTGTCTCAAAATGATTTGATCAAAGTTAGCTAGCCCATAAATTGAATTACCCCATTTATGGATACCTTGGAAAAATTTGGCACTTGAATATGTTAGGTTTAAATATTTTATCATGTTTTAGTGTTTTTATTCCAAATTATGCATTTTGGGTGACAATTGGTCAAAATCCTGATTAGAGGTTATCGATGGCTAGATTTAGGTGTCTACAGTTTTCCCCTATTTGGGAAGGTGTTGAAATATATAATCATAGTAAAATATTCTCAAAGAATTAAAAATTCCTATATGCCTACAACTACAACAATGATAAACTAATTGTATGATTCCCCACTGAGGAAACAAATGGCACAAGTATGTCAGCAAACGGTCCCTCAAAAAGAAAGAAGCAAAATGAGGGGACCAAAGAAAGGAAAGATGATAGGGTAAAAACATAGTGATATTGAAAAAGTAGTTAAAACCACTAAGAATGTAAGTGGGATAGTGTATAATGATTTTTCCAAAGGAGTTTATAAGCATTATAGCCTGATAGTGGCAACATGATATGATAACATAATGATTTTCCCAAAGCTGGTTATAATCATTGAGAATATGGATCTGCCCCTATAAGGGTAAATAAACAAGATAATAGCATACCCTTATATAGGTAAAAAAAGTAAAGTGGTGACAATATAATGAGTTTCCCAAAGGTGGTTCTAATCATTGATAAATGTAGGTGGGAAGGTGTGTAATGATTTACCCATAGGTAGTTACAATCATTAGACCCTAATTATGGCAAACATGATAAACTTGGCTAAGGATGATGATAACTTAACATAGATGGTAATGAGGAATTGAAACAACCTACTAGTAGGGAGAGGCTCATCTAAAATAATAAAGGTTAATATGCTTTCATGATTAATTACTCTATTTGGGATATGATTGGTAGTGAATTAGGATGTCAGTGTTGAAGAGATGTTTTCATTGATGAATAGACTTCTTAAAGCTTAAGTTTTTTGTAGTACATGTTGGTAGGCATCATGATATAACATCATGAGGACTTGACTGAAATATGCATAGAGACTGACTCCTAAAATCCAATATTCAATAGAACACAATGCAACAATGATAGAAATGATGATGATAATGTAGACATATGAATATATATGAATTCAAGTGTAAGTGTGGGAAAGGAATCACCCAATGAATACACATAAATTAAAGCAAGTAAACAATGCTAAAATCAAACAAACAAATAGATAAATAAATAAACAAAATAAGCAAAAACAAATAAATAAACTATGTAATATAAACCATATGAACATTGCCCTTAGAAAATAGGTGACAACTAAACAAACAAACAAAATGGGGGAATAGAATAAAAAGAAGGGGGTGCCTGAGCTATCTCCATATGCACTAGAAAAGTAGATACTATCTACATAGTTCCATGGATGTAATATCCAATAAAAAACTTCAGGCCAAATGTAGTTCTCCCAAGGAATGGGAAGAATGTGATAACTGAAGAAAATAAACATAATGGATGTGATAGAATAATAGGAATGGTCTTTAAAAATGACAATTTCATGAGATAAAAAGGCCAAAAAGGATAGGGAAACTAAATGATAAGTGATTTACTTGTAATTTAGTAAGGATTCCTAGAATCCTTAAGGCAAAGAAGTGGTCAATGTTTTGGTTCTTTTCTAACTATTTTTTAAAATGTCTTTGGAATTGTTTGAAGAATCTCAACTCAATCGATAATGATGAGACACTAAATGGCTCAATCTCACAAAAAAATGAGATCATTCAAACTGAGGTTGCTCGTAAAATGATGAGAGTGTGGCTTAGGTTGTTCACAAAATGGTGAGAGTGTGGCTTAGGTTACTCTCAAAATGATGAGAATTTGGTAGAGAAGGGTGATTGAGCTGACCTCTACAAGTATTGAGTGATACCCACATAGTCCCAGAGTAGGACCTCAAGTCACTATAGTTATGCCCTTACAATGGAGGAATTTGACTAGTGTAATAGTCAATTCAAATAAAACAGGTAATGTTGGTAAAAAGGCATAGTATGACATAGGAAGTGGCAATTTGGTACATCAAGGATTAATGTTGTCCCTATCTTTCCCATAAGTGGTTATAACTAGGACACAATGGCATAGATAGATGGTACTAATTTACCCAAAGGTGGTTATTATTAGTAGCAAGACTAGTCGTAAGAAAGGAATAACAAATGAAGGATGCAACTGTCAAAACTTCTATGATATTGTCCTAAAATATCCACTCTATTTGAAGTAATTAAACTAACTGATAAATTGATCAGATACCTCAATGTTAAAACTACGTAATGAATGATAAAAACTAAGGTCAAACGAGCTAGGATTTATAACACAATAGGTCATTAGGATAGAATCAAAAGTTGGATATGGAAAAGATGATGAATAAGGATAGTATTTGTACAAAGAAGAATAGTGAAAAAATGGCATTTCTAAAATAGCCCATACATACAATACACCTTAGCATTCAAGCATAGTACTAATTGAGATGAATAATATTCATTGGCTCTGGAAGTTCATCATTGTCTAGTGTGGCAAGCTTGTATGCTCCTAATCCATAATCTATAGTGATGATGAAAGGCCCTATCTAGTTTGGTTTGAATTTTTCTTTATGCTTTTTCTTAGTTGTGGTATTCTTTTGGTTTTATTTAAGAAAAGAATCACGAAGTTCATATGTTCTATACTTAAACACTGATTATAATAACCTTTGAGTTATTTCTAATATGCTTGAAGGTTATTGAGTGCAGTTGTGTATTTCTCATCAAGTAGGTCTAGCTCTTGCAAGTGAGCTACTCGATAGTCATGATCATATAGGACATTCTTGAAATAGATGCATAGTGAAGACAATTCAACCTTAATTGGAAGGATGGATTCAATACCATAAATAAGTGAGTATAGAGTGGCTCCTATGGGGGTAGAATGATTGGTATGGTATTCCCAAAGGGTATGGAATATTTGGAGGTGTCAATTATGACTGGCATCATTGACAATCTTTTTGATAATATTGATAATGGTTTTGTTGGATGCCTTAGCTTGGCCATTACCTTAAGGGCAATATGCTATACAAAAATGTTGTGTGATGTTGCATTCAATACATAGCTAGTCAACATCCTTATTTTTGAATTTCCTCTATTATCATATATAATTTTAGAAGGGATACCATAGTGACAAATGAAATGGTTGAAAATGAATTTAGAAATTTGTTTTTCAATCACGTGAGGGGTATAGATTCAACCCACTTTGTGAAATATTCATTAGTGGTAAGGATATATTTATGGCTATCAGATGAAGTGGGGTTGATCTTCACAATGAGGTCAAGTCCCATGTCGAAAATGGCCATGGTGTCAACATCAGTTTTAGATTTTTTGTTGGGGTATGAATCAAATTAGCATGCCATTGACATTTGTCACTCTTTTTTATATATGCAGTGGCATCTACATCCATTGTGGGTCAATAATAACCAACACGTAAGATATTTTTGGATAGGACTACCCTGTTAGAATGAGCTCTACATAATCCTTCGTGAACTTCTCTTAACGCTAGTGTAGACTCTGTCAAAGTTGAACAATGAAGTAGAGTTCCATCAAAACTATGATGGTAAAGGGTGGATCTAGGTAAAGTATAATGACTAGAATGATGAATGAAGGCTTTGGTTTTTTTTTAGATAGGTTAAGTGGTATAACTTGGTCATGAAGGTATTTTTAAAAGTCTAAGTACCAAATAGAATTAGGACTAACAATCTCAAAAATCATGGAAATAGTTAAAGGTTCATGAGCTGGTCCTGAGAAATTCTCGATGAAAAATTGATACTCTCTAGATTTAACTATTTGTCAAATTAGAGAGCCAATAGTAGCCATGAAATCTATAGTTCCATTACTATCCCTTGTTATGTGCTCAAACTGAATATCGACAATTTGTTGTTTAAAAGTGTCGACCATGGCTTTATATGGAACCAACTTGTCATCTTTGCTTTAAAAATGATCTATGACTTGATTGATCATTAACTAAGAATAACCATAAACTTGGAGATGAGATATGTTCCAATGCACTTCTTATCAAATTCCTACAATAAGTGCTTCATACTCAGCCATATTGTTTGTACAAGGAAATCCGATTTTGAATGATTTAGGGATTAGATCTCCCTATGGTGTAATAAATAATAGTCCTGCCCTTGATCCACATGCAGTAAATGAACCATCAAAATATATCATCCAAAGATGCTCCTCAAGGGGTGTGTCAATGATGGTCATTATGGATTTATCAAGAAATTGAAATGTGAGTGGTTGTGTGTCTATGAGAGGTGCTTTAACAAGTTGATTTGCAAGAAATTATCCTTTAATTACCTTTTGATTGACATACTCTATGTCAAAATCATAGAGAAACATGATCCATTTAGCCATTCTTCCTTAGAAAGATAATTTAGATAGTAGATACTTGAGTGGATCTACTTTTGAAATGACTATGGTCTTATTATTCAACATGTAATGGCATAGTTTCTAGGCTATGAAGACCATGGCTAGACAAGCTTTTTCAATAGGTACATAGTTATGTTCATATGTAGCCAAGATATGACTTAGGTAGTATATAACATGTTCTTTTCCATTGTCATCACATTGAGCCAAGAGTGCGCCCAGAGCATGGTTAGTAGCTGATAGGTATAATAAAAATGGCTTTTCTAGCATAGTTGGTAATAAAATAGGCAAATTAACAAGATAGTATTAGAGTTGTTGAAGAGTTGTTTGGTAGTGATAATCCCAATGAAATTCAACTCCCTTATTTAAAATGTGTGTAAATGGATGAAATTTATATTCTAAGAGATGAAGCATCAAATAGACTAGATCTTACCCTTTAAACTATAGAGTTACTTCAAATTGATTGGCAGTGGTATCTTGGTTATAGCATGGACTTTAGGTAGATCAACTTTAATACCTCTATAAGACATGATGAAGCCAAGTAATTTTCTTGAAGTTACACCAAACACACATTTTTTTGGATTGAGTCTAACCTTGTACTCCCATAATCTTTCAAATATCATATGTAGCATTGTTGGATGGTTGGCCCTAGTTTTGGATTTTACTGATATGTCATTGACATAGTCTTCAACAATATCATGAAACATATCATGGAATATGATATTCATGGTCCTTTTATGTGTATCTCCAACATTATTAAGGCTAAATGGCATTACCTAATAACAAAATGTTCTTCATGGAGTGGTGAATGCTATTTTATGTTGGTCTTTTGGTGCTATTTTGATTTGGTTGTATCCTAAAAAGCCATCCATGAGTGAAATAATTTCATAACCTATCATGGAGTCGATGATCATGTCAATATTAGGTAAATGAAAATCATATTTAGGACAAGCTTTGTTGATGTCTCAAAAATTAGTATAAATTTGATCCCTTCAGGGTTTTTACTAATAGGTACAACATTAGAGATCCATTCTGAGTAGTCAATGGATCATATACATCCTACTTCTAAGAGTTTTTCCAAATCTTTCTTTACCAATAAAGTAATGTGAGGATGCATCTTACATAGCTTTTAATGTATTATTTTATCATGAAGATTAACCATAAGGTGGTGCAAAACCAAGGTGGGGTCTAAACCTAGCATGTCAGAATAGGCCCATGCAAAGATATCTATAAATTCTCTCAATAGAGATGTAAATACATCACATTCCTCCTTAGTGAGGGAATCTCTCAATTTTATCCATTTCAAGTTTGATGGAGTTTTGATATTTACCTCTATTATAGCTGTGACTAGAAGGATTGAACCATCTTTTAGGATAGTAGATAGTGACTTGAACTATTAAATTATGTTAGGGTCCTTTGTTAGGACTTATTCTTCAACTTCTCCTAGGCACGATGAATCTAAGTCCCCTAATGGGAGATCTAGCCATGTAACAAAAAATGTCAAAAATTCTTGGATAATTTGATCAAATACTTGTTGCTCAAAGGTGAACTTGGATTCATAGGCAAGTTCATCATTGGTCATCTCTTGGTCTAAATTCAAAGAAGAATGAACACCCCCATCAAATGGTGCCTAAAATAGGTTTTCACCACTAGATTGGCCTTTATATTTACTTTTTTCCCTAGTTGGAAAGCACCTTAAATAGGTTTTCACTTTTGGACCTCAATGTTTTACTTATTTGATTTTAGCTAAGGGTGTTCACTCACTCTCCAAAATAGGCTACAGGATCCAATGTGATTGAGAACCCTGATTTCTAATCTCCTAACATAATGTTGTATCTAAGGCCTAAAAAGTCACAAAATGCCTCATCATTCCAAAACTCATCAATTGATAGACTAGATTTTTATCGATCCCAATCTATCAGTTTGGGATAATATAATGGCAAAGGGTTGAAATGAATGGCCAAGGTAAGGATAAAAAATCCATTATTATCAAATAGGTTGGTGTTAGCTAGGTCATCAAAGGTGAGGCTATGATCAGACTATGCTTCACTATTGGCATCATTATCACTAATCATTGGTGATGGAGTTTGAATAAGATATGTGGGGTCACCCCTAGGTGGTTTAAATCCAAGTCCATAAGGTCTTTTATACTTAGTCATGGAAATTGGCTTGATAGTTCCTTGTTAATTTAGTTTAAGGCCTCTTCCTTCATAATTATTATGTTCCATGATCCTATTGGGAATAGGATACTTTACATTTTTATAACAATCAGCTTAGTTCTCATTGTATAACCATGATTCATCCCATTTAAGAGGGTCAAGTCCTAGGCTAGATGCTTGTACAAATATGGCATGTTCCTTATCTTTGTTCATTTTTTGCCAATGCATATGTGGGATGACTTTAGGTCACCCAAAGGTTTTTCGATTATGAGGAAGATTGGAAATATGAAATGTATCATGGGTCACATACTCTCCTAGTCCATTATCTAAAATAATGAAATGATTAGAAGCTTTAGGAGGTGACATGTGTGAAAGGGAATCCAAGGTATTAGGATCTATGCAATTATCTGGTGAAGGATCGATAAATATAGCCTTTCCTTTGTCCTACTTGGAACTTGGATTCATACCATACTAATAAATATAGATTTGAAATTTGGCCTCAAGATGCATGCAATATTCATATGGGTGTAAATCTTTTGGAATATTTACATCAATCCCTGAGTGGGAAAACTTGATACATTGGTGCAATTTTGATAGGACTACATGAATCTCATATAACCAAGGTCTTCATAGAAGCATATTATATGGTAAATCAAGATCAAGCACATGGCATAGTGTATCATGGATCAAAGGCCCAATGATAACTGGCAAGCTAATGGTGCCTTGTGATTCTCTTTCTTGATTATCATAGGCTTTGAAAGTTATTGTTTCTGTTTGAGATCTACCATTATGTATCCAAGAAGCTTGATGAGCTTTAGAGGCATAATGTTGAGGCCTAATCCATTGGCTATAAGGACACATTTCAATTTATGCCATCTGATACAAAATTCTATGTATAATGGATTATTATGGAGCAAACCAAGGGAAGACATATCACTTTGGTTGAATGTAACTCATTGGGTTAGATTTAGGTCTCCAACCAAAGCTTGAAATTGACCAAGGGATATGTCACTAACAAATGTGGATTGCATAAAAACTCATTCAAGATGTTATTTTGGATTATTGATCTTCATTGCAAATATACAATAGAAGTTTGTGCTAGTATCTTTTTTAATTATTCCACAATATCAAATATCTTATCTTGGTTAGTAGTATGGTTTATTCTGAGGCTAAGTGGTTGGTTGGATGATAGACAAAGTGGTAGATGGTTATGGGCCTAAGATAGTAATCTTTGACCAAAAAGTCATGATTACATAATTAGGATTAAATACTAGACTATTATTGCTAACCAATGTCAAAAATGATGTGCGACCAGACTAGAAAAGTCTCAGTTATCAATGTACTTACATGTGGTCATGTGGCAAGAATGAGTTGTTGATATAAGGTCCAAAAGGGGAAGTCCTAGTTTGTTAGTTTTCCTATATGCACTCTGATGTCAAATAAATATTATCCATGTAATTTGGGTAAATATTATTGTTTATCAATGGTCTAGGTTGATTAGTACTTAGTCTAGGATTAATGGATCTGGTATTAATATTACCCCCTACAATATGACCTAAAACCCATTTGTAGTCATGTGCAACTACATGGTAGGTTTGTTGGTTATTACCATTTTGACCTTGGTTTTGTCCATTGTTCTATCATTGTGGGTTTTGCTACTAATTTTGTTGATTTTAATGGTTCAGCGTTTGATTTTGATACTATTGATTTTGTTATTGCATTGATCATTATTGTTATTGCTGATTATTTTGATACTGTTGATTATTATGTCAGGGACAGATGTTTGATAAATCCTAAGATTTTGACTATAACTAGAAGCACCATTATCCAATGTTATCTCCCAATTCAAAAATATATTCTTAATTAAATACTTTATTTGGACACATCTTTGTAGATTGTGCCCATTGACTCGATGATAGTCACATAATTCATTTTCATGGTACCAATCAGGATAAGGAATGCCTTATGGATAATGATTTGGTATAGGCCAACTAATCAGATTAGTGGTAGCAAGCTTATGAAATATAGATTTAATAGGTTCTCCTAGGTCACTAAAGACATTGTTTTAGGAGGGGTTTACAATGGTAACATCTACTGTATTTATTGGGTAGGTTTTGGCTATTATGCTTATGGTACTAGTTAAGTAGAAGTAAGCTAAAAAGTTGGTGCAGATGATGTTTTCACCATTTGGACATCATGGGACTTAGTTACTCCATTTCCCACAACATTCCTATTATGGTTGAATTGTTTGTCTTTCATGGTTATTGACCTAGGCTGATTGTGATGTTGACACTTGAATGGGATGTTGGTCATTTTCTTGATTATTACCTTGATTTTGATTAGTTGAATTAAGCTTCATGACTCCTTTATTGATGATCACACATTTAATCAACAAGCCTTTTTTAATGATTTCTTTGGAAGTATGTGCACACTATAGTTCTAAATGATAAGCTATCTCACTATGCAAATTTTGGTAAACACAGTGGCTAATTGTTTATCTAGTAAGCTATGGGTGAAACATCTTGTAAGGGCTCTCCATCACTATAAATAACTTGTAAAACTCTCAATATATTTTTTATTTACTTACGTAAGTCCACTAATGAAATATCATGCTTGATATTATAAGAAAAATACTACGCAAACTTATCAGAAAGATCATCAAAATCCATTACTAAATTTTTGGGCAACTTCAAAAACCACTCCAAGGCTTATCCAACCAAGCTCCTTGGAAAGAATAGAAAAAGGTGTGTGTCTCTATACACCACTAGTTGACACATGACAAAGAATTCAATCAAATGAGCCTTAGGGTCACCTTTCCTTTTATATTTATTAAATTTTAGTAGTTTTTATCTTGGAGGAAATGGTATCTTCAAATACTCCATGTTGAATGGATAGGAACATACGTCATCCAATTTGAACTTTTTAGTTTGTTTTCTAGCTTGAATGGTAGCAATTGTATCCTTCATATACTAAAATTCTTGGGACAAGAAGTTGGAAGGAATATTAGTTTGAGGGAGAATACTAGTTTGGATAGATGGTTGGGAGGTCACATGTGGGACACTTTGACCAGGGTGGGATGGAGATACGTATTGGGGTACATTGGTTTGGCTGGGGAATGGAAAAATAATATGCATACATGGATTAGGATGTACTTGAAATTACACACTTGGTTATGTGATATTCTAGTTTAGATTGGTGATACAGGTTTGACTTAGAAGATTTTGTGGTTGAGATGGAGAAATATAACTATATTGTGCTTGCTATGGTTAAAAAGGGACATGATGCTGACTAATCAAACCTTGGTGTTGAGTGGGAAATTATAGACCAAGAGCCTATCTCTATATTTGTGGCAAATTTTAAACCAATGGTTGTCTAATAGGTACCTGAGAAACATGGATACCTCTTTGTTGCATGAATCCCTATGAGGAAGAAAAAACAAGTTGCATATTTGGCATCTATCACTAACCCATATTAGCATGGTCTTAACTAGTTATTGATTGGTTTTGGGTTAGAATATTAGTCTTTGACTAAAGAGGTACATTCACCCTTACCGAGCGAGGTATAACATTAGTTACCTTTGATTAAGGTGGCAATATATATGTCCTCTATTGTGTTGATACACTAAATTGTGCCTATTTTTGTGGAATATTACTCATTACCTATCGAGGAGGAGTAAGGTTCATTACATTCTATAATTGAGGTATGACATTGGTCATTATTTGATTACCTAATCCTATAGGTTGTATGCTTGAGGAAGAAGTTGGTTGAGACTGGGGTGTAGAAACTCCTATTCCCTAGTATGATGATATAATCATGGGATTAACTACATGCACATGTTGTTTTCTATTTTTTTGCATGTTAGTACCACTTTGATCAAGATTGAATGTTGTTTACACATTGGCAACTATGTTTGGCTCACTATTCAGTGTATAGGTAAAGACACTTCTTTAATAATTAGCATATGCATCAATTTATCTATCTAAGTGGCCTATATAAATGGATCAAAACTCAGATTCTCTTATCCAGTTAACTCTATCAACACTTTTTTTGAAGGAACTAAGTCAATAAGAGGCTTAATTACCATGTTCATCTAATCAAAATCATGTGTTAGATTTAGGTAGGTTTTATACACTATCTACATTTGGTTAAAGTCATCTTCCATGATGTTTTTGACTTGATTAGATATATGAGGATATTGGTACATTGTTTGGACTAGGACCATAGGATTGATAGAAGAAGCCTATTGATCATAAATGATATTATGGGACACTCTTATTAGACTTGGTAAATTTTCATGGGTGAAGTCTATTGGAAACTTGGCCCCTACCTCTATGTATCTAACCAAAATCTTATCTTTCTTCTCTAAAAACTATTTCTCAAATAAAAATGGATCATATGTGGAAGCCGTATTAGTAAAATATGACTATTAAAGTATTGGCTCATCTACTTTAGGTATCATAACTAGGTATTGTGTGGTTTTCTCTTGGTCTTGTTCTAAATAAGGTGGTGTGTTAACCAGATAGTTAGCCAATGGATCTTGGCTTTGTGCTCCTGATTGAGTATCATAAGACGGATAAGAACCCATCTCATAAGCAATATTATTTTCATATGTGTCTTGCACCATTTCTTTCTACCACATCAAATTACTAACCCCTATATTATACATGAGTCCACTACGAGTGTAGGAATACATGTTGGGATCCATAGTCAATGTTTTTGTGATAAAAGGTCAAAGAGTTATACAAACTCCAAAAAGGACAATGCCTAAAATAGATGATGTCCCAACATGGTTTAGTTTTGTCAAAGGATCAAAAGGTTTATGTAAAGATTTGTGCGGAAACAATCTAGTGTAAAGTATCTAATGTTTCACTATTCACACAAAGATAAGCAAGGAAATGGACCAAAAATAAAAATGCCAAATTCTAAGGTTGAAGTGTTTCAAATCAATCTAATCTAGGAATTTAAAAGTTGCTAGGTCTTTTAGCCAAATGCAACATCAAAATCTAGGCTCAAACAAGGCATGTGCTAGGACTATTGGCCAAACAATGTAAAAAGCTAAACTTTGAAAACAGATGAAGGTTTTAATATAAGGGATTTGAAACACTTCTAACAAACACTAGGCATTTGATTCTTGGAAATGAACTTGATCAACTAGGTATAAGGTATGAAACAAAAGACACTTTAGGAATAGTTTATTTTCTCATAAATAATGGTATAAAACTTGGTTATTTTGATAAATAAGTTTAGACAAAAGTTAATGGTATAATCATTTTAAATAAAAGATCATAAAAGTACACTCAGATTGGTCTAAAAATGTAAGAGAAAATTTGGAACTCTATGTAAAAGGGTCTATGAAACAATATTTGAAATGTTCTAGGTAGCGTAATGATGCTATACTACCCAAAAGGTGTGACAAAAGGCTTATTTCAAAAAATCTCTAAGTCAAAGACATTTTCCTATAATTTTGATAGCTAAGACTACTTTTCTTGATTCAAAAATGTTGTGGTGTATAGAATCAAAGTGAAAATGTTTATCACAAAATGGCTTAAGTCTATCAAGTGATGACAATGATTATGAGTCTTAAACGACCTTCAACCCAAATTGGAAATTAAACCTTAGTTCCCTCAAGTTGTTGTGAAAATAGCAAACCCACTTAACACATCAACCTTATGAACTTATAAAGGTGCAATTCCCAATTTAGATTATAATTAAAGGACTTAAACAACTTTGGTAAAGGTCTAGACTCAATTGGGTAGCATAACTATGCCAAAGTGAATGATATGACTCTCAAGCTTTTGATGAACTTTTGAACAAGGAAAATTGATGATTTCATGTGGACAACATAATGACTTTTTATTCAAAGGAAAATTTGGACTATGTGTTTGGTTTGGATTATTTGTTTACACCAAGTTTTAACTCCAAACAAAACTTTAAACTAGGACAAGACCAACTAATTAATTATTCTTAGATCCTAAACTGACAAGGTTTCTTGGTATCCTTAGAATCCATCAATATACATCATTTTGAGGGGATTTTAAGTGTTCATCCAAAAGTAAATGCATATTATATAGTAGGGTTTTTACAACCCCCCTTCTCTCAAATGATAGTACTGTGACATGGACCTTGAGGCACACCTTACATAAATAATACTTCCATGAGAAGTGGGGGTTTGTCTAAGATTTTAAAAGTTTTGTAATGATGTAGGGGAATCAATTTCACAATGACTTTCATGCCAAATAATGCAAAAAAAATCATGAATTTTGGGTTTGTATCACTTGGTTTGTTGTAAAAAGGTCCATTCCTTTTTTCAACCAATCCATCTTGTTTTTTGCTTAGTGTAGTATCATGTCTAAAGTGCCACTACATCCCATGTATAACTCTAAATGATCCAAATGAAGCCAATGTTGGGAGATGAAACACTGGGTCAAAGCTTCCCTAAAGAACTTGTGGGAGGTGATGAAGTCCCCTTCATAAGCCAAGTTTGCATAAAAATAAAGAAATTATGAAATAGAAAGACTTTAGTCATTTTTAAGGTCATCCAAACTTTGACAAGTTTTTAGGGAGTGCTTTAAATGACTTTATTTCTAATCCTTGGACTAGGCTACTTACAATAGTAATGGCACTTTTGATTCTAAGGGTTCCCTATAGGGGATAAATGAAAGTGAATAGATGAAACATTTTGATTTTTTCCAAACAAAAATTTGATTAAAAAACTATTGCAAACAAGAATTGAGAAGTGTGTTAAATTTTAATCCCAAAATGAAAGATTTGGTGGTGTTCATTTGAACCCTTGGTATTAGTTACAAACATTGAAAACATTCACCAAAAAAAGGTTCCTAATTAATTTTTAAGCATGTAAAGGTTATTTAAACATGTTTTGAACAAATATCAAGCTTGGTCCTATATGAAAAATGTTAGCATGTCCTTTAGCTTTGAATCTCTTTTTGGTTTGAAACAATAAACTTTGGAAAAAAAGCTCTTGGGTCTATGTTTTTAGAAAAAAACATAGTGATCAATGTTGGTTATTACAACTGATGATGGTTACCTTAGCTAATCGATGCCAATTTTTCTAACTAACACCGGTTAAGCCATGTAACCAATGTTGGTCTTACTTGCTAACGTCAATTACTGTGTAAAATTGTGGCAACCAAAAATGGCAAAATAAAGTTAAAAAATCAATTTGCAAGAGTTTTAAAGGTATAAATAAATATTTTAGAGTTGAAAAATGATCTTCTTCAAGTGTGAGATGCATCTCATCCCATCGGGTGTGCCATTATGTGATCTAGTAATTTGACTCAAGAGAGGATGGTTAGTATGGTGTTAGTTCCAAAATGAAAACAAAATAAAATAAACACACTAATAGCATAACATCTATAGGCCTAAACACTAGGGAAAGCTTAGTTAACAAAAAAAAGGACAAACACAACTAAAAATCAAGGAATGAAAACACAATAACTCCTTCACCTTATTTGGATGCTCCAAGTGCCTTTGTAATGGTGGCTTTCTCGGCTTGTGCTCATGAAGTCCTTGGCAATGGAAGCTTATCTACCTCCATATCTCTTTGTCACCTTTGGCTTGTGGCTTGGCTTGGATTGGAATAAATTTGGAATGGTAATATTATTTTCAATGGATCCTTGAAAATATCTATGCATTATAACTTTGCACAAAAAAATAGCTTAGAAATTATGTTCTTGACCTCTCTATTTATAGATTTTTACAAATGTCTAAAACCAACCTAAACCATCCATCTTGAGATGAAGATGTGTGGTTGAATATTAATCTAATTTTTCAAATTAATTTTGTAATTATCCTCATCATGACATTGGAATAAGGGTAAATTAAGAGGCATGGAGGGCATGAATCTTGATATTTGTGGCATTTATGGCCTAGGGATGTCTTCCCAATAAATGAGGTCACCTGATGATGCAGATATTTAATATTCATTTCCAAAAATAAGTATTCAACAAGTTTCAGTGAAATTTTTGATTAGGCCTTGATTTGATTTAATTATCTATTAATCATGATTAAGCACTTTGTGCACAAATTTCTCCAATTGATTAGAATGCCTTGTTATTGGTCCAAAATTTGACTTGATTAGAATTGGAAGGTGATGTCAGATACATTGTAACCATATTCCCATTTATGATGTTACCAAAAATAAATAATTGAGGCACACATCTTGTGTATAATATTTGATAAGAAAGAGTAATCCATAGCACCTAGGTGCAAATTTGACATTTTGACTCAGAATGATCTGATCAAAGTTAGTTGGACCATAAATTATATTTCCCCATTTAGGGATACCATGACTAAAATTTTCAATTCAATATGTTAGGTTTAAATCTTTTATCATGTTTTAGTGTTTTTAGGAAAAACTGTCCATTTTGGTGAAAATTGGTGAAAACCCTGATTGGGCATTATCGGTGGCCAGATTTAAGTGTCTACACTCATGACCTCCCACTTGGGTCTATCTCATTCTCTATGACCTCACCTATGTCTCTCTATATTTTCCTTTACATAGGACTCCTTTCTCTCTCTTTAAGATCTTAGTGACCTCACTCTTGAGATATCCAATAGATCTATCTCTATTATCAATCCCTATTGGCTTTAGGGCTACTTATCACACTCAATAATCCACTCACACATCAATACTATTACATGATCATATCAAAAATCAAAATGAAAATCACAACAAACTTGTACCTTTGTTATTCTTGATGATTTTATTATCCTCATCCCATGACCTTGATTCTATGATACCAAATGGTGTAAATACCTCTTTCATTCTCTGCTCTAACCCCAACTCTAATACCTATAATCATCAATTGTAGCATTCACTCTTTTGAATCTTCTCTTGGTTATCAATTTTCCTTGTTAGGTTTGGTATTCTCTTATGCATGATATTATTTAGTAAGAATATTTACTTTACTCACATTGACTTTAGATCCTCTATAGTACTCACACTCATTCATACATTTCATTCCATTCATTATTTCAACTTCCCTTTCCTTCTATCACTCACTAGTCCTCACTAAACTATTTACTTCTCATTACCTATCTCACCTCATTGATTCATCTAAGTCTTATGGAAACAAACTTCAACATGGATATCTTATCTTAGGCTTAACACAACTCATAATATATTACAACCTTAAGTACCTTATACACTCCTCAAACCCTCATTCCACTCTTTGCTCCTATTATCCTTTTTTAGGCTTTCCCTCTAGTATGAATAGGTACTATCTAGAATTGAGAAACTAAATACATTTTATGGTACCCTTTATCACCTTATAACTCTCCATGAATATTCACACTCTAACTCACTTAGATTAACTAATTTATAGCCTCTTCCTCTATCAGTTAGCCCTTATTAGGCCTAGCTACCCCTATTTACAACTTTAGCCATATAAAATGTGAAAATTGGTAACTTGAGCATGGTTAATGACACTTAAACATTAGGTTCAGCTTGCTTGCTCTCACAATGCTCATAGGTATCTTTACACTAATTCCCAATCATTCAGAGCCTTCTAGACTTGATCAAAGCTGAGTCAAACCAATTTTTCCATGACTAATCCATCCCCTAGGTCCTATCAACTCAAGAAAATTACACCACACTTGGACTATAACACTGATGCCACTCCTATCCAAATGCATTTTTATCTCCAAGGGTCAATATCTTCTTATTCCTATCCTTCTCCTTATCAGCCTAAGGTGAGCACATTCAACCCATGACCAATAGATCCCTATAAAATCTCATTCAAATATTATTTGGAAAGGGGTGGAAAATATCACTAAGCAAATAAGAATACAAGCAAGACTACTCAATAAATCTTTACTATTCTCTACATATAGCCATATAATACACTTAAAAGCTTATTCAAATCCTTACACTAGTCCCTAGCCACCTCAAGTACATCTACTTTATTATTTTTTCATCTTTAGACACTCTATTTCATAAAGGACATTGAGTGGGAGAACTAAATTTGGCTTGATCCCTTTTTGGAGTATTGGTATGTAGGCAGCATGCCCACACAAAGGGTGTGTGGATACACATTCAGTGAATATTACACACACTAGGCCCTCATCTTTCTTAAAATTAGTCAAAGTATAATATATTATATGGTGTTAAGATTAAATCTTCTATACATATATGTCTATAGACTTTGATATACGAAACCTTCATGGACAGGGTCACATAGACCTGCTAACAAAACCCATAAAACTTAGATCCTTAGGACAATAGAGGTAGAGGTGGACTATAGTGATGGTACCACTCTAGTTCACTTTTGGTGCTCCTATCCAATCATAAAATAAAGTTCAAATCTCAATTTGTGTTAGTGTCCCAGTCCTACATAGTGAATCTCAGACCCTATCTCAATCATATCAGTTAGTTTCCAGCTAATTCTTATTTTTTCCCTCTTATTAATATTTTTAGAAAGGTAGATTGCAATCTAATTTACACAAATTAGAAGCCTACTTATTACATATTTATTTACTAATTTTACTACTCAGGACCTTTAACTAAAGTAGTAATAATATAGTAATATTCCCAAAATTGTTTAATCATTTGGTGAACCTGACTTACTTCCTTTGTGCATAAAAACCCTAGAAACCCTTGGGTAAATTTCTCAATAATTTTTCCTATTTTTACCTAGATAATAAAATTAGAAATTAAAATTAACATTTAAAATTTCACAATAATTTTAAAATAATTTTATTTCCAACCCTAATTGCCCAAACTAGGTCCCAGTATTTTCCCAGTAATTTTCCAATAATTTCCTAATTTTTTAGTAGCATATTAAAATTAGAAATTCACTTCAAATTTCAAAATTCAATAGTAATTTTCAAAAACATTTATTTTTCAAAACGTTAATTTCATATTCTAGGTCTCTTTAAATCACAAATTTTTAAATAAATTTTTAATTTTTTACTTGCATATCTAACTCAGAAATTCACTTTAAATCTCAAAATTTCATAGTAATTTTCAATTATTTTTTTCAAACCCTAGTTTCATATACTAGGTCCCATTGTTTCTTGAGGCATCACCTTACATCTAAACTCAAATTACACTTCTAAAAAAAAATGGATCTCAATTATTTCCAAATATTTCTTACATTTCTTGAAAATAATAAGGAGACCATACTTGGTCCTATCATGTACATGAACAATGAAGATTACCATATGTTAATGCAAATTTTTAGTCTTTCCCTTTCATGCTTAATTTTAGTAATAAGGGATGAAATAACAAAATTTATTTCTAAGCATGCACAAGATTTCAATATTTATTTTGCATACTCTCTCTCTCTCTCTCTCTCTCTCTCTCTCTCTCTCTCTCTCTCTCTCTCTCTCTCTCTCTCTCTCTCTCTCTCTCTCTCTCTCATGTTGAATAATTTCCAACTCTATTTTGTTAAACATGTTAGAAATATTATGGTACAAGTCAAATATCCTTATGCATTAGTGGACAATTACATGCTCTCTGCCCTTTTATTTCTATCTCTCATATGATTTTTTTTCTATTTTATCTTGCCACACATATTAGACATATCATAGCACATATAAAAGTTTGTTATGAATTAGTACACAATTTCATACTCTATATCGCTTATTTGCTCTCTCTCATGTGGAATATTCTTTATAATCATATTTATATACAACTTATAACTCCACTTACATGAATTTCATCCCATATATATGGTTTCTACCTAGATAAACCTAACTCCTTGGATACATGGTTTTTACATAAGCTAACTACCACCTATCAAGTTTCAATGTCATATGTTACACATAGGAAAGAAATTCCTTCTCCTCTTCTCCCCTAAGAGGGTGATATCTACTTTCTCTCTAACCAAGTCCATGTTATCACCCCTCCAAAAGGTGGGGTAGACTATACTATTGTTCATAATGCATACATTCAACCTATAGCTTCCTCAAAACCTCTTCAACATATGTTCTTACATGTTCAATCGGAAGCAACTAAGATATGCACTTATGAGACTCTAAGGGATCAAATCACCAATATGAGCAATTTAATTTTAGATTTACAAATGTAGAATTAGTTATTACATGAAAATATGACAACGTTGGAAAATTAAATTCTAATACAAAAGCCTCAAAGATACCCTAGTGGCAATCATGTATATGCACCTTCATCGAGTCAATTGGTTACAAGCAATGTTACATATTAAAAAAATATCACAACAAAGTAAATATACCACTAGTGATTCAGAAAGCATTGAAAGATCAAATAAGAGTTCAAGTGAGGTACTCATGGAAATGGTTAAATATAAATTGATCAAATTGCCTCCTCTACATCTAGTGAGAGGATCTAGATATTATTGTGCATATCATAGAATGTATGGGTATCACATAGATTCATGTTTGGTATTAAAAGAAAATATACAAAAAATAATTTCTAATGAGGACCCTATACAAGGTAAATCAATCAAGAAATCCATAGTGACATAGGAACACATTCACAAAGGGTCAAATTCAAAAATAGTACAAAAGTGGATACCAAAACTTAACTCAAAACAACACAAGGATCAAAAAGAAAAATTAGAGCAACAAACAATACCAAAAACAAATGTAAATCATGAAAAAGATGCAAATATACCTTTCAAAAATGATGCTAACCTTTCAAAGTAGTATGGGTTTATTAAAAAAATATCTACAATAGTTTGATTATCAAGGTTAGGGGTTAGGCAAGCAGACTCAAGGCATCACTACTCATATTCTAGTAGTTGATAAAGTTTCTCACCAAGGTTTGGGAATTATTGAACATCCTAAGGCAAATCATTCATAGACATAATTTATCAAATAAAAAGATCTAGATAGAACAAAATTTAACATTAGCATTCCATTGGTTCAAAATCAAGATGTAACATTGAGTGAAATAATATAGTTTATTATGATTTTCAAGATAGCAACAATGAATCCAAATATTCAGTGTCATATTCACAGCCATTCCCTCATGCTTCACAATCATGAATTATTCCTTTTTTTGGTATAAAACACCATGATAAGTACTCTCCTATGAGACTCATCAGTTAGTATCATCCCTTTTCACCTTAATTGTACATATTCATTTTCAATTACTTGTACATAGTCTCCTTATGATTCATTGTACATAGCTTCAAATACCTTAAAATATAAGACAAATACAAAATGTAAAAATTCAAAAATAATATAACATATCAAAAACACAAAAACATTCAAATATGTCAAAACACTAAAAATATTTTAATTGTATGCATCATCCATTCTTTACATTTTTACTGTCATGCTAGACTTACATCTACTACTAAATGTTATTATTTGTTGATTTCTATATATTACTATGCTTCACCTGATCTCTTTTGAGTGTGTGTAGTGACATCTAGCTCGTTAATTACTTCACTCTACCCATTAAGGGGGCATCCTAATTCTACATCAAGACATGCATCAATATGCATACCCATTAGCGGTATTTTTTACATGACTACACCATCTAGGTTATGTCATTCTTACACCACATACTCTAGTTATCATGTTGATTTACATTACTTACTAGCTTACATAGATTACTCTATCGCTACCCACTAGTATATAGCACTTATGTATTTCTTAGCATATAGCTAGTCTTGTACTAAAATGTCTTATATACTTTCACTTCTTGTTTTTATTAGTTAGGTGTGATTATGTTTCTAGTATTTACATGCTTTCTTTTCTTTCTTTGCATAGCTAGATATGATTGCATTTCTGAGTTCTTGATTATCTCCTATATGTGCCTTAGGACCTTTTCCAATGTTCTTTACTTCTATGTCTTGTCTGTGCCTTAGGACATTTTTCAATGTCCTTTGCTTGTACTCTTCTATGTGATTGTGGTTTCCACACTAACCTTGCTTATTTCAATTGTATGTGTATGTGGCATTTGAACATGTCTTATATGATTCCTTATAGTATAAGTGACATGTGTCCATGTACCTTATTTGTTTGGCCCCTTGACCACCCTTGTATTATTCTTAATTATTTCCTTGTGTGCTTGTTACTTATTTGATTCTCATTGTTTGAAATGCCATGATCCACATCATGCATTTGTCTTATTTTCTTAGATGCCATGATGGACATCATGCTCCATCCCTCCATGACAACTAACAACTAACAAATAGCCAAAATTCTAGTTCCAATTAGGTACATTACACATGTTATTACATTTTTATATCTATCTATTCATACCACTATTGATCTAACAATCTATCATTATAAACCATGTTATATCTTGATATATCTTGTTCATTATCATTACTATATCATATATTTTTACTACCTAACACACTTCTAGGGCTCTTTCTTCTAAGGGAATTCATTGAAAGGTATTTATGCCTACCCTTATAAGAGGGGGAAATTAAACAAGAGTTTTTTCATAGATTTTAGAGCTCTTAACAATAAAAAATATAGCATTTAGAACACCCAGAATAGAAACTAGACATCAAAATAGCCAAAATAGACCACAAAAATAGTGAAAGTGTTAGAAAAATTACCAAATTTGGCCTAATATAATAGCACAAAGATTAGAATACATTGCCAATGTGACTACTATCCATTTTTGGATCTCCTATCTAAATAATAGAAAAACTAAACTTTCTAGAAGTAGGTAGAAAAGTAGGTTGAACTGTAATTTTGCATAGCTAGACCAATTTTAGAATCAATAGTTCTTAGTACACTTTTTCTTAGGGAATAAAAATATAGGGGGAATTATGTATTTAATGATGGTTATTACTTCTAGTTTTAGATATGGTGGTTGGTATAACTTCTAAATTAGAATCCATGTTTCAGACACCAGTGATTGGGGGCAATATGCACAACACATTGGTTTTCTTTTCCTTTTGGGTTTAACATTACCTAGGAATTTTCAATAGCTTCATACCTTATTCCATATATAGGTGGTTGTCATAATTTTGGAGTGGATGTTATACAGTCTTAACCTCCACATTTCAGAGTGGGATTCATACAAGCTTAGTGCACTAGTTTTGGAGTGGCATTCATACTAGTGTAATCTCCATCTTTCAAAGTGGCCAAGAGTGGCCTAGTTTTGAACATACATTTGGCTATCCATGCCAAAATTTTCATATTATAGAGCATTCATTAGCTTTTAGAGACATCTAACATGACACACATTTCATACTAGTATCAGTTCATAGCTTCAATTCATAGGGCAGTGATGGAGCCAAATGACTAGCTAGCCTTTGTATTCTTGAGCCACCTACTTATAGGGATTAGACACAAAATACAAACATATATTAGCACACTCATGATTACCTATCTTCACTTAGTGGGAAATGATGGAGCCAAAGGGCCAGTTTTTGCATTCTTGGGCCACTCTCAAGGAATTGAACACTCAACTCCATTCATGATATTACTCTTAATATAGCATCATCCAATCTTACTCAGCATCACAATAGGTTTATTATTGATATATGTACCTAGTGAGGTGTATTCATTCCTTTCTCTTCCTCTCTCTCTTACCTATTAGGGTATCTAGTAAGAATTGATCTACTCTTTGTTTTGTTTCAAATTCATACTTCACAACATGCTCTCTCTGTGCACAACCAACATCATATAACTTTATGAGCCTAACCCTTATAGGTAAGTTTAGGTACTCTTTCTATTTTTACTTTATCTTAGTATTTCACTTTGTTGGATCAATAGAATATGGGTGGGGGAGGAAATGTAGTCATATAAAATGTGAAAATTGGTAACTTGAGCGTAACTAATGACACCCAACCATGAGGTTCTTATTGCTTGCTCCCACAACCCTCATAGGCATATTTTAATTGATTCCCAATGATATATATCCTTATATGCTTGATCCTAGCTAAAATAGACCTCTTTTTCCATGACTAATCCATCCCTTAGGTCCTGTTAACTTAGGACAATAGTGCCACACTTGGACTATAACACTAGTGCCACTCCTATCCAAATATATTTTTGGCCCCAATAGTTAATTTGTTAAAATTCCCCATCCTTATCTTTGTCATCTTAAGGTGATAGCATTCAACCCATGTCTAATAGATCCCTATAAAAGCCCTTTCAAAGATCATTTATAAAGGGTTGGTAAATATCACTAAGCAAGCAAGAATACAAGCAAGACTACTCAAGCAATCTTCCTTATTCTCTACATATAGTCAACCAATACCATTATAATATTTTTAAAATATTTAAACCAATCCCTAACCACCTCAATTACATATAGTTTATTATTTTTTCATCATCATACATTCAATTTCACAAAGCACATCAAGTGGGAGAAATACAGATGGCTTGAACCCTCTTTGGAGTATTTGTATGTAGGTAGTGTTCCCACATAAAGGTGTGTAGATACACATATAGTTAATATTACACACACTAACCACCCCCATTTCTCAAAATTTTTCAAATCAAAATGGACCATAGGGGTTGAGAAAATCTGCTCTAAAAGGATCTCTACAGATTGCTAGCTATAGAAACTTCATGCATAAGGTCACATAGACCTGGAAAACAAAACCTATAAAGCTTATATCCTCAATAAAATAATATAAAACATGGAATACAACTCCAATTCCACTCCTATCAACTTTTGGTATTCCTATCCAATCATAAAACAAAGGTCAGATCTCAGTTTATGACAATGTCGTAGTCCTACACAATGAATCTCAGACCTAGTATCAACCATATCAACCAATTTATAGTTAAGTATTATTTTCTCCATATTATTACTATTTTTAAAAATTTCAAAATTGAAAAAAAAAATAGTTTCTTAATTATTGCATATTTATTTACTAGTTTTACTACTCAGATCTTTTAACTAAATTAGGAATAATACACTAATATTCCCAAAATTGTTTAATCAGTAACACAATCTAATTTGTCTATATGTATGGATATCATATAGGTTTATAACCTTGAAAATATTTTTATTAATTCCAAAACTCATCAAACTACCAAGTTTAATCTATTTTCCTCAGTGTAAACTCATGATACCCCACTTTCTAGTGTTTAGCCATAAACTAGGGTTTTCAGTGATTGCATAAACTTGAAAGGGTTTAAAATGGGTTTAATAAACCTTGTGAGACTTTAAAACTTATCATGACCCAAATAAGGTTTTTCTACGTATTTTTAACCTTTTCAAAACTTGAAGTCTACTTTATTACCTTCTAAACACATTCCATTATTGGATTTTTTAGGGTTCTAAGATATAGTCTACTTGTATCAAGAAAATATAGGGGTTTGAATGCATATTAACTTACCTTAAGGTTTATAAATGTTACTTCAATTTTATAACTCCTTTTCACCATGTTTTCCATATACTACATCTTCATACCACAAAAATTATATATGATCCACTGTTTAATCATCCAACAAGATTCTTGATTTCCTTTTGTTAACATGGAACTCAAAACTATTAACCCTATTTTCATTTGCATCAAGCACAGACATATATGAAATGTGACACCAAAAAAACATGTTTATACCCCATATACATAATTTACACACACAACACTTTTCTTAGGCCAAGTCCTTTTCCATTAGGCTTGTAGTCTTCAATGTATATGCATAGAATTTGGACACAGTCCTACAAATACAAATCCTTACCATTCCAAGTCATAAATTATTATGATAAAGAAATTTATATTTAAAACATATTGAATACATTCACAAAATGAGATCAACATAAGATTCATAAGTATAAATATATTCTAAATAAGTTAATTTCACTAACTTTTCTTTTTACATTATCTATACTGTCACCATGGATAGAGTACATGATTCTTCATTATTTCACTCCATTATCATGATCCACCATACCTCTATCTCTTGAAAATTATAATTGACTCTACTAACTTCTACTTGATTCATATCTATGAATGTACCATCTACTTCATTCCAAAAACATGGTACATTCTCCTTACACCCATGAACAACTAGCTTCTTCGATAACTAACATTGATGTCAACTACCTAAACATGGTAAAATACATTCAAAACTATTAGCCTTGTCATTTTACTCCTGTCATATACATAATAAACCTTTATAAACCCACATAGGCTCATTTAAGACCTTATAACAACATTTGCTTACATGACATTTCTTGACATTTGTCAAAAGACTCCTAACACAATTTCAAATGTTCAAATGCCCATTTTGGTAAGAAAATGCCAAAGGGTGATCAAAACACATTAAAAGACTCTTCTAAATATTCAAATTCCTTCTCAAGGATACTACAATACCTAAGACACTTACACATGACTAATTTTCATAGTTTTCCTAATGCTCCTACATCAAATAACCTTAAAACATATTTTTAATAACATATATCATGAAAGATTAAAATAAAACATGCAATCAATCATCAAAAAAAGTGCATCAAAAAAATTCGTTTAAAGACCCATCTCCAAGATTTCCATTAAACTAAAAGATAACTATATGCAATATTCTTAAAAATTTATTCCATATAACCTTCCATGCACATGAATGAATCTATTGAAGGATAAAATCAACATGAAAAATTCAAATATGGTGATTGTGTATACTACCCAACATAGTCAAATAGTCACAATCCCTTTTATTCTTATTTACTACTATGAAACTTTCATTTTTTCCATGTTATTTCCTTCAAAATCATTTTAGAAAGCATCCATGGATTTTCATTCCGTAGGAGTTTGATAATGGATGAAAAATAAAAAAAATACATTTTCTCAATAGGAAATTAACATTGCATAAATGAACAAGTTTCAAGCTTCCTAAAGAAACCAAAAACTACCATAGTAAAACTTGCTCACCAAGCAACAACATTTATGTAGAACTCAACTTAAACTAACTAGATTCACACATGATTCAAGAAAAACCAAAACAAAGATCTTTTATTGTTATGTAGTTACCATAACTACATATTAAATGAAGTTAGGTGATGTGCCACTATCTTAGTGGACAATGCCTTTAGTACCAACTAAGTATAGGTTCACCAAACCAACCAAAAGTAACCAATAATTTAGATTTTTTTGTAGAAATCCTCCATCTTAACTACCTAAAATATTAACTTGAGGTAAGGACTTACCATTAACTCACCACCAACTAGGACTACCAAGAAAATGCAATGTTAACCACTTCGATCTATATCCTCATTGAATGCTTTTGTTATTTCTTTGCATAAAATAAATCTTAGGGACAAGGACCAATATCTAGATATATATTAAACATTAAAGTTTTTTGAATGAGTTGAAACCCATAGAATTATGCAAATAGATATGTTCTTCAACTAATACCCATGTAACAAAAACCATCGATCTTTTATTATATGCATACCATATATTATTAATGGCTAGAAAATTAATGAAAAATATGTTTTATAATTGATGATAAGGCCTATGGCATGTCAATGATATTTGATAATCACAAAAAAAGGAATCAATATGAATATAATAACCACCACACCTATTATGAATGAAACTCATTTCCTTGAATATGCATGGCATGTTTTGACGGTGCTAAGATACATGACAATGTTACAAAGATATCATTTACACAAAATATTCTATCTAGAGAAGTAATATGACATACAAATCTAAGTGGACCTATTCTTAATTATTACCATTAATCATTATATTCATATAAAATTAATTTAAAACTAAATTTAATTATCATTGGATCACACACCAAATAATATGCAATTAAAATATTGATAGTGTGACATTTTATATCAACTAATCATTTTCCAACTACATTGAGGACAAATTCCAAGGGTAACTCAATACAATATTTTTTCAATTATAATTTATTTCATTCATTAGGTAAATTCTCTTGTTTATAACTTTTTTTACAATTGTCACAAATTTATTATTTATATAGAACAATTGAATTCAAGGTTATAATAATAAAAACACACATTTAATGAACTACAAAGAGGTGAAACGATAGTGATTTTTTGAATCTAACATTTACTTAAATTATCGATATAATGCTACACAATACCTTCAATTAATATTATTATTAATAAAATAAGTTTAACACAATATCTCATATTCGCATAACACATAAAAATGATCATTTAGTATAATGTACAAAAAATAAGCTCCCACTGATAGATATAAACATTATAACAAAAGTAACCTTATGGAAAGACTAATCATGTTAATATTTTTAGGAAAAGTAGGGTGTAATAAAATAGGGATAAAACTGTGCCCAGAATCTGAATTTTAACACTTGATAATATTCACTCTTTAGTTGCTCAGGTGTACTTAAGTATTAGTTGACGACTACTCTTAGTATTTTCTTGTAATATGTGTAGAATAGTCTATATTTTTAAAAATGTGTAATGGTGTATAAATTCTTGATATATAAGTTATAATAGATTAAAAATAATCTATTTTATTCATATTTATATCAGTGTATTTGGGTAATTTATAATACCACCAACACACTAGTAAAATTAACTAACCCATAATAATTTTTTAAATTTAAAAAATGGCCATTTCTAGGTGAGGGTCAGTAGCATCATGTTCTAGTTGTTATCACTAGAAAAACTATTTAATATATACATTAGTTTTTTGGATAAATAAATGTGGATTTGATGATCTTGAGGTGTCTGAGTAACATAGTTAGTAGGTTTAAATTAGACTTAAAGGTTCATGTAGGTGGTAGATAATGAAACATAATGGTGAGAATAATAACAAGAGTTTAAATGTGATATAATTGATAACAATAGGAATATATGTGAATAAAATATATGTATGGTGAAGGTAGGTAAAATGTAACATTATCAAGTGTATAATACCATAAGTTAATATTTACATATATGTGTATCTAATTCAACATTAAACATCTCCTCTTCCACATAGTTTGTTACATTGATTCATGATCATTAAATATATCCATAGGTTACATCTATTAACAAATAATTATACAAATCTACTATTCATATTTATTCATGATCTTTATATATACCCAGTTTGAATAAGGGTATTTGAATCTCCTAGATAGTTTCTTCTGCATCGATGACTACATCAAATAGTCATGTAAGACTCACATTTACCATTGTATACTATATCACATGTTAATCTACTACACTAGATAGATTAGTGTGTTCCATACTAAACACATAAACCTATATAATATCCTCTTATACAAAAATTGAAAAAAAACCTAAGCTTCATATAAAAACTCATAATATAGAGATCCTAGGAATGATGATGATGGTTACATTATAATATTTAATTCCTTCACAGATTCCAATACACCTATATATGCTTATTTTTATTGATGAAAGGTTATAATAAAACATGTGTGATATATCAACTTCACATGATATCCCATCAACATAAATATTTATTATCCCATTTTACATTTGTAAATATAATCCAAACGTTAAACAATCAAAAATTAAAAAAAATCAAAAGAATTCAAATATTTGAAAAATAAAAAACCAAGACCAAAACATGACATGAGGTCTAATTGCATCATTTAAATATGTCATTTATCAAAAAATTTATAGATGTCATATTATTTTTCATATACACATGTATTTAATTGTATATGAGTGTGATAATGGAAAGAAATATCATACATGGACACATAAAATTTATTTTTCTATACCTTAGGACCACATCATTACTGGGGGAATTTTATTACATGTGTCACATTATCATAAGTTATGCATATAAATTATATTTTTTACTCTTCTGAATTATTAATATTTTATATTGCACCAACATATTAAGCATTAGTCTCCCTAGGTGCACACCTTAAAAGATGCACCAAAAAAGGGGCAGGAAAGCTTGTGGTGCTTTGTAATAGAAGTTTATATCTATGTCATGATCATTTCATTATAGTTATTATTATAAATTATTTAGATTATATTTTCATTTACCTCCTTCCATCCTATCATATTTAGTTTTGTCATGTTGATAAGTTTTGTCATTGATGTCAAGGTTTATGTTATTGATGTCAAGGTGCACGAAAAGTGGTCTTTGAGGTATGAGCTTGTGTGCTTGATGTGACAAGCAAACCATGTGACAAGAGAGAATTTGAAGGCAACCTAATGTCTCTTATATTGAGAGATAATTTTAAGGAAACCTAATGATTATTATGTTAATTGATGACAAGGTCAGTGTCATGGTTCAAGTTAGCTTGATTATTGTTAATGTTGTCACAAAGAGGTTTGATGGTTAAATAAGCATTGAAGCATGGTTATGAGGTTCTAGGTCTACATGAGGTCTTAACAGAATTTTTATTAGAAGGATATTTTTTCAATGGTGTAATAATTTTGTCAAAAAATTTCTTTTGTTTTATATAATTTAGTTAATCATGTTTGAATACCAGTTCTTAAGTACAAGGTGTCTTGAGAAGCCTAGTCATAACAAACATAGCCATATCATGAGCATGTCTAGATGTAGGTGTAAGGGTATGAAATTATTTTAGGATCATGTAAGACATGTGAGAAGGATGTAGACTCATCAATGAGAGTCTTAGGGTTAGCCTATATGGGTAAGACCATCAGCCCTAGTATGTACATATACCATTTTTAGACCTTGTTTGGCCTAACAAGGTATAATTTTTTATTTTAATAACATGTGAATTATGTATATATGTGGATAATAATTATATAGGATTATTTAGTATTTAATTTAGATTGAGATCACATGGAAAGAGGCTTAAAGGTCAGTTTGAAGGCTTAATGTGATTTGCAAGTCAAGGTCTAGAGAGCAAAAAGAGAGAGTGTGGCCTAACGAGGATTCATGATAAGTTTTAAATACATTTTTCCATATTCAATCATGTACATAGGTATTATATGTTTTTTTAATAATTTTCACAAAGTTTGAGGTCATGGTTTTTAAGAAAAAGAAAGGAAAGCAGTTTTGAGGTCTCTCAAGTACATAGAATGAATGCACGCAAACCTAAGAAGGAATTTCATGTGTCCATTGGAATGTGTAACCCATAAATGGGAAAATATCATATTCATTGTATATTGGGAAGTGTTATATTTCAAAATTATATGTATTTTTTTTGAATCAAGGGGCTATGCTATATGAATTATTGTTAAGATGGAAATAGATTTAAACCCTCTTATAACCTTAATAGGGACCCAATGTTGAAGATATTGTTGAGAACAGATTATAAAGGTTTGAAATTACTATAAAAATTATTGTATCATGTATTAAACTCTCCTAGGCATGTCCAATTGTGATTGAGTTGTCAAGTGTGAGAGTAGACCTTACATGAAAGTGAACATTTTTTGGAGATTTATTTTAGTAGTCAAAGTTGAGCAAGTCAAAGTTTGAAAATTAATGGAGGATGAATATTTAAACTCAATTTACATGTACATAAAGGTTTATGAATATAATATATCTCTCAAGTTTTATAAATTAGTCTTCTAAGTCAGCCAGTTGCTAATAGGCCTAATGGTGCAAATAGTGAGAAACACAACCAAAAGTGAGATGAAGTTTAGTAATGTGTTATCATGGAATATAGAGGAAACCAAGTGCATGAATAAGTTTATTATGAATTTTAATACATGTTAATTTTTTATATACTTTTTTTAGGTCTATGATTATAGTGAAAAGTTGCTCACAAATTGACCTATTTGGTTCAAATGAGATAGTGAGATATAAGTTTAGAAGATTGGTCTGTAAGACCAATATTTGTCTTTTGAATATATTATATTTATATATAATAACTTTATAAATGTCTCATAGGATCATTTTCATGAATTGGAAGTCTTTGAAGGTGGTCCTATAGGTGTTGATGGATAATGTCATCATGACTGTGCTCGAAGGTAAACTAGGAGTTCTAGGTAAGCAAGTTATAGTGATAAGTTTGTAGGATCTATGGTCTGATTTGAAGTATACAATTCACATGGTGTTATATTTTTTGAATTTTATGTCCTATAAATTCTTTGTATAAGGATTGAGAGTTAGTGAAAGTGGTTGAAATGTTGAAGCCAAAATGGTTTGTCTAGTTCTAGTCTGACTATGTGTATTGACATCAAAAGTATGGTCTACAAGACCAATATTTGAAATTAGACCTTGTGAATTTTGTATTTTATAATGGTTTATAGATTTAAAAGTATATTTTAAAAGTATATTAGTCATGCGAAATGTTTTTTCAGGTATTTAAAATGAAGTTGTTTCATGAATGGGTTTAAAAGTGTTTTAGTAGTTTTAAGCGGGCTATTTGTAGAGAAGGGTTTGAGTCCTTTTGCCTTCATTTGTGAAGTCTAAATCATATGGTGATGACCGTGAGGTCATATATATTTTTAATATGATATTTTTTCCATTATTATTTTTTAATGTTTATTAGTTTCAAATAGACTTTTTGAGTATTGTGAAGGACTTATTGTGAAATGTACTAATGGTGTGCTTCAAGTCATGGTTGGATCTACAAAAGTATCATAGATATAACATGATATTAGTGGAGGGTTATATAATTTTTATATGAATTTTTCCTACTGTGTTTGGAGTTATAAAGTTTTTCAAGGAGATCAAAGGGTAATGTGTGTTAAATAAGGCCTAATTGAATTAGGTCTCCATCAGACTTGAAGAAGTATTTGGTCTATTTGAGTTATGGCTGACATAATGTAATGATTTATTCCTATTTTTAGTGTGTCATACATATTATTGTGTGAAACATATAAATAATCAAGCATGTATTTTTGAATAATAAGTTTATGAGCAAGAGCTTAGTATAAGAACAAGGCTAATTAGGCCTATTTGGACAAGTTAGAGAGTCTAAGAGGATATGTGAATGAGATAGTGATTTTTTTAGAATAATGAGGTATTTAAGACCATTATATGAGTGTATATTATTATTCATGAATATATAATAGTGTTTCTAGATTTGAAGGTCAAGGTCATATGACTTAATTGGTCCTAAAGAGACCTAATTAAGTGAAGAGGCCTAGAAGGTAGCTTAAGAGGGATAAGTGTGTGAATAGATAAAGATGTGGCCATCATAATTTAGTTTATAAAAAAAATGTTATAAACATGATCAATGTAATCAGGTGGGTGATTTGGTGCTGAGTCTTCTAGGGGGTTGGTGCATCCTTGCAATTAGGTGTTTGATAAAGCCTAGCTAAGTTGGTGCTTAGCTAGTTGGGGTTGGTGATCCATGTGAAGTTGGTGTTTAAATAAAATAGATATTTTTTATTACATGAGTATATTACATTTAAAATTATTATTGTGTTTTCTTCCCCTTGAGGGTTTCACACATATATTATGTGTTGTCTTGTGTAATCTTGTTTCATACTTGTATGAGTGATTTCTTATGCATTACTTGATCTATATGTTGATGTGATGGTTCATGTATTCTAAGGAGGAATCGTAAAAAGGTTTTTAAGTAACTAATTGACCTCCCCCCTCTAATTCATTTTTATTCCAACATTTTTTATTAAGGTCATTTTAAGTAGGCCTAATATATTAAAGGATATCCTAGAAGCAAGGATGGCTAGTTAACAAGTTGAAGGTGGTTTCTCTACTAGTAAGTATCTATTATTCAATGGGACTAATTATGATTTTTTGAGCATCATAGTGAGTGCATATATAATTTCAATAGGCCATGACATATGTCATTCAATTATGGATGGATACACTCCACCTCCTACACCACCAATTAATGTAGTAGGAAAGAAGGAAAGTGAGAGAAATTTAAAGGAAATGAATGTCATTATATGTGGATTATTAGAGGAAATTTTTATTGAGGTGATACGCTATGTGTAATTTAAGGTGATATGGGAAAAATTTATGACTATCTACAAAGGATACACCAAGGTGAATATGGCCAAGTTACAAACCCACTAGAGATAGTTTGAAAGTATAAAGATGAAACCATAGCATGTTATCTATCAAAGGTTGATGAAGTTATCAATGTCATTAGAATATTAGGATAAAAAGTGAATTAGTTTATAGTTTTTCAAAAGGTGTTGATATATTTAACTCATATGTTGACTCTAAGGTGTTTTTAGTAGAATAAATGCAAGATTTGGATGAGATGGAGATGGATGGGCTTCATGGCATCTTGCTTGCCTATGAGGTGAGAACAAATAAAGGAATACCAACCAAGAATGAAAAAACATTAAAAGCTAAGAAGAATTCAAATTCCAAGAAATTCAAGGATGAGGTATGTTTAGAGGTTGATGATCATGAATTTATAGCCATGTTTTCTAATAAATTTAAGTTTGGATCTAGTAAGTACAAGGGTAAGTTTCCTTTCAAATGTTTCAACAATGAAAATATTGGTCACTTTTTATCTAAGTGTCCTAATAAGGATAAGACTGAGCATGATGAAGAATATGATAAACATCATGGAGATGATAAAAAGATATATAAGCTTGACATAAACAAAATGGATTTTATGAAGTATGAAGGTAGGATATGATCATTCAAAAGCAAGAGAAGTTTCTATACCAAAAAAGATAACTCATCTAATGTAAGTGACATAAGAATATCTGATTATGATGATGATGGTAGTGAACATGAACATGACAATAATGAAACCATATTCATGGATATAGGAACAAATAATGAGGGTTTTTTAAATGGGAAAGGCCTTATGGACGATGAAGAAAAATTTGAAGTGAATATTGAAGAAAAATTGGTGAGTGTTTTATAGGAGTTGAAGTTCCAAAGAAGGAATAATCATAAACAAAGATCGTTAGTTAAAGACTATAAAGAGAAAATAGTTTTTTTAGGAGAGAGTGAGTAACACATCCAAGAAATGTGATGAGATCATCAATAATATTAAAGTATACAATGAGATAGTCACTTATAGTTTAAAGGATAAAGAGGAAGAATGCACTAGGTATAGAGATAAAATGAAATCCTTGAAAGCTAAGTTGGATCAAGCATATAGTAATTTGAAGACCTTTGTGAAGTTCGAAAAGAGAACTGAGGATCTGGATGACATCTTTAGTAATCATAAGTCTATAAGTGATAAGATAGGTCTTGGTTTCAAAGAAAACTAAAAGGAGGTAGCTCAAGTCAAGGAGAAGTCTAATGAAGACAAGAAGAACAACATGAAAAAACTAATCAAACAACCTAATTCTATGAGGTATGATAATTTATTCAATGGTTAATGTTATGCATGAAATCATTTTGGTCATAGAGAAAGAGAGTGTAGAAGACCCTCTGAAACTAAATATGTATAGGATTATGAAAGGAATCATTAGTCAAAAGGTATGTATGAGTTAGTTGGCTACAATTGTCATAATGTGGGACAAATTTCAAGATTATGTCCTAATAGATTTATAAGGCCATCAAGTCAAAACAAGATGCTTGAATCTCCTATAGTATAAGAGAGAATGCAAATGAATGTGTGAAAACCAAAGATATTAAACATGAGTCATGATTAGACTAAAAACCCAAATGGACTATTTTCTATGATAGAACATGTTGATGCCTTTAAGTTTATCATAGGTTATCTTAGTGTTTAAAGAATTATTTTCATTATATAATTAAAATAATCTAGAGCATGAGTTTCAATTTGTGGTAATCTAGATACCTATGATGAGATAGTAGAAGAACAAGTAAATTGTTCCACAAAATTTATAAGCTTGGTGGTTGGGAGCCACCTTGGTCATATAATAATATTTACAAAAGTGAAGTAATATATGATAGTGTTAGTGAATTATGATCAATATATAATCTAAATATCAATATATATTAATATTTACAAATATATTTAGCTACAATGATTTGGTTAAAAGAGGAGAAAAGGGGAAGGGTAGGGCAGAAATAAAATATGTTGCTAATCTCTACTTCAAACATCATGACAAGGTTTAAAATTTAATTGAATATATATTTAACCAATGTATATCATTAAATAACATATGCCAAAATCTTACCACACACCAATCAAGTATCTAAACATAGTATGACAAAATATAAGGAAGAACTAGCTTTACTTTAAAGATTTACTACTGCAATCAAATATCATATGCACATCCTTATGCAAAGAAAATAAAACAAAGTAAACCCAAGAACATTTAACTAATCTAGAATTTTCATAAATTAGAAGCCTTGTATTAAATATGCATGTCCAAAATTCTTAGAAACCATTCAAATTTGAGATCTAGAATAGACAATTGAGAGATAAACCAGATAGTAGATGATACAAACAAATTCAAAAAATATTTTTAGAAATCCTTGATTGTATTAATAACTCAAAGTATACCATTTTTTTTTCTCAAAACTCGCCCTTATAAAAATGACAATGACCCTTTTATATAATTCAAGGAAGCATGTCGATATATGCATCAACTTACAAGTCTACAAAATGTAAAGGATAATTATCCTTTCTACAAAGTTTATAAAATACACTAGACTTTATAAAATAGACTAAACTTTAGGAAAATGTGCTAACAAGCTACACATGATTTACAAAGGAATATTCCATTTTCAAAATTTAGAATGCTTCTATAAAAGATAATTTTTGTAACTCACTGGTGGACCGTATGTTGGTGAAGACCCTCGGTCATGCTGAATTAATCTTATTTATTTTTTATGCTACTCATCAATAAGCCTCAAATTAACTATAGGTTCTAGTAATATCTCATCTTCTTGATCCACCAAATCATCTAGGTCCCTTTCATTCCTCTTCAAAGCCTCCTTAATGTTCCTTGCCTCATCTATATTTTCTTCCAAAGTTAGTATCATATCCATGATGCTAGTGTTGTCACCTCTAGAATTTCCTTGGCTCTTTCTCCTCACCTCCTATATGACCAAAGTGGTCTTATGTTTGAACTCATCATCTACAATGATTCCCATGGTGCTAAGTTTTTTAGGGTTTTCAATCATTGTCCCTATGAATCTTTCAATTCTATCTAGCGTCTCTTTATCTTCCTTGATGAGTTTCTCCAAGAACTTGGCCCATGTGCTCAAACTATTGATTTTATCTATAATTAACCATAGGATGGTGTTTTGATGACCAATGTTGGTGGTCTTGAAAATAGGATTTTTATCACCTATCAAGTTGTTAATTAAATCATTTATCTTATCCTTGGAACTCTTCCATTAGGTGAATAGGCCCTTGGATATTGCATCTTATTGGTTATGTACGATGTGTCTTTCCCTTATTGACTTTAGATATTAAAGCATATCATTAAATGACCCCTCAAACAGTTCAATCATTGCATCAAGAATAGATAAAATAGCTTGTTTCTCCAAATCCTCCTTCTACCTCTACACATTCTTTAGTCATTATTACAAGGATTTGATTATAGTTTGTAATTGGGTTGATTTAGATTTAGCTAACCCAAGTATATCCTCTTCATAAATGGGTACTCACCTGGTCTTTTCCCCCGAACTGGGGTCAAGCCAAAAAATGGCTCTACCTTATGAAAAGTGAATTCCTCTTCACCCACCATATCTTTATTTATTATTACTCTTTCATATCTAGTAGTGGTTGGGTCATATTAAACACTTACTAAAAAGTGTTTTATTTCTGGTGGCTTTAAGACTTCCATTTGAGTGCTACCTAAAGATCTAGGAGTAGCCAAATGTCTATCATTCTTTTCCTTTTGTAGGGCCACTATCTAGGGCTTAAACACATCATGAGCTATGATGTTGATAGATTTAGTGATGACCCATTGATGGTGTAGAGTTGGGATCTTTTGTAACTTTACATATACAAATAATTCAATAATGGTTGGACCATGGATTAAATTTTCATCACTAAAGATATTAACCTAAATTAAAGTGTGAGTGAAGGTTAACTTAGGCTTCTTTACTCCTGTTGGAACCAATGCTAGTTCAACCTTTCTCTTTTAAGGGGGAACAATTGGAACTAGGTCTAAAGTTATATCCTTCCCATTTTTCTCTTTTGTTTCTTCTTCTCAAGTTTGAAGATTCTCTTCCTGAGTTAGAGGCTCCTCTTCTTGCACCTCTTCATCTGACGCATAAGCACATGCTAGTTCCTTCAAGGCATCCTCCAATGTTTCCCTAGGATCTAATGAAATCATGTCAATGTATTCAATTAGAGACTTTGGCTTTTTAGGTTGGCCCAAATATTATTCCCCTTCACCAGGTCTTTCTTCAAGTTCCTCTTTTCATGAACCTTGTGTAATTTATTCCTCTAGTTGTTCTGGAAGAGGCATAGAAAATGGTCTTGGTAGAAAATGGTACAACAAGGAATTAATATGCCATATTTCACTAGATATATTTTCATGTCACTTAAATCTAGCCTTGATCTTGATGTTTCACTTCTTATATCTAGCTAATACTTCTAAAAATTAAGATGCTTAGATGCACATTATATCATAGACACCAAGTTGATGTTCATATTTCATGTTAATCTATTTGGATTTCAAATGTTTCACAACATTATTTCAGGGGTCCCATTACCTTAAATCATCAAGCTAAAAATTTAATGAGTCTCTATACCCAAAAATAGTATCTACATTGTGCCAATTCTACAACACAATCCTACTAATAGTAAAGGTAAAGGATGGAGTAGCCCCTTCTTCTTGGCTTTACATACACCATCAATACCATGGAATAATTTGTATGCTATCTACTATTCAACCAACTTGGTGGGTACATATACTAGTAGTTTAAGTGGTTAAGATAAGGGTCCCTCTATCTTGATTAGAGTGTAGTCAAGATATAGCCAAAGGTCCCAAAAAAATTTCACATACTTATTGATTAAGGGACTAACCCTTATCATAGGTAACCCTATAATAGCTTCTTTTAAGGCTAGGTATATATAGTTAGAAATGAATTGTATGTGGTCCTTATAATTTAATATATGCAATTTTGAATAGTAATAGGAGACTATTTTCCTTCCATCATGTGACTAATTTTTGATGTTAAGGATCATGGTAGTGGCCAATAGGGCATCCAAAAGATAATACATCATAAAAAGTGATTGTTAGTCCTCTTATTTATGGTAGAGAACTATTGTTTTGGGAAAATATTGATCATTTCTCTTATAGGAGGAGTAAGTCCCATTTCAACCATGAAATATATATAAAGGATCCAAATTTTTTTGACATAGGTGGTATAAGGGGGACTAGACAATTTGTTGAATAAATTCATAATAATTCTAATTCTTACCCTAAAATTTGGGTGATTGGGATCTTTTCAGTGGGGCCTTAGATCACATGGGTTCGTAAATATAGCCATGGGGTAAGGAAAATTTTCAAGTCATTTTTTTTTGGACCATCCCTTAACTAAGGACAAATTTATAGAGGCTTAGGTAGCTTGTAATAATTTTCAAATGCAATGGTAGAAATGTAAGCAACCTTTTTAAAACTATACTCATAGACTATCATATCCTAATCAATTTTATAATCTTTAAAGACAAAATTAATAACATCAATACAATGAATTACCTCTAGCTTTGTTGTTACATGGTAAAGACTTACCATTTGAATGGAGAATATGTCATAGTATCTCTAGTAGACTATTGCACTATTTTCATCTTCTTTGGTGATTTCTTGTAACTCTTCAATGGCTTAGAAAATCTTGACTAGTTATTATCCATGGTGTTCAATGCTATAGCATCAAATTCAATGTCCTTGAAGACCCTTCCTTCTATGTGTAAATTAAAATATAGCTCTATGTCCTCCTTATTTTATTGTTTTCATGTTACCCATGATTTTGAGATTTAAAAATTACTCACTAATAGTCTACAAATTGATTATAGATCAATTTATACTTGTTCAGGTAATAATTGAGCTCTCTTTTTTTGACTATGATCAAATTAGGGTTTTTATAGATGTTAAGGATTTTTACAAGTATTTTAAATCTTTAATGGTAGTAGCTATTATCACTTAGGTGAATTTGGTGCTTTTGATTTGATTTGGACTTTTACTTTTATACCTTTGCTTTTTGTTAGCCCACAAAATCTTTGTTTTTGTCCCCTTTTGCTTAGGTGGTGCCTATGTGGTAGCTTTATGACATCTAGTTGGCTTCCTCATGACATTTTGTTCAAAAATGCTTTAAGACTTGACTGTTGCCTTTTAAAATTTCTCTTTGATCTCACTCCATCAGATCATTTTGTTTGGATCTATGTGATTCATTAATTTCAATCTTATGAGTTTCATGCCATTGGTTATCCTTTATACTTGGCCCTGTAGTTATGACACTTGGCAATCTCATAGACCTTCTAAGCTCTACATCTTTTCAAATCTCATAGTGAATGTGTTTTCACCACATGGTGGCTCCATTCTTACTTAAAGGTTCCATTGAATATTCCATAGTGATCTCACTCCATTTGATCATCTTATCCCAATTACATGCGAGCCATCAATCTTGAAAAGGTGCATGAACTTTAAGTTAGCATGGGACCATGTAAGGAGCTTAGGTTAAATAATTTAGTCTAAGGTTTCATTTCATGTTAATAAACATGAAATAATCCTAAGATTAAAGTATTTAGGCTAAATTTAGATCAACATAAAAGGGACTTTATCGAATGATAAAAGATATAGCCATAAGTTTTTAGCCTAAAGTTCTATTGTATTAATGAATACAATCAAAACCTTAGGTTAGAGACTTAGGTTAAGTATATATATATTTGAGCATTTAGACCATGATAAATGAATTAAGTTTTAAAAAGAGGGGATTAAGATATAAAGGTACCAAACCTAGGGTTATACTACTAAGGTTTGGTCATGTTGAAAAACATGATTGAACCTTAGGATAATAATTTAGGCTACAAATTTAAACCTAGTTAGAAATGTCATTAAGTCAGAGCATGGCCTTTAATCAATGTTAATTTATCTAAATGGGATTCATTTATGAGCTCAAATTTTGATGGTGTTGCATATGTCAATGATGGCTTGATGGATGTCAATGACATTTTCACAAACATCAAAATTAAAAACTATAAATACATCATTAGGGCTCAAGTTTAATGGACTCATACATGTCATTTATGGCCTCATGGACATAAGGTGAAGGCTAAGAGAACATCAATTTTAAGTCCTATGAATAGTAGGCCCTATGGAAATTTTGACCCATTACATGTCATTTGATTGGCTTCATCTGAGCAAGTGTGAACCATTGATCATGATCTAAATAGTTGGTTGTGATTGGTTCTTGTAGTCATAAATAGATTAAGTAAGCTTGAGACATCATAAAATTTATACCAAGATTATAGATTAATATTTTGGTTTGCATTAATAAATATGAATAGGACTCGGGATTAAAGTCTATCACCTAAAATATAACATAATAAGGCATGAACCATTTGAATAATTAAAGGGACTTAAATAATGCTTTAGCCTAATTTTATATTTTATTGATAAATATAATAAAACTTTAGGGTAAGACTTAGGTTAAGTCTATGTCATAACAAAGGGGGCCTCTTGATTTTGTGTTATCCAATCTTTAGCATCCTCTTAACTATGAGGTATTAATAATGATCTAAATGATTGAATGTGATTGGTCCTATGGGTTAAAGATTTGGACTCATCAAGTCCATCTCACATCATTTGATCATTTACACCTGAATCCATGTGGGTCGTAGATCTTGTAGAGAAGCACGCAGATTAAGTTAGGGATCAAGGTAAATAAGACATAGGATAAAGTATTAATACGAAGGTATTGTTCATGTTAATAAAAGTTAATGAGGCCTTAGGACTAAGACATTAGTCTAATCTTATGAAAATAGAATTGAACTAGGCTAGGAATTTAATAAAAAAGACCCTACAATATTAAAGTTAAACCACACACAAATAAAAGGGGATAAGGGGGAATTATATAAAGGGGACAAAAAATATAATATTTTAGGCCAAGGTTTCATTATTTTAGTATAATGATGAAGTCTTAGTATAAAAAATTAACCTAAAGTCCTTAGCATTTTCAAAATCATTCCTACCAATTTTGCTCCTACCAATTTTCAATTTTAAATCAAAAGGTCTAAGCTAGGGTTTTAGAACAATGGTTTCAAGAAGCTTGAACATGGATTAAACATTGAAGTTTAACAAACCAAAGGCTATTAAAAGGTCAAATTGAGATAAAATCATTTAAATTATGAAACCCAGGTATGATCCCATCAAGGAGAGCTTCATTAAACCTATGATTTGAAACATAGAGATCCATTGTTAGTAACATTAGACAAAGCTAAAGCATAACCATGGACAAAGAAGACCAACCAAAATATGGTGTGGATGATACTCAAATATGAATAATGTGAAAACATATTAATAACACTATGATCAAGTGAATTTTTAGTTTTAAGGTATAATTTTCATAATTTAACACATGAGTCCCTAATTTTTAGAAATAGGGGTATGTTGACCTCAACAAATGGTGACTTCTAGGGGAACATAAAAATATGTTAGAATTTAGATATTTTAGTTCACACTATTGGATAAGTCACTTATTTCACTTGATTAGTCATCATTATTTGGATCAGCTCATGGTTGAGATAATTCTTACACCTATAGAGTTAGAATCAAACATCAAAACCTAGTCATGTTATGTGTGTGCTTTGATTCCACTTACTATTTTCCATAGGTTTTAGGATGTAGCTTCCAAAATTCATGACCTTGACCATTAACACTGACTTTTAGCATGTTTATATACTTATTAAGATCCATGCTTTAACTTAGGGAAGGCTTAGGGATTACTCTACTACCAGCCAGACGTCTATAACCCAGACAAAGATACATTTCACTCCACTCAAGGCCTTGTTCCAATTCTAGCTAGGTATCCATATCCATGATAGAGGTTACCCTAATCACCTTTTTTTGGAAAGCTTTTGATTTTTCAATAAGCTCTTATTTTTTGTATTTTTTTAGATCACTTTGGGTTTTTTTATCAAAGGTTGGGAATCAGGTCAGCTAGGTTTAGGAATTTGGTCAGATGTTTGGTCTTCAAACAATCATCTTTGGATGTAAACTTTGTCCCAAGAAAGTATATTCATTAAGTTCAAACATGACTATGTCTCAATAATTTAAAATTTCATCCTACATGCATAATCCTTCTTAAAATAAAGTTTATGTCATAAGAAGATTTAATCGACTGGTCTTTGCTAGCTTATCTAAATTATTTCATTAAGATCATATCTAAATTTCTAAACTTATGAAGTTATTGAGTAATTTAGAATAAAATCTAAGCTGAGGGCTATCTAAAAGGACTTATTAGGAGCAAGGGATAAAACCCAAAAAATAAACACACAATAGAAATCAAATAATAAAAAATCAAAGAACAAGAAAATAAATATGCACAAACATATGTAAAAATAAGGGATAGGAAAAAAGGAATAGAAGGAAACTAAATTAGTATAACTATACTTACTCTAACTAGTCTTACAGATTTATGTCATGAAGACCCCAAGAGGAGCAATAGAAAAATAATTCTTGAGGTACTGCCCATTAGTGGGAAAAGTGAATTCAACTCCTTATAGGTCTTTCAAATTGAAGGTGTTGTTTCCAAGTGTCTCAAAAATCTTTTAGGGTCCTATCCATATAGGTGTGAACATCTCATGTTTACCCCTAGGTTTATATGCTTTGTCCCAAAGAGGAACTACATCTCCTTGTATAAACACCTTTATCTTTGGTCATTTATCAAACCACCTTTTCACTATGGTTTGGTACCTACTAAATGTATCAAAATATTCTTCTCATGCATCCTCTATTTGAACATTATCTAGTAGTCTTGAACTTGTAATCTCTTGATCTTCTTCCATATATTCCTACACGAACTTGTATGGAGGTAACTTAAGGGTGATAAGGAAGATGGGATCTTATCCATACACCAATATGAATGGTGATACCTTTAGGTCCTACTTGAATTTTTTTCCATCTACCCGTATGGAATATTTGAGAAGCTTTTACTATGTTCTAGATTTGTCTAGAATAGACTTATTGAATGCTTTAATCAAGTTCTTATTAGTAGATTCAACCATTATGTTACCTTGAGGGTAATATTTGGATGATAACTTGAGAATAATACTATTATCATATACCCATTATGTCATTTTAATATATGTGAAGGCAATTCCATTATCATATTCTAAGGAGGCTAGAGTTTTAAATCTGGGGCTTATGTTTTCTTCTAAAAAATTGATCACTTCTTTACTCTTGCTACACCCCTAGCCTATCACATGTATGAGGATAGTATTAGACAAATTATGGCTTACTTATCCCTCTTTGACATTATATTACATTTATCTATGCTTTCTTTATATTAGTAGGTCGGCCTATGGAGTAACCATGGCCTAGTTAGACTATATATAAGAGGTAGTGGGTAATCATTTATCATCATATTGTGAATTTTGCTCTTATTGAAGCTTGTGGAGGTTGCCCCCTCGATGTGGCTTATCTATTATCATATATTTGGATATATTTTAGTCATATTTGGATATAATTATGCTGTTATACTTAATTCTTGAAGTAATTTCATTACAAGTGGTATCAGAGCTGCGATTTGGGCAATCTTGTGGGCGAAACACTAAATTTTTAAATTTTCCGATATATAAAAAATGGTTGCAAATTTCTATGAAAGTTTTTACTAGAGGTGAGAAATAATCAAATTAAGCTTCCATTAAAATTTTAGCTCATTTGGATCTATTTTTCAAAAGTTATTGCTATTTTATGGTTTTTCATAAAATTGCTCTATAGTGCGCAATTCAAAGAATGTTTCTGAGTTGTTTACATTTTTGGAAATATTAGAAAAATTTGGCTATTGTTTTTTATTTGTATATTTTGATATGAGGCCAAAATAATTCCAAAATTTCTTGGTCAAAGTTGGGTCAAAAGTGTCAATAAGGGTCGACATCGTAAAACCCTTTTATGGCAAGTCCACAAACTCAGGGCCGAGAAAAGGGTGTTGAAACTCCAAGTATAAATACTAAAAAGGATGAGATGGAGTCAGAAGGGGGATGTAATAGACCCTTTATACTAGGGTTTTCTGACATAGATCACAAAGTGAGCCAACTTGACTATAGTGTGCAAGGCATTCAAAGTGAGGTGCAAGACATACAATCTAATATATAATCCATACAAGATAGTTTGGGAGATATCATGATAGCTTTGAACATTAATCAGTCAAATCATCAAGCTAACTCTATTTCACAAACCCACCAGGGTGGTTCTCCTAACCAGTCTACTTCAAATCCAACTCCATGGCCACATAGGAACCTATTACCAAAGGTGGATATGTGAAAATTTGATGGAAAAGATCTACTCAATTGGCTCAACTAAATGGAGAGTTTTTTTTTAACTACATCAAATTCCAAGTGGACAGAAGGTTACCATGGCATCCTTATATCTTGAACCTGATCAATTCATTTGGTATCGATGGTTGTGTGCTCAAAAGAAAAAGATGATTCTCAATGTCACCTGGTCAATTTTTATAGAGGAGCTACAATTACACTATGGCAATAGTGTGACAAAGAATTACTTCAGCCAACTGGCAAAATTGTGACAAACTAGCTCCATCAAGGATTATATTCATCATTTTTAGAACCTATCCTTACGTGTGGAGACAATTTTTAAAGCAAACTTGAATGACCTATTTTTGGGTGGACTCAAGGACCACATTCAACATGAGGTATGCATGTTTAATCCACTTAATATTTCTGAATCTATTATCCTAGCATGTAGAGTTGAGGAAAAATTCATAGCCAACAAGAAGCAGCCATTCACTCACTTCAAAGATCATAGCATATCGTCACCAACATTTCCTCCGCCTACTAGATTGACTACTCAGCAAGTTGAAGAGAAGCGTATAAAAGGATTATGTTTTGGTTGTGATAGAAAGTGGATTAAAGGACATAGATGTGCTAAGAAGAAGTTATTCTACATTGAGGGACCAAATGAAGATGAAGAAGCAGATGATGCCTCCAATGATGATGAGGAAGATATAAAGGAGGTACCTGAAGATTCCCAAACTATAATCTCTTGTCATGCACTTGCAAGTATTAGCACTCCACAAACTCTTAAGGTGGTGGGTTTCCTCAAGAAACAGAAGGTGATAGTGTTGATTGATTTAGGGAGCACACAACTTTATAAACCATAAGTTGGCAACTCAATTGAACTATTTCATCTACCCAGCACTAGAATTTTAGGTCATGATTGCAAATGGTGGCACAATTAATTGTTCAGGCAAATGCCATAGTATTAAGCTTACTATGGGTGGGTACAATCTTGACTCTCCTATGCTTGTTATTCCCATGGGTAACACAGACATTGTTTTGGGAGTCCAATGGCTCATAACCTTAGGTACCATTGAGATGAACTTCCAAAAACTATTCATGTGCTTTCATTCTGAAGGTAAGAAAATTGAACTATATGGATTACATGTAAAATCTCCACAATTGGTTAGTTCACATCAAATAACCAAGATGCTAAAAAAGGAGGCAGAGGGAATTATTACATGATTATGCTCCATAAAAGTTTAGCCCACACAGGTATCTACATATCCTGATCTACAAATAATTCTTGAAGACCACTCATCTATTTTTGGGGCCATGCCAAAAGGACTACCACCAAAAAGAGAACATGATCATGCCATTCAACTAATTCCAGGTAGTCAACCACCAAATATCAGACCATATAGATATCCAAATTCACAAAAGAGTGAAATTGAAAAGATGGTCCATGAGATGTTGGAGGTATGGATCATCAAGCATAGCCAAAGTGCATATTCATCACCAATGGTCATGGTGTGGAAGAAGGATGACACATGGAGGATGTGCCTAGATTATAGGGAACTCAAAAAGTACACCATCAAAGATAAGTTTCCTATTCTAGTAATTGATGATTTACTTGATGAGTTGCATGGTGCTAATTATTTCACAAAATCGGATCTTCGCTCAGGGTACCGTCAAATTAGAATCAAGGATGAAGATGTTCATAAAACTACTTTTAGAACACATGAGGGCCATTATGATTTTTTGGTAAAGCCCTTTGGTCTTACAAATGCACCATCTACTTTTTAGAGCTTGATGAACACTATTTTTAGGCCTTTTTTAAGGAAGTTTGTGTTAGTTTTCTTTGATGACATATTGATTTATAGTCAGACATGGAAAGCACATCTGCAACATGTGAAATAGGTGTTGATAGTTTTAGAGAAGCACCAACTTTATGCGAAGCCATCTAAATGTGCTTTTGGAGTATAGGAGGTAGAGTACCTTAGTCACATTGTTTCCCATGAAGGGGTTAAAGTTGATCCCCAAAAGATCAAAGCGATAATGGAATGGCCCATGCCAAAAACTCTCAAAAACCTTTGAGGGTTTCTTGGACTAACAGGTTACTAAAGAATATTTGTGAAAGGTTATGGTAGCATAACAGCTCCACTAACTACATTGCTAAAGAAGGATGATTTCCATTGGAATGATGATGCCACCAAATCATTTGAGAAACTAAAAGTAGTTATGTACACCACTCCAGTTTTGGCTACTCCAGACTTCTCACAAACATTCACTATCGAATGTGATGCTTCTAGGTCTAGATTGGGGGCAGTACTAATGTAGGAAGGAAGACCCATTGCGTTTGAAAGTCATCAATTCAAAGCTAATAATCTATAAAAACCTATCTATGAGAAATAAATGATAGCTATTCTTCATGCAGTTAAACAATGGAGGCCTTATCTAATGGGTAGACACTTTAAGGTGAAAATGGATCATGATAGTCTCAAATACTTTTTGGAGCAAAGATTATCATCTGAGGAACAATAAAAATGGGTAACCAAAATGTTGAGTTATGATTTTGAAATCATCTACAAGAAGGGTAAAGATAATGTAGTAGCAGATGCACCATCTAGATGGGATGCATCCATAAAAGCATTACTTTGTGCAATGTCCATATTGCAAGCTGATTGGGTGGATGAAGCTAGGTTAGAATGGGAGCAAGACAAGGATACACAGGATATGACTTAGAATCTCCAACAAGGTAATTTACCCTCTGACAAATTTGAATGGAAAGGTAATGTCCTATGGTATAAGGGTAGGTTATACTTGTGCAAAAATTTAGAGCTTAAGCATAAGATTCTTGCAAATTTGCATGCATCTCCACTTAGGGGACACTCAGGGTTCTTGAAAACTTATCATAGAATTAAGATAGAATTATTTTGGGAAGGACTCAAGGGAGATGTACAAAAGTTTATGGAAGAATGCTTGATATGCCAACAGAATAAAGGTGAAACAGTTAAGACGCCAGGTTTGTTACAACCATTAGCAATTCTTAATCAAAAGTGGGAGGAGGTTTCCATGAATTTCATCATTGGGTTGCCTTGTTTTGAAGGTAAGAATGTTATTTTGGTCATTGTGGATAGGCTTACAAAATATTCCCATTTTTGTGCTCTCTCACACCCATTTTCAACAAGTACAGTTGTGGCTATTTTTATGGAAGCAGTTCTCAAATTACATGGAACCCCAAAAATAATTGTAAGTGATCATGATCCTATTTTCACTAGTAATTTCTAAACTGAACTATTTTCTTGTTTGGATACTCAGCTAGCTCATAGCTCATCTTAACACCCCCAATCTGATGGACAAACTAAAGTGGTTAACAAATGTTTAGAGGGGTATCTCTGTTGTTTTGTATTTAGAAAAACAAGAACATTGGATTAAATGGCTACCACTTGCAGAATGGTGGTATAACACATCTTTCCATACCTCTTCTAAAATGTCTCTATTTCTAGCACTATATGGTTACCATCCACCTTCCATCACTTCTTCATTAAAGGTGCACACCAAGGTTCGAGATGTGGAAGAGCACATTCAACATCAACAAGAGGTTTTGGCTAGTTTGAGAGAGAATTTGGCCTTGGCACAAAATAGGATGAATCAACAAGCAGATCAACACCAGAGTGAGTGAAAATTTGAGGTGGGTGACTGGGTATTTATTTGTTTGCAGCCTTACAAGCAGATGTCCTTGAAGTAATAGAAAAATGACAACAAACTTGATCCAAAGTATTATGGCCCTTATTAGGTTATACAAAAAATTGAAAGTGTGGCTTACAAGCTTGAGTTACCTCATTCATCTCACATACACCCATTATTTCATGTTTCTTGTTTGAAGAAGGTCATTGGATAGAGAGTTTCTACCCAGACAAAGCTCCCAGAACTAGATGAAGAAGGATGAGTCATTTTGGAACCAAAGAAGATCCTCCAAGAACGTACTAATAGGTTGAGAACTAGAGAGATTAAGGAATATTTGATCAAGTGGAAAAACCAAAGCAGTGAAGATGCAACTTGGGAAGGTGAAGAATTTCTGCAACAACATCCAGAGTTGTTCAACATTGAGGACAACATTGGTTTGAAGGGGAAGGGCATGTTACGCCCCTAACCTATCACATGTATGAGGATAGTATTAGCTGACTTGTGGCTTACTTATCCCTCTTTGACATTATATTACATTTATCTATGCTTTCTTTAGATTAGTAGGTCAGACTATGGAGTAACCATGGCCTTGTTAGACCATATATAAGAGGTAGTGGGTAATCATTTATCATCATATTGTGAATTCTGCTCTTATTGAAGCTTGTGGAGGTTGCCCCCTCGAAGTGGCTTATATATTATCATATATTTGGATATATTTTAGTCATATTTGGATATAATTCTGATATTATACTTAATTCTTGAAGTAATTTCATTACACTTCTACATTACTTATTGGCCACTGCCTTAGTCCATCTAGTGAAATAATTTATGGCAGTTAGAATGTAATTATGACCTTCTAATGAGTTTGGGTTGATCACCCTTAAAAAGGACAACCCCCACTATGTAAAGGGTTTATCTATCATTACTAGTTGTAATGGCATTGTTTTTTTAGGCTCTTTAGTGCTAAAGATTTGGCATGAGTGGCATTCTCTCATATGATTTTGAGTGTCTTTAAAGATGGTGGGCTAATAGTATCCAACTTTGAGGATCTTATGAGTTGTGTTTTTACCATATGGATGCCCACTTCCAAACTTTTCATGAAAAGTGATTATTATCTCAATAGATTGTACTTTTTAAATGTACCTTAGGTAGACACCTTCAAAGTTATTCTAGTATATAACTCCATTCTTGATCAGGTAAGGTTTGTTTTAAGTCTTAGATCTCTCTTTTGCTCCTTGGTCAAACCTAAAAGACAAGTGTCATTAATCAATAAATGAATGATAGGATCATACTAGTCATTAGTGTGAAAACATTATTGATCAACTTTCATGACACTTAACTTGGGGTTAGCATTGAGAAGCATTTGAATCAAATCTTGGAACCTTACCAAATGTGTATTCTTCATCTCAATGTCATATTCCTATAGGACAGACATCCAGTTACATCTACTTTCTCCTAGCTCATTTTGACTTAGCATAAGCTTTGTATTAAGGTCAAGTAGGATAACATGCACCTTATTCCTAAGAATGTAGTGCTTGAAATTGTTATTTCCTTTACTAATGCACATGCTTGTTTATCGATTAAAGAATAATTTAACTCATCATTTTTAAAATTTGTGCTCATAAAAATAATTGGATGGTCACATCCATCAATTTTATGAGTTAAGACTATAGTAATAGTATGATCAAAAGCAAAAGAGTAAAGGTAAAAATCCTTGGAGAAATTTAGACTTATCAAGATTGGAGCTTGACTTATTGCCTCCTTGATGTTAATGAATGCTTTCATGGTTTCTTCATTCCAAGTGATTTTGACATCTTTATTTAGGAAGTCATTCATTGTCTTGACAATTTCTACAAAACAAAAAATAAACTTCCTTACAAAGTTAATTTTACTAAAGAATGGTTTTGGTTCTTTTCTACTATTAAGAGGCTCTATCTTTGATATATATTCTACTCTATTTGGATCTATAGAGATTTACTCCTTAGTAATGACATGGCCTAACAACTTTCCCTTAATGACACAAAATACTCTTCTTAGGGTTGAGGGAAATCTCATACCTTTTGCACCTTTCAAATACCTATTGTAAATGTATAATGTGGTCTTCCCTAATCTTAAAAAAATAGTTAGATAATCCATGTTTATGATAATTCATTTACCTACTAAACCTTGGAAAGCATGATCCATGACCCTTTGGAACATTGTTCTTGCATTGATCAATTTGAATGGCATTATCTTATATGCAAACATGCCCCATTTGGTAGTAAAATTAGTCTTCATCCTATCTTCTTAATTCACCAATACTTTGTTATACCCTAAAAATCCATCAAGAAAGGACATCATAACAGAACTAGAAACACTTTGTATATCTTGATCCCAAGAAGGCAAAGGATAGTTGTCTTTTTTAGATGACTTATTTAGATTCATAACATCAATGCATAGTCTTATTTCACCATTCATTTTCCTAACTAGTACCAAATTGGTAACCTAGGAAGAGTGCCTAATGGGAAATATAATCCTAGCATTTAATACCCACTTGATTTCTATGAAAATCATGGGCTCTAAAATAGTGTTGGTAGGATTTTAATTTTGTCTAAAAGGTTTGCAGTATTTTTTCAAGGGTATGGTGTGAGTAATGAATTTTGGATCAAAAATATTCAAGTCATCATAGGACCATGAAATTCTGTCCTTATAGCTTGTCAACAAGTCTTTGTATTTTCTATCATCAATGCTTGTACATGGTGTTCCAATATTAACTAGTTGAGGTTGATCTTAAGGTCAAAAAACAACCACCTTATTTTCTTTCCCACTTCTTTTGGGAATCTAGTGTTCTTAGCTAACTTATCTTGGTAAAATAACCTTTCCAAGGTAATCATGCATTTTGGATTTTTTTTTTCATTTTTTTAATGACTTTACCATCAAATCTACCATCTTCCTCAAAAGTATTTTCATTGACCTCATCTATGAAATGTGCCTCAAATAATCATAAATTGGTTATGAAATCCAAGATCTATTGGTAATCATTGACTATCTATAGATGGTTTACATTATTATGGATAGAAGGTCATGAAACCAACTCAATGATAAAGTTCTAAGAGTCATGGTTCAACATAAGATTGGTTTTAGCTAAGGTAAGCTCATCATCAACCTTATTTTCTTCTCTAAACTTATATCTTTTGAGGTATGATAATTTACACTAGTATATAATCCTCCCTTAATTGACTACTAGTTCTAAGTCACCATGAACCAATAGTTCTTTGACTTTGTACTTAATGGCAAATTCTAGCCTAAGATCAATGCTTCATATTCTACAAGGTTATTGGTCCATATAAACTGAAGACTATAGGAAGCATGATATTTATTACCAATAGGATTGGTTAAGATAAATCCTACTTTAGATCTAAACTTACATCTATCCCCATTAAAATGCAATCTCCACAATCCAGAGACAATGCGAGAAGGTTTAGATTCACATACCTTGGTAGTTTTAAGAGTTAAAAATATCAAATTAGAGTTAACAATTTTTACCTTTTCATTCATAACATTGTATTTTATAATCATGTGATTCATCCTCAGTTCTCTTTCCACTCTAATTTGATTTGGGAATACTTTCCATGGTAGTCATAGATGAGAATAATCGGTTGACATGTATCCATTTAAGTCCTTTGTATATCCCCTACTTAACAACAACCCATAAGCATCAAGAATATCCACTACTTGAATATCAATAAAATATTAGACTCTAGGTTTGGAAGCAAGTTTCATATAGACATTTAATAATTCTCCAAGTACTTTTAACCTAAACTTATCTAACTAAGTAACAACTATGTTGAATTTAATAGGAATCAAGATAAGTTATTTATAAATGCCTACTAGTCTAATGTTGGTGGATGCACTTGAATCTAACAAATAGTTATACAAATTCTTAACAAAACTTCTAAAAATAAGTAGAAAAGGTAGGGATTCAGTCTTATCTTTGTACATAGCAACATTGGCATTGTCAGTCTTGGATGGCTTGCTAGGTTTTTTGGGTAAGGAATCCAACAATAGGTCCCTTTGTTCAGTGATCTGCATCAATTCATGTAACATGATGTTATCATTTATTTTATTCATATCCTCCACAATATTATACCAAAATTTATTTGAAGAAATAAATGCATTAGTACTTTGTTTAGAAACACTTCCCTTCGGAGGCTCTGGGTTATTATCTGATGTAGTGTCTAGAGGAGTGCCAAAGTTATTTGGGGTGTTAAAGTAGTCAGGGGTTATTTATTCTTATTAATCCTTAGAGGGTAGGTATTCTTCAAGAAGTGATAGAAATCATGGAGCTCTTTAGGAATATCATCAATTTCATCATCCTTTTGGAAGGGGAAGTCAAACATCTCCACCATGAAGGCTTGGTCAATAGATTTAGATATTGATGTACCTACACCATTATATTTTTTAGGAACTAATTAAAATGTATCCAAATCTTCTTAAAAAGATTCAAAATCTTTACATAATTCAATCTAGTTAATGCCACCATGATTAGCAGTATAATGAACTCTAAAGCAATAAGTTAATGCAACATCAATGAGATTAATGTCCATGGTATTCTTATTAGTAGAGGATTCATTATTCTTATTGTTATGGAAATTATCATTCTAGAATCTATTGTTGGGTCTATTAAATATTTTAAATGAGAAGTTCCTACTTGAGCTTTATCAACTGAAGGAAATCTGTGTTAATATATAACCATTCTTACTCTTGGGAGTTTCTAAATCATGAGCTTGATTATTACTAGCACTATTGGTTGGTATCAATGCCTTTTGATCATTAAAATTGAATCCAATTGTAGTACGGTTCAAAAATCCTAAGTTTTGATTGGGAACAACATGGCTCAAGGGTAATTGGTTCAAAGCTAGGATCCAATCCAGGGCTAGCATAATTGGATTGTTACTAGGAAAGATATTCAACCATCTTTAATATATAACCATTCTCACTCTTGGGAGTTTCTAAATCATAAGCTTGATTATTAATAGCACTATTGGTTGGTATCAATGCCTTTTGATCATTAAAATTGAATCCAATTGTAGTACGGTTCAAAAATCCTAAGTTTTGATTGGGAACAACATGGCTCAAGGGTAATTGGTTCAAAGCTAGGATCCAATCCAGGGCTAGCATATTTGGATTGTTACTAGGAAAGATATTCAAGGTAGGCATATGTATATTAAAATTTGGGATAGAGTAAGCTATTTATCATTGATATTTCATTTGATCATTAATGATCACTGCCTTAGAGTAGGCTCAGGATAATGTGGTTATAACTAGAAGGGATATTTTCTAGAATATAGAAGTCATAGGATCTACTACATCCTTCTAGATTTGTAAAGCCAGAACCTCATTAGGTTTGTAGGGGTCTATGTTTTGGCTATACATCTTATAAAACCTAATATTAAATTCCCTTAAGGACTCATTTGCATCTCTTTTGATGGTGTTGAATTGTTGGTACAAGACACAAGGACTAATGATCTTGACAAATTGGTCAATAAATACATTATTAAGACCATCCCAGCTGATAATGTAATTTTTAGGTAAATTTGAAAACCATTCATATCTAGCATATTTGAAAGTGAAATGAAATAGCCTACATGCTACATCTTCATGAGTGAAATTTACCAATTTTAATTTATTTTAAATGATTTAATGTGTTCTTCTATACTTATAACATTATTATGACTAAATGGTACATTGATGGAAGAATGACCTAACCATTCCATACCTTGATGAAGGTTAAATGCAAGGGTACCTTTAAGTGGTAAAGTTGGCAAAGATTTTGATTGTCTACATTTACCTTTGTCTCACCTAGCTCTCTTATAGACATATAATTCAAGCAAAGGTTCTCTTGTCTCTAAATATGACATTGTTCCAATCTTGGGTAATTCCATCTTGGGAACCTTGTATCCTATTTGAAATACAATGTCTCAAATTAATCTTTACAAAGGATAAGGATTAGACTTGAACATTAAGCAAAATTTTCAAAGATTCATATAAATAACTACAAAAGACTATGACCTTTAACTAATTTAGTTAAAAGAAGCATCAAATTATGTAAGTATGAATGATGTTTACAAATTTATTCTAAAATAAAATCAAATTTGTAAAGTATCTATGAATATTTGATAAAAATATAGCTAGTACTAACCTCAAACCTATTGAGTTCACAACTCTAGAGCTATCTTTACCAAAATCTAACATATGTTTAGAATAATATCAATATTTGTCTAAATGAGCCTAAACACTAGTCTAAAACCATGAATATCACCAATCTTTACATAATTATGCTAAAAGAAACACAAATATGAAAAGATTAAAGTGAACTTTGAGTAGAATTCTTAAAAAAACCATTAAAGATATTATAGATCTACAAAGATTTGGCCCTCCTTCTAGTGCTATTGGATCTCATGCTTGTTGATTATTTTAAGTGTATCATAAGTACTCTTAGTGCTTAAAGAATACTTAGCATTTTATAATTTTAAATAATTCAGAGCATGAGTTGCAGGTTATGGTGATCTAGTTTCCTATGATGAAATAATACAAGAGCAAGCAAACTATTCCACAATAGTTATAATCTTGGTGGTTGGGATCCATCTTGGTCATACAATGATCTTTATAAAAGTGAAGTAATATATGATAGTGTCATTAAATTGTGATCAATATCTAATCTAAATATTAATATATATGAATATTTACAATGATATTAAGCTACAATGATTTGGCTAAAAATGAGAAAATGGTAAGGGTAAGATGGAAATAAAATATGGTGTTTATCTCTATCTAAAACATCATGACAAGGTTCAAATTCTAACTAAACATAGATTTAAACAATGTATAGCATGAAATAACATAAGCCCAAATATTAACACACACCAAGAAATTATCTAAGGATAGTATGATGAAATACAAGTAAGAACTAGATTTAATTTAAATATTTTCTATTGCATTTAAATAACATATGCACATCCTTATGCAGAGCAAAGAAGACAAAGTAAACCCAAGAACATTGAACTAATCTAATGTTTTCAAAAATTATCAACCATGTATTAAATATGAACATCCAAATTTCTTAAAAACTATTCAAATTTGAGATCTAAAACAAATAATTGAGAGAGAAACCATATATCATATGATATAAACAAACTCAGAAAATCCTTCTAGATTTCCTTGGTTGTATTAATAACTCAAAGTATACCAATTTTGGTTCTCAAAACTCTCCCCCTTTTCCAAATGACAACGCTCCTTTTATAGATGTCAAGGAAGCATGTCGATCAGTGCATCAACTTACATGTGTAAAAAATGCAAAGGAAAGTTGGCATTTTTACAAATTTTATAAAATACACTAGACTTTTTAAAATAGTCCAACCTTTAGGTAAATGTGCTAACAAGTTATACATGGCTTTACAAAGGAATATTCCATTTTTAAAATTTATAATGCTTCCACAAAAGGGAATATTCCTAACTAGTTGGTGGACCCTATGTTGGTGAAGACCCTTGGTCCTGCTAAAATAACCTCATTGCCTTTCGATGCTACTCATAAATAAGACTCAAATTGAGTACATGTTCTAGTAAGAACTCATCCTATTGATCCACCAAATCATCTAGGTCCCTATCATTCCTCTTCAAAGCATCATTAATACTCATTACCTCAGTGATCTTTTCTTCTATATTTAGGATCATAATCATGATCATGTTGTTATCACCTCCAGATTTACCTTGGCTCTTGCTCCTCACCTTCTACATGACCAAAGTGGTCATTTGTTTTAACTCATCATCTACAATGATGCCCATGGAGCTGCATTTTTTAGGTGTTATAATCATGGTCCCTAAGAATATTTCAATTCTATCTAACAACTCTTCATCTTCCATGATGAGTTTCTCTAAGAATTTGGACCATGTGATCAAACTATTGGTTTTATCTATAATTAACTATAGGATTTTGTTAAGATGAGCAATGTTGATGGTCTTAAAACTAGGGATTTTATCCCATGTCAACATTCTAATTAAATCCTTTATCTTGTCCTTAGATCTCTACCATTGGGTGATTAAGCCCTTAACTACTACATCTTATTGGTTTAGTACACTCTGGCTTTCCCTTATTAACTTTAGAGAGTCAAACATGTCATGAAATCATCCCTAAAACTTGTAAATCATTGCTTCAAGAATAGAAAAAATAAATTATTTCTCTAAATCTTGCTTTTGCCTCGACAAGTTATATATTCATTGTTACAAGGATTCGATGCTAGTTTTTAATTAGGCTAATTGAGATTTGGCTAACACAACTATACCCTCTTCATATATGGGGTCCTCACCTAGTCTTTAGTCACCAATTGGAGTCAAGCCAATAAATGGCTCCACCTTTTTAAAAGTGAATTCCTCTCCACCCACCATATTTTTCTTTGTATTTACTCTTTCTAATCAAGGAGTGGTTTGGTCAAATTGGACACTTACTAAAGAGTGTGTTATTTTTGGAGGCTTTAGGACTTCCATTTGGGTGCTACCTAAAGATCTATGACCATCCAAATGTCTATCATTATCACCATTTTTTAGGGTCACTATGTAGGTCTTAAGCTCATCATGAGCTATGATGTTGATAGATTTAGTGATGGCCCATTGATGGTGCAGAGTTGGGATCTTTTGTAACTTTCCATATATGAACCATTCAAGAATGGTTGGACAATGAATTATATTTCCATCACTAAAGATATTAACCTCAATCAAAGGGTGAGTGAATGTTAACTTAAGATTCTTTGTTATTATTGGAACCAATGCTAGTTTAACCTTTCTCTTTTAAGGGGGAATAACTAGAACTAAGTCTAAAGCTATATCATTCCATTTTTTCTATTATATTTATACATCTTGAGTTTAAGGCTCCTCTTCTTGATTTTGAGGCTCCTCTTCCTGATTTTTAGGCTCCTCTTCCTGAGTTTTAGGCTCCTCTTCCTGAGTTTTAGGCTTCTATTCCTACACTTCTTTATTCAATCCATAAGCACTTACTAGTGCCTTCAAGGCATCCTCTTATGTTTCCCCATGATATAATACAATCATGTCAATGTATTCAATTAGAGATAATATATTTTAAGGTTGGGCCAAAGATGATGCTTCTTCACTAGGTCTTTCTTTAAGTTCCTCTTTTCCTAACCCTTATGCAATTTTTTCCTCTAGTTATTTTGGAAGAGACTTAGAAGAAGGTCATGGCAGTTAATCATATTTTACGGGATTCATCTACCATATTTCACCAACTAGCTTCTCATCTCTCTTAAATTTGGCCTTGAGCTTGATGTTGTGATTCTTCAATCTAACCAACACTTATAAAAATGAATATTTTTAGATGTACATTATGTTATGGACACCGATTTGATGTTCATATTTCATGTTAATCTATTTGGATTTCAAATGTTTATAGCATTATCTCGAGTGTCCCACTACCTTAAATCATCAAGATGTAAATTGAATGAGTCTCTATGCTAGGAAATAATGTCTACATTATACCATTTCTTCAACACAATCATACTAACAGTCAAAGTGAAAGGATGGAGTAGCCCTTTCCTCTTGACTTTGCATACACCATCAATACCATGGAATAATCAGTATGCTATCTCTTGTTCAACTAACTTGGTGGGTACATAGAATTTTAGTTTACGTGGCTGACATAAGATTCCCTCTATCCTAATCATAGTATAGTCAAGATATAACCAAAGGTCCCTAATAAGTTCCACATACTTCTTGATTAATGGATCAACCCTCGTCATAGGTAGCCCTGTAATAAATTCTTCTAAGATTGGGTATACATAGTCATAAATGAATTGTATGTGGTCCCTATACTTCAATATTTGCATTTTTTAATAGTAATGGGAGACTATTTTACTTCCATGAGGTGACCAATTTTTGATTTAAGGGATCATGGTAGTGGAAAATAGGGAATCCAAAAGATAAGACATAATAAAGAAGTGATTTCTAGTCCTCTTCTTTATGGTATAAAATTATTACCTCAAGAAAATATTGATCATTTCTCCTATATGAGGAGTAAGTCCCTTTTAAACAATGAAATATAGAGAAGGGACCCAAATTTTGTTGACATAGGTTATGGAAGGGGCACTAAAAAATCTATTGAGCAAAGTAATGATCATTCTAATTTCTACCCTAAATTGTGTAATTGGGATCTTTCGAGTTAGGTATTGGATCACATGGCTTCCTAAATATAATCATGGGGTAAGGATGATTTTTAGGTCATTTTTCCTAGACCATCCCTTAATTGAGGGAAAATATAATTGAGGCTTGGGTAACTTGTATTATTTTCAAATGTAATGGGGGAAATTTAAGTAACCTTTTTAAAACTACACATATGGACTATCATACCCTGATCACGTTTGTAATCTTTAAAGACAAGAGGAATAACATTGATATAATGATGAACCTTTGGCTTTGTTGTTTCATAGTGAAGATTTTTCATTTGAATGAAGACTATATCATAGTATATCTAGTGGATTGTGGCATTCTTTTCATCTTATTTAGTGATTTCTTGCAATTTTTTAATGGCCCATAAAATCTTGGACCAATTTTTATCCCTGATATTCAATGATATACCATCAAATTCAATGTCTTTAAAAACCCTTCCTTCTATGTCTAAAGTCAAATATAATTTTGTGTGCTCCCTATTTTGTTAGTTTCTTGCTGCCATTATTATGAGATTTACAAATTGCTTCTAGATAAATGTATACTTATTCAGGTGACAATTCATCTCTCTCTACTCTAACTATGATCAAATTAGGGTCGAATTAGGGATTCTATAGATGTTAGGGCTTTATACATGTCTTTTCAAGATTTAATGTTGGTAGCTATTAGAACATAGGTGAATTTAGTGATTTGGATTTGATTTGTACTTCTGGCTTTATACCTTTACTTTTTCGAAGCCCATAAAATCTTTGGTTTTGTCCCATTTTGCTTAGATGGTATGTATGTGTTAGCTTTATAGCATCTAGTTGGCTTTCTCATGGCATTTTGTTCATAAATGCTTTGAGACTTGACCGTTACCTTTTAAAATTTATCTTTGATCTCTCTCTATTGGATCATCTTATTTATATCAACGTGAGTTATTGATCTCAATCCTATGAGTTACATGCCATTGAATATCTTTTGTACTAGGCCCTATGATTATTCCACTTGGAAATCCTATGGGCCTTCTCAGCTCTATGTCTTTGTCATTCTCTCGGTGAATACATTTACACCATGTGGTTGATCTATGCTCAATTTAAGGCTATATTGAGTATTCCACAGTGATCTCACTCCGTCCTATCATCTTGTCCTAATTATATGTGAGCCATCAATCCTTAAAAGGTGCATAGCCTTTAATTTAGCAAAGGACTATGTAAAGAACTTAGGTTAAATAATTTTGTCTAAGGTTTTATTATCTGTTAATAATCATGAAATAATCCTAAGGATAAATTATTTAGGATAAGTTTAGATCAACATAAAATGGACCTCATTGAATGATAAAATATATAACCATAATTATTTAGCCTAAGGTTCTATTGTAATAATGAATATAATCAAAACCTTAGGATAGAGACTTAGGTTAGGGCTATATCTATGAACATTTAGACCATGATAATGAAATGAGTCCAAAAAAGGGGGATTAAGATATAAAGGGACCAATCCTATGGTTGTTATGCTAAGGTTTGGTCATGATGAAAAACATGGTTGAACCTTAGGATAAGAATTTAGGCTAAGTACATGGCATTCATGATTGATCTTATGCAAATCTAAACTTGGTTAGAAAGTTCCTTAAGTCAAAAGATGGACTTTAATCAGTTTTAATTTATCTATGTGGGATTTCTTCATGAGCTCAAATTTTCATGGTCTCATAGATGTCAATGACAACTTCATGACTGTTAATGATGTTCATGTGAACATAAAAACTAAGATCTAGCAATATATCATTAGGGCTCAAATTTGATGGCCTCACAGAAGTCAATTGATGGGTACAAAAAATTCAATTTTAAGTCCCATGAATAGTAGACCTTGTGAGGATTTTTACCCATTACACGTAATTCCATTGGCTTCATTTTAACAAATGTGAACCATTGATCATTATATCAATAGTTGGCTATGATTGGTTCATGTAGTCACAAATAGATTAAGTAATCTCAAGACCTCATAAAATTTAGACCAAGATTATAGACTAATGTTTTTCATTCACATTAATTAATATGAATAAGACTTAGGATTAAATTCTATAATCCAAGTTACAACATAATAAATCATGGACCCTTTGAATAATTAAAAGGACTTAACATAAGCCTTTAAACTAAGATCCTATTGTAGTTATAAATACAATAAAACTTTTAGGTAAGACTAAGGTTAAGTTTATGTCATAATAAAGGGGCCGCTCTTGATTTTGCATCATCTAATTTTTGACATCCAGTTAACCATGGGCCATTGATCATGATCCAAATGATCGAACATGATTCATCCTATGGGTTAAATCTTTAGAATCATTAGGTCCATCTTGCATCATCCAATCATTTATACGTAAATGCATGTGCTTCATAGATCATATAGAGAATCACGTACCTTAAGTTAGGGCTCTAGGAAAATAAGACTTAGGATAAAGTCTTAAAACTAAGGTCTTGTTAATTTTAATAAATGTGAACAAGGCCTTTGGGATAAGACATTAGTTTAAGCTTGTGCAAATAGAGTTCAACTAGGCTAGGAATTTAACAAAAAGGACCCTATAGTATTAAAGTTAGACCATGCACAAATAAAATGAGACAAGAAGTAATTATATAAAGGGGACAAAGCATATATATATTTTTGGCTAAGTTTTCATTGTGTTGAGAAGCATGATGAAGCCTTAGTATAAAAAATTAACCTAAATTCCTTGCATTTCTAAAAACATTCGCACCAATTTTTCTCCCACCAATTTTGAATTTTAAAATAAAATGTTTAAGCTAGGGTTTCAGAGTGAGGGTTTTAGGAAGCATGAACATGAATTCAACTTTAACTTTTAATATACCAAAGGCTAGTAAAAGGTCAAATTGAGATAAAATTATTAAAATTATGAAACCCAGATATGATCCCATCAATGAGAGATCTATTAAACCTATGATATGAAACATAGATATCCACTATTAGTAATATTAGGCAAAGCTAAAGTAGAACAATGAATGAAGAAGACCAACTAGAACATGGTGTGGATGATCTTCAAATATAAATAATGTGCAAACATATCAATAACATTCTAATCGAGTCAATTTTTTAGTTTTAAGGTATAAATTGCACAATTTTAACACATGGATCCTGACCTTTTAGAAATAGGGATATGTTAACCTCAAAAAATGGTAACTTCTAAGGGAAACATAATAATATGTTAGAATTTAGATATTCTAGTTAAGACTATTGGCTAAGTAACTTATTTCACTTGATTAGTCACCATTATTTAGATCAATTGATGGTTGAAACAAATCTTACATGTATAGAGTTGGGATCAAAAATCAAAACCTAGTCATGTCATGTGTGTGCTTTGATTCCACTTATTCTTTGCTATAGGGTTTAGGATGTAGTTTCTAGACTTCATAACCTTAACCATTAACAATGACTTGTAGCATGTTTAGATTTTCATTAAAAACCATGATTTATCCTAGGGAAGGCTTGGGCATTCCTCTACTACTAGCCAAGCATCCATAACCCTAATAGAGATACCTTTAGCTCCACTCAACATCTTTCTCCACTACCAACTAGGCATCCATAGTCTTGGTGGAGGTTACCCAAATCACCTTTTCTTGGAAAGTTTTTGCTTTTGTAATAAGCTCTTATTTTTTATATTTTTTAGATCACTTTGGGCATTCTAGAAAATTTTAAGAACCAGGTTAGCCAAGTTTAGGGATTTGATTAGATTTTTGGTCTTGAAAAAATCATGCTTGGCTATAAACGTTGTCCTAGGAAAGTATATTTATTAAGTGAAAACATGACTATGTCTCAATAATTTAAACTTCATCCTCCATACATAATCCTTCTGAAAATAAATCTTAGATTAGAACAAGGTTTAAGACCTTATGAAATAATTAACTTCTCTACTAGTATTTGATAGCTTCTCTAAATTATGTCATTAAGCTCATATTTTAGGTCCATGTCTAACATTTACTTAAGATTCATATGTACATTTTCTAAAGTTATGGAGTTTTTGAGCAATTTGAAATAAAATCTGAGCCAAGGGTTGTCCAAAAGGACTTATTAAGAGCAAGGGACAAAACCTAGAAAGAAAACACATAATATATAAATATATAATAAAAAATCAAAGTACAAGAAAATAAATATGCACAAACATATGTAAAAACAAGGGACATGAAAGAAAGAGTAGAAGGAAACTAAACTAGCCTAAATAAACTTACTCTAACTAGTCTTATAGATTTACTCCATGAAGACCCCAAGAGGAGTAATAAAAAATCAATGCTTAAAGTACTGCCTATTTGTGCGAAAAGTTAATTCAGCTCCTTGTAGGTCTTTTAATTTGAAGATGTTATTTCCAAGTGTCTCTAAAATTTGATAGAGTGCTATCCACAGAGGTGTGAACTTCTTATGTTTTCCCCTAGGTTTAGATGCTTTGTCCCAAAGAAGAACTACGTATCCTTGTATGAACACCTTTATCTTTGATCATTTGTGAAACCAAATTTTTATTATGGTTTGGTGCATACTAAAGTTATAAAAAACTTCTTTTCATGCATGCTCCATCTGAACAATGTCCAACAGTCTTGAACTTGTAAGCTCTTGATTTTCCTCCATATATTATTTCATGCAATTGTACATAGGTAACTTAAGGGTGATAGGGAAGATGGGCTCTTGGACATATATTAATATTAATGGTGATTAATTTAGGGCCTACATGACTCTTTTTATATCTACTCATACGGCATATTTGAGAACTTTGTGCCATGTTCTAGATTTGTCTACAACATACTTCTTGACTGCTTTCATCAAGTTCTTGTTAGTAGATTCAAACACTCTATTATTTTGAGGGTAATAGCTGGATGATAAATTGAAAATAATACTATTATCATATGCCCATTTTATTATTTAAATAGATGTCAAGGTAGTTTCATTGTCACATACTAGGGAGACTAGAGTTCCAAATCTAGTGCATATGTTCTCTTCTAAAAACTTGATCACTTTTTTAGTTATACATTGCTTAGTAGCCACTACCTCAGTCCATCTAGTATAATAATTAGTGGTAGTTAGAATATACTTGTGAAACATTGATGAGTTTGGGTTAATTACTCCTATAAATTCCAACCCCCACTATGCAAAGGGTATGTCTATCATTCCTAGTTACATTGACATTGTTGATTTTATATCCTTAGTGCTAAGAATTTGGCATGAGTGGCATTCTCTCACATGATTGTGAGTGTATTTAAATATGGTGGGTTAATATTATACATATCTAAGGATATTTTAATCTATGTTCTTACCAAATTGATGCCCACTTCCCAGCTTCTCATGAAAAGTTCTCATTATCTCAGCATCTTATTCTTTTGAAACGCACCTTAGGTAGACACCTTCAAAATTCTTCTAGTATATCACTCCATTCTTGATCAAGTAATGGGATTATTTAAGTCTTAGATATATCTTATTCTCCATGGTTAGTCCTTCAAGACAAGTTCTATTAATCAATAAATGAATGATATGATCATACCAGTCATTAGTCTAAAATATTTTTTGATCAACTTACATGACACATAACTTAGGGTTAGCATTGGCAATCATTTTAATCAAACCTTGACACCTTTCCAATTTTTCAATATTCATCTCAATGTCATATTATAGTAGGATAGACATCCACTTTCCTCTCCTTTATCATAGCTCATTCTGACTTAGCATAATCTTTTTAGCAAGGTCAGGTAGGATGGCATGCACCTTATTCCTAAGAATGTAGTGCCTAATTTTTTTACTTCTTTTACTAATGCACATACTTGTTTATCAATTAAAGAATAATTTAAATTTTCATTTTTAAAATATGTGCTCATGAAAGCAATTGGATGGTCACATCCATCAATTTTTTGAGTTAAGACTACAATAATAATATGATCAAAAGCAAAGGAGTAATGGTAATAATCCTTGGAGAAATCTAGACTTATTAGTACTGGATCTTGACCAATTGCCTCCTTGATGTCATTGAATTCCTTCTTTTTTTCTTAATTCCAAGTGATTTTGACATCTTTATTTAGCATGTCATTTAATGGCTTGACAATGTCTGTAAAACTAGAAATAAACTTCCTTAAAAAGTTTATTTTTACAAAGAATGATTTTTTTCTTTCCTACTATTGGAAGGCTTTATCTTTGATATAGCTTCTACTTTATCTAGATCTATAGATATTCCCTCCTTGGTAATGACATGGCCTAACAATTTTCCCTCAGTGACACAAAAACTACTCTTCTTAGGGTTGAGGGAAATCTCATACCTTCTACACCTTTCAAATACCTATTATAAATGCATAATGTGGTCCTCCATATTCTTAGAAAATATAGTTAGATCATCCATATATATGATGATGCATTTACCTACCAATCCTTAGAAATCATGATCCATGGCTCTTTGGAATGTTGCTCCTATATTAATCAATCTGAATGACATCCTTTTGTATACAAACATGCCCTATTTGGTAGTAAAATTAGTTTTCATCCTTTCTTCTTGATTCACCAATACTTGGTTATAGTCTAAAATAAATCAATAAATGACATCATAATAGATCCAAAAACACTCTATATAACTTAATCCAAATAATTCAAAGGATAGTTGTATTTATCAGATGACTTATTTAGATTCCTAATATCAATGCATAGTCTTATTTCACCATTATTTTTACTAACTAGTACCAAAAGGGAAACCCAAGTAGAGTGCCTAATTGGAAATACAATCCTAGCATCTAAAAACCTCTTGACTTCTTTAAAAATCATGACTCTAAAATAGGGTTGATAGGGATTTGCTTTTATCTAAAAGGTTTGGAGTCATTTTTCAAGGGTATGGTATGAGTGATGAATTTTGGATTAAAACTCTTCATGTTATCATAGGACCAAGCAATTATGTCCTTATAGCTTGTCAACAAGTCTTTGGATTTTATATTTTCAATTCTCATACATGTTATTCAGATATTAAGTAGCTAAGGTTGATCTTGAGGTCCAAGATCAACTACTTTGTAGTCCTTCCCACTTGTTTTGGGAATCTTAGTGTTCTTAGCTAACTTATCTTTGTCAAATAACATTTCCAAGGCAATAATGCCTTTTTAAATTTTTTTTTCATTTAGCTAAGTGACTTTACCATCAAATATACCATTTTCTTCAAGAGTATTTATATTGTCCTCATCTATGATGTGTGCCTTAAATGATCTTAAATTGGTCATGAAATCTAGGATCTATTGGTCATCATTGAAGATGTACAGATGGTTTACATTATCAGGGATAAAAGTGCATAAAACCAACTCAATGCTAAAGTTTTGAGAGTCATGGTTTAGCATAAGATTATCTATATCTGAGGCAAGCTCATTGGTAGCCTTATTTTCTTCCCTAGGGATGGAAACAATGTTGAAGGCATCAAAAGATTCTAGTAAATCCTAGACTATAAACTTATATCTTTTGAGGTATGACAATTTGTACTGGTATCTACTCCTCACCTAATTGACTACCAGTTTTAAGTCACCATGAACCAACAACTCTTTGACTTTGTACTTGATGGAAAATTGAAAACCTAAGATCAATGCTTCATATTCTACAAGGTTATTGGTCCATGGAAACTAGTCTATAAGAAGCATGATATTTCTTACCAACAGGATTGGTTAAGACAACTCCCACTCCAGAACCAAACTTACATCTAGCCCCATAAAAATTAAGTCTCCACAATCCAAGAATAATGTGAGAAGGTTTAGATTCACATACCTTGGTAGTTTCAAGACTAAAAACTCCCAAATTATAGTCAACCATGTTCACCTTTTCATTCAAAGCACTGTATTATGTGATTATGTGCTTCATCTTTGGTTCGCTTTCCACTTTGATCTTATTTGGGACTCCTTTCCATGGAAGCTATGGATGAGAATAATTAGTTGACATGTATCCATTTAAATCCTTTGTCCATTCCCTACTTAACAATAACCCATAAGCATCAAGAATGTCCACTACTTGAATATTGATAAATTTTTGGACTCTAGGTTTAGAGGCAAGTTGCATATGGAAATTTAATAATTCCCTAATTACTTTGACCCTAGACTTATCTAATTGAGTAACAACTCTATTATATTTAATAGGAGTCAAGCCAAGTTATTTACAAATGCCTAGTGGAATAATGTAGGTGGATGCACTTGAATCTAATAAATAGTTATGTAGATTTTATGAAACATTCTGATAGTAAGCAAAAAAGGTGGGGATTCAATCTTAGCTTTGTAAATAGAAACATTGGAATTGTCAGTCTTGGATGGATTTATAGGTTTCTTAGATAAGGACTCCAACAATAGGTTCCTTTGTTTAATGATCTACATTAATTAATGTAACTCGATGCTAGCCTTTATTTTCTTCATTTCCTCTAAAATATTATATCGAGTTTTATTTGAAGAAATAAATGCATCGATACTTTGTTTATAAGCACTTCCCTTTGGAGGCTCTAGGTCATTATATGATGTAGTGTTAGGAGGAGTACCAAAATTATTTGGAGATGTTGACATAGTTAGGGGATGTTTTTTCTCATTTTTCCTTAAAAGGTAGGTCTTCTTCAAGAACTATTGAAAATAATGGACCTCTTCAAGAATATCATCATGTTCATTATCTTCTTGGAATGGGATGTCAAACCTCTCCACCATGAAGGCTTGGTTAGAAAATTTAGATCTTGATGTACCTGTGGCATTATCTTTGTTAGTAAGTACTTCAAATGTATCCAACTCTTCTTGAAAGGATTCAAAATCTTTATAGAATTCAATGTAGTCAATTTCACCATGCTTAGTAGTACAATGAACTCTATAGTAATAAGTTAATGCAACACCAATGAGATTAATATCCATGGTCTTCTTATTAGTAAAGGATTCATTGTTTTTATTTTTATGGAAAATATCATTCTAGAATCTATTATTGAGTATAATAAATATTTTAAATGAGAAGTTCCTACTTGAGATTTCTCTTATATGGCTAACTTGCTTTTGCAACTAAAGGAAATTAGTGCTAAGATTTTGGACCATCTTTAATATCAAATCATTCTCACTCTTGGGAGTTTCTGAATTATGAACCTAATTATTATTAACACCATTGGTTGGTACCAAATAATTTTGATTATTTAGATTAAATCTAGTTGTATTATGGTTTTAAAATCCTATGTTTTGATTGGGAGCAACATGGCTCAAGCGTAGTTGGTTCAAAGCTGGGATCTGATTCGAAGCTGGTATATTTTGATTGTTATTAGGATAGATATTGAAGGTCAGAATATGTGGATTAACATTTGGGATAGAGTAAGCCATTTGCCCTTGAGGATTCATTTGATCATTAATGATCACTGCCTTAGAATAGTCTTGGGATAAGGTGGTTATAACTGGAGGAGTTATTTTCAAGAATATATATTTCATAGGATCTACTATATCCTTGTAGATTTCTAAATCATAAATATTATTAGGTTTTTAGGGATCTATGGTTTGGAAATGCATCTTCTAAAACATATAATTAAATGCCCTTATGGACTCACTTGCATCTCTTTTGATGGAGATGAATTTTTGTTACAAGATGCAAGGACTAATGATCTTACCAAATTGGTTAATAAAGACATTATTAAAAACTTCCTAGTTTGTAATTTAATTTTCAATTAAATTTATAAATCATTCATATATAACATCTTTAAAAGTGAAATCAAATAGCATGCATGTTACATCTTCATGAGTGACATTTAACATTCTTAATGTAGCTTTGAATGATTTAATGTGTTCTTCTGTAGTTATAACACCATTAGGACTAAATGGTGGAAAATATTTATTAAGATTATGGAGGAGATCATATATTATATCGAGTATAATGATGGAAGATTCACCTAACCATTGTATACCTTGATGAAGGTCAAATATAGGGGTACCTTAAAGTGGTAAAGTTGGCAAAGATTTTGAACATCTATGATTACCTTTGTCTTGCCTAGCTTTCCTATGGATGTTTAATTCAATTAAAGGTTATCTTGTCTCTGAATGTGACCTTGATCTGATCCTGGGTAATTCTATCGTAGGAGCCTTGGATCTTATTTGAAATACAATGTGTCAAACCAATCTTTACAAAGGGCAAGGATTATACTTACACGTTAAGTAAATTTTGCAAAGATTCATATAAAGAACAACAAAGGATTATGATCTTTAACTAAATTAGTTAAAAGAAGCATCCAATTATGAAATTAAGAATGTTGTTTACAACATTAATCTCAAATAAACTTAATTTTTCAAAGGATCTATTAATATTTGATCAAAATAAGTATTACTAACCCCAAACCTATTGAAGTTACAACTCCAGAGCTATCTTTACCAAAATCTAACATATGTCTTCAAAGAATATCAATATTTGTATAAATGAGTGCAAAGAATAGTCTAAAATCATGAAGATAATAAATCTTTACAGAATTATGCTAAACAAAACATAAATATGAAAATATTAAAGTGAGATTTCAACATAATTCTTAAAAACTAGTAGAGATACTACAGATCTACAAAGATTTGGTCCCCCTTCTAGTGCTAGTGTATCTCATTCAAGTTGATGCCTTTAAGTGTATAATAGGTTCTCTTAGTGTTTAAATAACACTTCTCGTTTTAGAATTTAAAGAATTTAGAGCATGAGTTATAGGTTGTGGTTATCTGGTTACTTGTGATGAAATAACAATAGAGCAAGCAAACTGTTCCACAATATTTATAGGCTTAGTGGTTGAGATCCACCTTTGTAATATAATAATCTTTGTAAAATTGAAGTAATATATGCTAGTGTTAGTGAATTTTGATCAATCTCTAATGTAAAGATTAATATATATAAATATTTACAATGATATTAAGCTATAGTGATTTGGTTAAAAAAGAAGAAAAGGGGAAGGGTAGGACAAAAATAAAATATGTTGTTAATCTCTACCTCAAACATCATGACAAGGTTTAAATTCCAACTGAACATACATTTAACCAATGTATATCATGAAATAACATACACCCAAATCTTACCACACACCAGGAAAGTATCTAAGGATAATATGATGAAATACAAGTAAAAGCTCTCTTTACTTTAAATATTTACTACTATAGTCAAATATCATATGCACATCCTTATGTAGAGAAAATAAAAATAAGTAAACCCAAGATCAATCAACTATTCTAGAATTTCCATAAATTAACAACCCTATATTAAAGATGAATGTCCAAAATTATTAAAAACAATTTAAGTTTGAGATCTAGAATAGACAATTGAGATAGAAACCATATAAAAAACAATTCAAACAAATTCAAACAATCCTTTTAGAATTCCTTGACTATATTAATAGCTCAAACTATACCAGTTTTGGTTCTCAAAACTCTTCCCCTTTTACAAATGACAATTCTCCTTTTATATATGTTAAGGAAGCATGTTGGTCTGTGCATCAACTTACATGTGTAAAAAATGCAAAGGAAAGTTTCGATTTTTACAAAATTTCTCAAATACACTAGACTTTTTAAAGTAGACTGACCTTTAGGCAAATGTGCCAAAAAGCTGCACATGCCTTTACAAAAGAATATTTTATTTTTAAAATTTATAATGCTTCCATAAAAGGGAATATTCCTAATTGGTGGACCTTGTGTTGGTGAAGACCCTTGGTCTTGCTGAAGTAACCTCAATGCCTTTTAATGCTACTCATAAATAAGACTCAAATTGACTATAGGTTCTAGTAATAGTTCATCCTCTTGATCCACCAAAACACCCTAGTCCCTATCATTCCTCTTCAAAACCTCATTAATACTCCTTACCTTAGCTATCTTTTTTTATAGTTAGGATCATAACCATGATCATGTTGGTGTCACCTCTAGACTTGACTTGGCTCTTGCTCCTCATGTTCTAAATGACCAAAGTGGTCCTATGTTTGAACTCATCATCTACAATGATGCCCATGGAACTAAGTTTTTTAGGTTTTACAGTCATGGTCCCTAGTAATCTTTTAGTCAGGATAGTTGTGGAATGATGCCCATGGATCTATGTTTTGTAGGTTTTGTAATCATGGTCCCTATAAATATTTCAATTCTATCCAATAACTCTTTATCTTTCTTGATGAGTCTCTCTAATAACTTGGACCATGTGCTGAAACTATTGATTTTATCTATAAGTAAACCTACGATGGTGTTGAGATGAACAATGTTGATGGTCTTGAAACCAAGGATTTTATCCCTTATCAAGATGCTCTTTAAATCATTTATCTTGTCCTTAGAACTCTACCATTAGGTGGCTACTACATCTTGTTCGTGTAGTTTACTTTGTCTTTACCTTATTAACTTCACATATTCAAACATGTCATGAAATGATCCCTTAAACATTTCAATCCCTGCATCAAGAATAGAAAAAATAATTTGTTTCTCCAAATATTCCTTCTACCTTTATAGGTTATTTACTCTTTTTTATAGGCATTTTATGCCAATTTGTAAATGGGATGATTGGGCTTAGGCTAAACCAAGTCTATCATCTTCATGGATGGGGTCCTCACCTAGTAATTTCCCCCCAACTAGAGTCAAGATAATAAATGGATCCACCTTGTTAAAAGTGAATTCCTCTCCACACAACATAAGTTTCTTTATTTTTACTCTTTCCAATCCAATAATGTTTGGGTTAAATTAGACACTTACTGAAGAGTGTGTCATTTTTAGAGGCTCTGGGACTTCTATTTGGGTGTTACCTAAAGATCCAAGAACAAAAAAATGTCTATCCTTCTCTTCCTTTTATAGGGCCACTATCCAAGGCTTAAGTTCATCATGAGCTATGATGTTGATAGATTTAGAGATGGCCCATTGATGGTGCAAAGTTGTTATCTTCTATAAATTTCCATATACAAACCATTTAGGGATGGTTGGACCATGAATTGGATTTTCATCACTAAAGATATTAACCTCACTTAAAGGGTGAGTGAAGGTTAACTTAGGATTCTTTATTCCTACTATAACTAATGCTAGTTTAACCTTTCTCTTTTAAGGGGGAACAACTAGAACTAAGTTTAATGGTATCTCCTTCCCATTTTTCTCTTCTATTTCTTCATCTTGAACTAGAACTAAGTTTAATGGTATCTCCTTCCCATTTTTCTCTTCTATTTCTTCATCTTGAGTTTGAGGCTCCTCTTCCTAAAAATATTCATCTAACCCATAATCACTTGTTACTACCTTCAAGGCATCCTCTAATGTTTCACCAAAATCCAATGCAATCATGCCAATGTATTGAATTAGAGACTAGCTTTCCAGGTTTGGCTAAAGATGATGCCTCTTTACCAGGCCTTTCTTTACATTCCTCTCTTATTAACCATTGTGAAATTTGTGCCATTATCTATTGTGGGGGAGGCCTAGAACATAGTCCTAGTATAAAATGGTACTGTATGGGATTCATCTACCATATTTCCTTAGTTGGATTCTCATCTCTCTTCAATCTAGACTCAATCTTGATATTGTGTTTCTTCAATCTGGCTAATACTTCTCAAATAAAGATACTCAGATGTAAATTATGTCATGGACACTGAGTTGATGTTAATATTTAATGTTAATATATTTTAATTTCAAATGTTTCACAACATCATCCTAGGGGTTCCAATGCCATAAATCATCAAGCTATAAATTAAATGAGTCTCTATGCCAAAAAATAGTGTTTGCATTATCCCAATTATATGAAACAATCTTACTAATAGTCAAAGGGAAAAGATAGAGTAGTCCCTTCATCTTTCCTTTACATACACCATCAATACCATGGAATGATTGGTATGTTATCTCTTATTCATCTAGCTTGGTGGGTACATAGATTGTTGGTTTAAGTGGTTGGCATAAAGTTTAGTATATCCTGATCAAAGTATAATTAGGATATAACTAAAGGTCCCCAACAAGTTCCACATAATTATTTATTAAGGGACTAACCCTCATCATAGGTATCCCTATAATATATTCTTCAAGCATTGGGTATACACAGTAACAAATAAGTTACATGTGGTCCCTATACTTGAATATATGGAGTTTTGAATGGTAATGGGAGATTCTTTTCCTTCCATTAGGTGACAAATTTTTGATGTTATGGATCATGGTAGTGGCCAATAGGGAATCCAAAAGATAAGATATCATAAAGAAGTGATTTCTAGTCCTCTTCTTTATGGCAAAGAACAATTCCTTTAGGTAAATATTGATCATTTTTCCTATAGGAGGAGCATGTCCCTTTTCAAAAATGAAATATATATAAGGGACTCAAATTTTGTTGACATAGGTGGTGGAAGGGGCCCTAGACAATCTATTGATAAAGTCATAATCATTCTAATTCTTACCCTAAATTAGGTGATTAGGATATTTCTAGTGGGGTGTTGGATCAAATGGGTTCCTGAATATAACCATAGGGCAAGGACGATTTTTAGGTCATTTTTGATAAACCATCCCTTAATTGAGGGAAAATCTACCTAAGGTTTGCGTAGCTTGTAGTAATTTTCAAATGTAATGGGGGAAATTCAATCAACCTTTTTAAAACTATGCTCATTAACTATCATATCCTGATCAATTTTGAAACCTTTAAATATAGGAGTAATAACATCGATACAATAAAGTACCTCTAGATTTATTGCTACATGGTGAAGACTTGCCATTTGAATGGAGACTATGTTATAGTATCAATGGTAGACTCCAGCATTATTTTCATCTTCTTTGGTGATTGCTTACAACTCTTTGATGGCCCAAAAAATCTTGGACTAGTTATTATCCCTAGTGTTCAACACTTTAGCATCAAATTAAGTGTCCTTGAAGAACCTTCCTTTTACGTCTAATGTCAAATACAACTCTATCACCTCCTTATGTTATTATTTTCATGTTTCTATGATTATGAGTTTTATAAATTGTTCACTAATGGTCTAAAAATTGCTTTTAGATTAATTTGTACTTTTTCAAGTGACAATTAAGCTCTCTCTGGTTTGACTGTGATCAAATTAGGATCAAATTCAGGCTTATGTAGATGCTAAAGATTTTTTTAGGTCTTTTCAAGCTTTAATTCCTACATCTATTAGCACTTAGGTGAATTTAGAGCTTTGAATTTGATTTGGACTTCTATCTTTATACCTTTGACTTTTTTGAGCCCATAAAATCTCTAGTTTTGTCCCTTTTGGCTTAGGTGGCACATATATGGCATCTAGTTAGCTTTCTCATGGAATTTTGTTCATAAATTATTTAATACTTGACCATTACATTTTAAAATTTGTCTTTTAGCTCACTCCTTTAGATCATCTTGTTTGAGTAAATGCAAGTCATTGATATCAATCCTGTGAGTTGCACACCATTAGTTGTCTTTTATACTAGGCCCCACAATTATGCCACTTGGGAATCCCATGAGCCTTCTGAGCTCTGCATCTCTACCAGTCTCATAGTGAACATGTTTGTACCATATGGTAGATCCATGACTACATATATGTTTTATTGAATATTCCATAGTGATATCATTCCATCTGATCATCTTATCCCAATTAGATGTGAGTCATCAATCTTGAAAAAGTGCACAAACTTAAAGTTAACATTGGTCCATGTAAAGAACTTAGGTTAAATAATTTATTCTAAGGTTTTATTTTGTGTTAATAAACATTAAATATTCCTGAGGCTAAAGTATTTATGCTATGTTTAAATCAGCATAAAAGGGACCTCATCAAATGATAGAGGATATAACCACAAGTCTCTAGCCTAAGGTTTTATTCTATTAATGAATGCAATCAAAACCTTAGGATAGAGAGTTAGGTTAAGTATATATCTATGAAAATTTATATCTTGATAAATGAAATGAGTCTAAAAATGGGGGGATTAAGATATACATGGACCAAGTTTAGTGTTATTATGATAAGGTTTGGTCATGTTGAAAAACATGACTAAACCTTAGGATAAGAATTCAATATAAGTCCATAAAATTCATGATTGATATTATGAAAATCTAAACCTATTTAGAAAGGTCCTTAAGTCAAAACATGGCCTTTAATAATGTTCATTTTTCTAAGTGGGATTGGTTCATGAGATTAAATTTTTATGATTTCATAGATGTCAATGACGACTTCATAGACATCAATGACATTCATGTGAATGTCAAAATTAAGCTCAAGAAATATATCACTAGGGCTCAAATTTAATAGCCTCATAGAAATCAATGATAGCCTTGTAGATGTCAAGTGATGGGTATAAGAATTCAATTTTAAGTCCTATAAACAATAGGCCTTGTAAGGATTTTGACCCATTATGCATCATTTGATTGGCTTCAATCAGGAAAGTGTGAATCATTGATCATGATTTGAGTAGTTGGTTGTGATTGGTTCTTACATTCACAAATAGATTAAGTAAGCTTAAGACCTCATTAAATTTAGACCAATATTATATACTAATGTTTTGGTTCACATTAAAAAATATAAATAGGACTTAGGATTAAAGTCTATAAGCTAAGTTGAAACATAATAACATATAAAACCTTCAAATAATTAAAAGGAATGGACATAAGACATTATCCTAAGGTTATATTATATTTATAAATATAGTAAAACCTTAGGTTAAGACTTAGGTTAAGTCTATGTCATAACAAAAGGGGCCCCACTTGGTTTTGCATCATTTTATCTTCAGCATCCACTTAATCATGAGTCATTGATCATGATATGAATGATCGAATGTGATTGGTCCTATGTGTTACATATTTGGACTCATTAGGTCCCTCTTGCATCATCTAATCATTTTCACGTAAATGCATGTAGGTCGTAGATCCTATAGAGAAGCATGTAGCCTAAGTTAGGGTTTGGGGTAAATAAGACTTAGGATAAAGTATTAGGAATAAGGTATTGTTTATGTTAATAAATGTGAATGGGGATTTAGGACTATGACATTAGTCTAAGATTATTTGAATAGAGTGAAACCAAGCTAGGAATTTAACAAAAAGGACAATGTAGTATTAAATTTAGACCATACACAAATAAAAGGGGACAAGGGGGAAATATATAAAGAGGACCAAGCATATAATTTTTTAGGCTAACATTTCATTGTGTTGAAAAGTATGATGAAGCCTTAGTATAAAAAATTAACCTAAAGTCTAGCATTTTCAAAAGTGTTCCTACCAATTTTATTCTCATTAATTTTGAATTTTAAATCTAAAGGTCTAAGCCATGGTTTCAGAACAAGGGCTTCAAGAAGCCTGAACATGGATTCAACTTTGACTTTTAATAGACTAAAGGCTAGTAAAAGTTTAAGTTGAGATAAAATAATTAAAATGATGAAAACTAGGTATGATCCCATCAAGGAGAGCTCTATTAAACCTATGATCTAAAACATAGAGATCCAATGTTAGCAACATTAGGTAAAACTAAAGCGGAACCATGAACAAAAAAGACCAACCAACAAATGGTGTGGATGATATTCAAATATTAATAATGTGCAAACATATTAATAACACTCTAATAAAGTGAATTTTTAGTTACTTGTACTTATAGTATAATTCTGCATGTTTAGTTGCTTATACAAAGGTAATCATATGTGCTCTTAAATCTGAAAAGTTGTGTCAGAGATTTGGGGAACCTAGGAGTTTTAAGGTAAAAATTGCATAATTTACCACTTGGATCCCTAACTTTTATAAATAGGGGTATGTTGATCTCAATAGAACATACTTTAGATATGAAATCAAGTTAGGAATGTTTGTTATTATCTAATATTGATGATGAAATGGTTGATGAAAAATTCAAGATTATAGTTTTAATCAATCCTTAAGGGATACTGAAGGATATTCAATCTTGTTAGAGCATGGAGATCTAGGAACCTCCTAAGCTTGTGTTTTTTTAGTGATTTATAGAAAGGGGTGATTCCATTAGGCTTCGTGGAGACACTCTTAATTTATCAAAATCATGGTGGATGGTTGGTTTGAGGGGGAGATATTAAGGTTGTTGACTTAGCTTGATCTATGTTAAGAAGTGGTCTTGTAACCTAAGTTCATTTGAAGGAGGTATGCATGGATTAAGGGGGGAGCATGTTCCTATAGTGTTCATATTTTTTTTATTGAGGTTTTATTATAATAATGATTAGTTGTAATTGTATTATGTATGACCCCTTTTCATTAATGTCAAAGGGGGATAAAGTTCAAGAAGGAAGATTGACCAAATTAGGGGAGAAGATAATAATCAGATTGAAGTATATTTTACCATCAATGGCAAAGGGTTAATTTTTTTGAGAAGTGTTGTCACTAATTTCAAGGTTGATGTCATTGATATCAATGTGCATTTAGTGAATATGCATGGTGAGTGGTCTTTGAGGTATGAGCTTGTGTGCTTGATGTGACAAGGAAGCCATGTGACAAGAGATAATTTAAAGGTGACCTAATGTATCTTATATTGAGAGATAATTTGAAGGAAAATTAATTATTCTTGTGTTAATTTATAACAAGGTCAATGTCATGGTTTAGGTCATCTTGATGATTGGTAGTGTTTCTAAAAAGAGGTTTAATGGTCAAGTGAGAATTGAAGCATAGTTATGAGGCTCTAGGTATACATGAGTTTTTTAGAGCATGTTGATCAAAAAGAGATTGTTGTAGTGGTGTGATAATTATGTGTGAAAATTCCTCTTATTTTATAATATTAAGGTAAAAATGTTTGAGTACTAGTTATTGAGTACATGGTGTCTTGAGAAGCCTAGTCATAGTAAGCATAGTCATATCATGAGCATGTGCATGGTGAGCATGAAGATGTATGTGTAGAGGTAGGTGAAAAGGTATGAAATTTTTTGAGGAGCATGTAAGGCATGTGAACAAGGTGTAGAGGCATCAAAGAGATTCTCATGGTTAGCTTACAAGGGTATGACCTTCAAACCTATTATGCACCTAAACCATTTTTAGACCCTGCTTGGCCTAATGAGGTATAATGGTTTGGTTTTAAAAGATGTGAAGTATGTATATATATTTATAATAATGAGAGAGGTTTATTTATTACATTAGTGAGATGGATAAAACATGTGAAGAGGCATGAAGGTTAGGTTCAAGGCCTAATGTGATTTTTAAGTCAAGGTTTAGAGAGAAAAAAGAGAGAGTGTGGCCTAATGAGGTGTCATGATTAGTTTTCAAGACATGTCTGAATATATTATCATCTACATAGGTATGATATGTTGTTTCAAGAATGTTCACAAAATTTGAGGTCATGATTTTTAAAAAAAGGCATGAAAAGTTGTTTTGGGGTGTCTCAAGTACACAAAATGAAGTAATGCAAAGTCGAGAAGGAATTTCATGTGTTCATTAGAACGTGAAACATATGCATTGGAAACTAAGGTATTCATGGTAGATTAGGAAGGGTCCTATCTCAAAATTATAGGCATTTGTTTTTGAATTAAAGGGATATGTTTTATGAATGATTTTTAAGAATGGAAACAAGTTTAAACCCTCTTAGAACCCTATTAAGGATTGGATGTTGAAGATATTGTTCAAAATAAAATAGAATAAAATCAAACGACTAGAAAAACTATTGGATCATTTAGTGAAATTTCTTATTCATTTTTAGGTGTGATTGTGGTTTTAGGTGTGTGAGTAGACCCTATAATAAAATTCACATTTCTCAAAGATTTATTATAACATTCAAAGTTGACCAAGTCAAAGTTTGAGAATGAATGGAAGATGAAGCTTGAGACTTGTGTTTCATGTCCATAAAGCTTTTTAAACATAATATATCTCTCAATTTTTCTAAAATTATCTTCTAAGTCAACCAATCAGTAACAGGTCTAATGGTACAAATAGTGAGAAACCTAGGTAGAAGTGAGAAGAGGTTTAAGAATGTGTTATCATGGAATAGGGATGAAACTAAGTGAATGGATATTTTATTTAGAAATTTTAAAACATGTTCATGTTTTATATAAGTTTGGAGGTTAATTATTATAGTGAAAATTTGCTCACAAGTTGACCTAACTAGTTTAGATTAGATAATGAGATATAAGGTTATGAGATTGGTGTGCAAGACTAATATTTGTCATTTGAATATATTATGTTTTTATATAATTATTGTATAAAGTTATCATAGGATCATATTAATTAATTGGAATTATTTTAAAGTTGGCATACATTTGTTGAAGGTCAATGTCATCATAACTGTGCTCTAAGGTAATCTAGAAGTTCTGGATAAGCAAGTTATAGTGATGCATTTGAGGCTCTATGGCCTAAGTGAAAGTATATAATGCACATGGTTTAATTTTTTGGGAATTTTATGTACTATACATGATTTGTATAAGGATTGAGAGTTAGTGAAATTGGTTGAAATGTTGAAGCCAAAATGTCTTGTCTAGTTCTAGTTTGACTGTGTATATTGAGGTCGAAAGATTGGTCTGCAAGACTAATATTTGACATTAGACCTTGTGAATTTTATATTTGAGAATTGTATATATATTTCAAAGGATATTTTGAAATTATTAATATTCATGATAATTTTTCCTTTAGGTATTGAAGATCAAGTTATTCATGGTTGGGTTTTCATGTATTCTAGTAGTTCTAAGTGGGGTATTTGTAGAAAAGGGTTTGAGTAATTTTTACCTAAGTTTTGAAGTATAAATAATATGGTGATTAACTTGAGGTGATGAATATTTTTTATATGATTTTTTTCAATTATTTCTTAGCTAATTTGTTTTCAATATTTAGTAGTTCTAGATAAATTTCTAGGTATGTGAAGACCTTATTGTGAACCATACTAATGGTGTGCTTCAAGTGGTGGCCGGGTCTAAAAAGTATAATAAACATAATATGAGCTTAGAAGAGTTATATTTTAGTGGTATATAAAGTTTTAATTTTGTGTGTGGAGTTATAAAGTGTCATAAGGAGATCAAATGGTAATGTGTCCTAAAGAAGGCCTAGTGGAATTAGGTCTCCATGAGACCTAAAGAAGGATTTGGTCTATTTGATTTATAGCCTATATAATGTAATTAATGATTATTGTTTGTAGTGTTTTAAATCCTATTGTGTGAAACATATACATAGGCAAGTGTCTATGGCTGACTAAGAGGTGTATGATCAAGAGCCTAGTATAAGAATAAGTCTAATTAGGCCTATTTGGGCTAGTTAGAGAATATGAGAGGATATGAGAATGAGACAACAAATTATTGAGTATAAAGAAGTATTTTAGATCATCATAGGAGTGTAGAGGATTTTTCATGAAGATATGGTAATGTGTCTACATATGAAGATCAAAGTCATATGACCTAAGCATTTTTGAAGAGGCCTATTTGAGCAAACATGCCTAGAAGGTAGCTTAAGAGGGGTAAGTGTGTTAAGAGATAAATCAATGGTCATCATAAGTTGGTTAATAAACAATATTTTATGAAGGTGATACAATCAATCAGGTGGCTGAGTTGGCTTTGAGTCATCTAGGGGGTTGGTTCCTCCTTGCAAGTGGGTGCTTATTAAAGCCTAGCTGAGTTGGTGCTTATATAGTTGGGGTTGGTACTCCATTTGAAATTAGTTCTTCATGAAACTTGATATTTTGGATTATAGGACTATAATCCATTTATAGGGATTAGTGGGTTTTATTCACCTTGAGGCTTTCTCACATATATGATGTGTTGTCTTGTGTAATCTTATTTCATGCTTGTATGGGTGATTGGTTATGCATTGTTTGATCTATATGTTGATGTTATGATTAATGTATGCTAAGTAAGAATTTAAACAAAGTTTTTAATTATCTAATTCACCACCCTCTTAGTCATTTTTCTTCCAACATGTCATTACCCCTATATACTATGTCATCAACCTATCTTATACCATATATTTAATACATTTCCCCTTCTTGTAGTATATTGGCCAACTTGATGAAATTATGATATTATATTATAACATATGTATTATATTATCCTATCTAATACCATTTCATATCTATCAACACATGTATACTATATCAATCTAGGTGATACTTTCAACTCAAATTTTATGTTTTATTTTAGGCATTGGATCTGTGTGTGTGTGTGTGTGTGTGTGTGTGTGTGTGAGAGAGAGAGAGAGAGAGAGAGAGAGAGAGAGAGAGAGAGAGAGAGAGAGAGAGAGAGAGAGAGAGAGAGAGAGAGAGAGAGAGAGAGAGAGAGAGAGAGAGAGATGCATGCACGCATGTGCATAGGCGTGCGCACGCGTGCACGCGCGCGCGCGCGCACACACACACACACACACACACACACACACACACACACACACACACATGGACACGGGTCATATTTTATTCCAAACATATCCATATAAACTTTATTCACTCTAATTTTCTTGAACTTATGCCCAATGTCATATCTAGAGGAGTTAGTGGCCTAGAACCTTATCTTAAAGAATTTTTTATCTCGTCGTATTCTTTTAATGCTAATATAAGGATTTTAACCAAAGATTTGTCATAGTATTTAGATTCCTAAAATAATGATATCTAGGTCTTATTTTTGCATTTGAATTATTCAACTAACAATATCTCTTAAAAAACTCCACTTGAGGTAAAAGAGAGACTAAGGCTCAATGGGTTCAAATCAAGGTAAGAATTAATAACCTTATACTTTATTATATTTAATTAGTAGTTATATGTTGATTTTTCATTAGTGAATGAATCTATGTGTATAGTTATATAGGTTATATCTATACCTATACTAATGTTGCTATATGATTGCTTAGGTTTGGCATATACCATTATAGGTTGCCTAGACTCTCATTTGGTTTACCATAACACCATACACTTTATAATCATTTTGACTCTTTTCTTTAGTTTAATTTAATTTAATTTCACACTTAATTACATTGATTATTTTAAAATCATTTACATTATATAGGTCTATTTCCTTATTTCATACACTTAAGATTTAGACCATGTTCTCTTGGCATTTAGGGAATAGGTAACCCTCTTACTAGGTATATGTATTTCATTGGTCATTACCCAAAGAAATTATGTATCATGGGCTCTATTTGATCACCTCTTTATGAGTCTAAGCCTATTGAGATAACATGGTTGTAGGTTAATCCTATCATATGCATACATTTTGGTGAACCCAACATGAACCTATATCCATCCTTCATTAAATGATAAAAACAACATTAACTAGACCAATAAGATTTAATTCTTTCATCTAATGAAATCAAGAAACTTGATACACATTCCTTCCTATCTATGAATGGCATCAACCAAATTGAGTTTGTTGTGTGTTTACATAGTTTGTTTTGTATTTTTAACTATATCTACAATATTGATATGTTTATGTGTGTTTTATTTCATCATAATTTACTTTCTAATTATATTTTTTAGTCTAATAAATTATTTTTCATGTTTATTGAATGTTTCATACTAGTTTTTGACATTGCTTTTTGAACATTATTTTTTATTTGTTTGCATTCCCCTAGAATTTGTTCCTCGATAGTTTCAAAACTAATTTACTATTGTTTTTACGTGCCAATCAATTATATATTTTACTTATACCTAGTGTGAAGGGCATTATCCCAATACTCAGGACATTGTACAATAATAAATATGAGTTTCGGTTTCCATGTACCTAATGATATATCAGAAACACCTAGGATTCCCTTTTTATTGAACTTAGGAAACCAAGCATCCATTTGGGTTTGTGGTGTACTTAACAAGAACATATCACCCAATGAATTTACTGTCATTTTACCCTCAAAAATGAGATTATGGGTTACATTCATGGTTTAGCCTATGTAGTTAGTAATTCAAAATAATAAGATGATGGTAATCAACAAACAAGAAATTATTTTTGAGAGCCCACTCTATCAATCAATTCCTTTTAGTATATCTCCCTAATATATATTTTTAAAAATAATTGGGTGAATTTACTACTTTTTTTTCTTTTTGTATTGTATAATGTATCAATGAGCCTAATATAATTCTATGTTGTGTGTTATAACTATATTAGCTTAAATGATACATTTATCTCTTTTTGTGAACTTCATCAACCAACCTGATATAATTTCTTGATTTTATCTACCTCACTGAATCAACTAGTATTATATAGTTTCTTTTATATATACATCAACTAGAAATAATTTATTTGTTCATTGTTGACTACATCAACTAGCCTAATAGAGTCTAATTTTACATAATATTTTACTTCTTGACTGTATCATCCAACACAATACAATATGATTGGACATAGTATTTTTTTTCATAATTGGAGTGGACATCCTAATATAGTATTATTCAATCAAATATTTTCCTTCCTAAATGTATAAACCAAACCTAATATAGTCTAATTTTACCTAGTATTCCCTTTCATAACTACATCAACTAACTTGATATAGTTTTATTTTTTAGGTTTCATTTCCTAATTGCATCGGTCAAGCTGCTACAAGTTTGTTTCATATGAATCAAATGTATTAGCTAATCCAATTAAATTAAATTTTTATCTTTCACCATAAAATACATTTCTTATGAACATTAATATAAAACATAATAAGATATGATGGAGATGACTAATTCACATAAAGCCATTAAGTCTCATTTACTTTATAATACCATATAAAATCAAGATATAATAAATAGTGTTGTGGCCGCTAGAAATACAAACTATGAGACACTTCATAAATCTAATTTTCTCTACCAAAATTAACTTTATCCACACATGTATAGATGAAGAGTGTAATCTTGAATATACTCATGAAATGATCATTTTTATGAATAACCATCCTTAGCATAGGGATAAACACCCCATGGTGGTCTACCATCTCATGAAAGTACATCACTTAAAGGTTCATTCTTCCTCAACTCTTATATTGTCCACTATAATTGGGGAATTTCATTAAATGATTGTTTTCATTCATCCTCAACCATTTCTAATATTTATACTAACATGAAAGGTATTTTCTACATCTAATAATTACTCAATGTGCCCAAATTAATACTGATGTTAATTCTATAACTAGTGTGTATTATCAATCTATTAAAACTTCTTCTTCTAGCCAATAAACCATTAATTAAACCCAAATATTATTGTAAGAAATGAACCAAATGGATAATTTTCAATCTAAAAATGTTAGTCAGATCATGAAAATGCAAAATCACCCTCAATAGCTTTAGTGGGGAGCAAAAAATACAACTTCCCCCTTCCCCCTTGATATGTGCATAACAACATCATTCCATAACCTCATGTTGATATTAATTAAATTAAAAAAATTAAAAATTAACCATTATTTCCTAAAATTGTAAACATAAACATAGGTCACATCACTCCTATGATTACCTATAATGGATCGACTGATCCAACTTCGAATTTGAAAACTTATGGAAATATTTACAAAGTATTGATTAAATTAAACATCCTTATGAATAAAAAAATTATAGGAAAAACCTTTTATTGTGATTCTTTTGATTATTATAATCAATTAAAGTATAACACTATATAGCTTAGAATACTTAGTGAACACATTATATAAATAATTTCAAACCAATGACCTTTTTGAAAATAGTTGAACCCATTTCATTAATTGCAAGAAAGAAGAATTTGAGACTACCTAAATTTTATTGAAGCATTGAAAAGCCTTAGATAATAGGGATAAATTCAAAGTTTCATAAGATAACCTATTCCACTAGTTTAATAATGTTATATACCCAAAATTCTAATATATGTCAATATCATATCTCCAAAATCATTGGAAGAAGCCATTGATAAAGCTATGTTAAGAATTACTCATAAGATAATTTGAAAATTCATAAACCACATATATAACTCATATGCTTATGAGATATAAAATGAAACAAGATACCATTGGTGGTGTGATAGATTAAAATGATTCCATAATAACCATATTAGTTTTTCTTCCTAGAATCTATGATGAAGTGACTTTTTGCCAACCTATAATAGTATGTCACTTCCAACCTCCTCCTCCTTAGTCATAATTTAAATAAGTTTATGTTCAACATCCTCTTATTTTATACAATATCAAGAATCGAATCCCTAAATCTTGACATAGAGAGTTAGATTATTCTATCCATATTAATCATTGGTATGACCTTTTAAATATTTTTTTGTACCACAAAAATTAGGTGCAATTCCTTGAATATTTCAAAAAAATTGATAACTTTTATTTCAATTTTATCCTCAATTCTAACTTTTATATGATGTTATGATGCAAGAATGACAACAAGCCTATGAAAAAGTAGAAAAATCAAATGACTCTAAATTCAAATGTGATGCTTTTGACTAAGATAATGCTCATATTTATATATATTCAAATCCACTTACTTATAATAATCAAAATAATTAATCTAATCCCAAAAAATCTACCATAAATAATGTTTTTGAAATCATGAATAATCATTCCTCTTATACCAATGAATAAAACCTTGTTAACATGAATAACATGAATCATATAGTCTCTTACATTAATTCTTATCTATGTTCCATTCATTATCCCTATCCTCATTATAAAATAATTCAAAATATCTCTCCACCTCATTTTTTGTAGGTTGAGTATGAACAAACCATTACTTCTTTTGTTTTAGTTAATCTGATTACATTGTCCAACTCAATGTAGTCGTATTTATTTATGACTATTCATATTGCATCATATAACCAGATACAATATGTTAGTCCTCAATTAATTTTTTTACTGCATTAGACAAATTGATACATATTTTAATTAATCATTTATCTATTAAAACTATATTATCCAACCTTTCATAGTAAAATTTTCATACCCAAAACCTATTTCATTCACCAAATCGATATAGCTAGTTTATGTTACAATTTTTAATTTTACTACATTAGACAACTTGATATATTTTTATGCCACCATTTCTGTGAAACAAACTACATTGGAGAGACCGATGGCATTTTTTCACCCATCCCCTACTATATAAGGTAGGATAAGACTATGTGATTCATTTTTTAACCAATTTCATCTTTTATTAGCTCCTTCTCCAACTAAACTGATTCAACATTAGGCATGTTTGTCTTAGTTCTATCTTTCTCACATAGAACTTGATTAATGGTATATCATAAAATAAATTTCCAAGTTCCATTCCAAAATTACCTTCCTAAATTCATTTCCTCAAGCTCATGCATACATCCCCATCACAACTGATTGATGGAGCATTTTTTTGATAAACATTCCTCAACCTTTACCTATGGGGAATGAATCTAAATTTAATGAGTCTTAGGATAACATATTAAATTTTTTTGAATAAATTTCCACTTAACTTGGTGATACTTTAGATGATTCTCTCTTAATTTTATTATTGGTTTTATGATCACTAGGGTTCATTTTAAGAGGCCATGACAGAAACCCCGTAGGTTTGTTTAGGTGAATAATATTCGTAGCCTTTGCAAATCATAGTGTTTAGAAGAGGTGAAAAATAACCTTATTTATTTTCCACACAACCACTTCATAAGTTGACTACTTTGGCTGGAGCCTAGGGTGACCTCATACCACTAGGTGACATTATGCTACCGAGTGACAATATAATGTCAGGCAACATTATTATGTTAGGTGATAGTATGTTATTAGGTGACATTATGTTAATGAAAAACATTTTGGTGTTGGATCCTATGGTGACTACACTCAAAAATGTGTATTATGGTATTGGGTGATAGCATGTTAATGAGTGACTTCATGCTATTCGGTGATATTATGCCATCAGGCGATATTATGTTTCAAGTCATAATTATGTTGTTTGGTGGTAGTATACCATTGGGTGACATTTTATTATTGCATGACATTATAACACTGAGTAACAACATGGTGTCTATCAGAAGCAAGGTGCTAGGTAACAACATAATGTTGAATGATAATATAATGTCACCCAGTAGCATGATTCTACTCAATAGCATCATGCCATGTGATATTATAATGCCACATGATAGTACACTATCTCATGGCACTATGCTTTCATGTAGTTTAATGTTGTCATATGATATCATGGTCTCATGTGGTGCCATTATACCATGTAACATTATGCTATCACACATCACTATACTATTGAGTAACCTACTATCAAGCAATGATATACCCCACCTATCATCTGTCATGCCAACTAGTTGATCTCATTCCCCTCCCAGCTTATAAATACCCCCATAGTGCCCTTATTTTCATACTTTACTTAAAGGTTTTTCTCATCCTACATTTTATTTTCAAGTTTCACCTACCTACTTAAATTCTACACCAAACTTTCAATGGCTTCTGCATCCTCAAAAACTCATAGTCAAATATGGGTGATACAAAACTATTATTCAAGAATATATTATGTTTGGATTTCCTCCGGATGGTGGAGTAGCTAGAATCCTATGTTGACTTGATAGATGAATACAAACTCAGAGACCTAGTGTAGAGCCTAAATATGACATGATGATCAATAATAACCTATTGAAATATCTATTTGCTCATTTTAACCATAGTGAGATTTCTATTCTACTTTAATAATAAAACAATATCCTTTGGCACCTCTCCATTGGATATCAATAATGTAATAGGCCTTCCACATTGTAATGCAAGTATTGTTAGTACAAAGGTTATGTTATCTGATGTTGATAAAAATTACTTGGAGTCAGTCTATAAAATTACCATTGACCCAATTGGTAAGTGTTAGATTTATTAATGAAATTAACATTTCTTAATTATTCCTAAATAATTTATTATAATTTTTTTGATATCCTAATTACAATTGCATGTTTTATATTTTCATTACAGATAGTCAAAATCAAAGGGGAATCCCTGTTGAAAAAATCACTAATCCATTTATTAAATCTATTATGCATTTCTTCCAATCAATTTTTTTTAGGGAACACCATAATACATTCCCTATTGGGATATTTACTAAATTCTTAACTCTTTATCAGGTGTTTTATATGACTGGTGCATAGTTATATTCAATAAGATTAGGGCTAAGTTAAATTTTGCATTTTCAAAGGACACTTGTACCATTTCATCTTCCAACTACATTATAACCTTGTATTTTGAGGCCTTATATGAGATATAGAATACTACAATATTGATTACCTTCCATTAAAAAATAAAAGCTAATGCTTTATCTATCAAGGAATAGGAGGTAAGTTTAGTTTACTTAAGTCTTCTTTCTTGCTTTATACATATTTCAAAATTTGACATTTTATTGCATGTTATTTGTTATAGGTGAGAGTGCATGCTTATGACATAAGAAAATAGGTGGAAAACAAAGTTCAGCATGCTTTAAATGGATCTAGTGATACTTAGTCCATATAGTCTTTGTTCAATTCATTTTGAATTATGAAATTCCCAAGAAGTGATTCTATTTTTACTTCTAGGTTCCCCCAAATTTCATTTAATGTTTTTTTATTGTATTATTTAATGAAAAAAATAATTTTCACATTGGTTTTTATTTAATATTTTATAGTTAACTCTCAAATTTTTTCCATTAAGGATTCTTCCATACAACACAATCAATGGTTGTCAACTTACAACTTTCTTTTTAATTTGAAGTTTCTTAAAACTTGATGGTAACTTCATCAAGGACAATCAAAATAGAAGAGGTAGTCACCCTAACATGTAATTACAAATTTTATTTGAATTTAAATTAATTTTATGTTTTTGAATTTACCAATTGTGAATAATTTATTTTTATAGTCCACCCAACATCTATCAAGATACCAAGAAGTATGCCACTACCCCCACCACCCATCTAAACTTAGAGAAGAGGAAAGAACATCTTCCTCCCTGCATAAAGTAGAGTAATGCTATAAATTTTTGATTTCCCAAATTTCTATATTTGTGGCCTTTTGAGTGCATGGGGTCTCACTTATTTGCAGTAGATTGATCTAGATGAAGAGTTTCTCAAGATTGAAAGTGAGCCTTTAGTTGTTGGTGGATTCAATCCACATGATTTTATTCAATTTGCTAATGTGCTTACACAAGTGCCTTCTATGACTACCTCTTCCCTGACTACCCCATCACACATTGATAATTTAAACATTTTTGATGATTCCATTACTAATTTTTCATTCGGAAATCTAGTTTCAAAAAATCTACTTGTTAATCTAAGGGAAGGTGTTATTGAAGAATTTAATGATTTAAAATAATGGGAGATAAGGGGAAAATCACTTATCAAAGAAATCAATTCCCATTATCAGAACCACTACCAAAGAGTTAATTTATTTTTGCTTGTTCGAAATGAACCCTCAAAGATTGATGCTTTATTACAATAAGCTCAATCTAGATTGATTTCTATTGACAATATTTATAATGATAGGATTTTAGGAATTATAGTAAATAGGTTATAAAATTTAAATGGATAATCCCAATCATATTTCAATAAATGGGCTAAAGATATAAACCTTGTTACCATTTCACAAGTAGAGAAGGATAAAGCTATGGTAATTTTTCATTATCTATAACATGTATTTTGGTTATTAATCTTTGTATGTGCTTGAAACTTATATATTATTTGTTGATTTTAGGTAATATATGAAAATTTGAAGTAAGAATCACATATTCTTAATGTGCATTTGAAAAACACTCACAAAATTATAGCCTCAATGATTACATTGAAGGAAAAGCTTGTTCTATTAAATAAACAGAACAACACTTTGAAGAAAATAATTAAAGAGCATGGTATGGATCCAAGAATTTTATTGAAGTAAAAAATAGATGCAAATCCAACTATTCTTTTAATAGGTGATACAGTGAATGAGGAGAGGGTGATTCTTGCAAATATGAATTTTACTATAGAGGATCTTTAGAAGGAAGGAGCAATAATGGAGGATCTACATGCAAGTCAAGACAATAAGGTTTCCATAGAGGGTGATGGCAAGTAGTAAGGAAGTAGAGAGTCTCTACTAGAAAAATGTTAATTTATTTTACAGTTTATAATGTTCAAAATGATAGCTTGTAATGTTTCAAATAGTTTATATCATGTTTGTTTGAAAAACACTTAATTTATTAATGATATTTTACAGTTGTTCCAGATACTCTTGTTATATATATATATGTATGTATGTATGTATGTATGTATGTATGTATGTATGTATGTATGTATAGTGGTAAAGTTTATATATTATATGGAGGTAAAGTAGAGTAAATATTCTATGGAATTCTACTATTCTACTAGTTTGTAATTTTTGAATGCATTGTTATAATCTTCTAGTAGTTATAGCATTGAATGCATTGTTATAATATTATATTGTTCTTGTAGTTGTAGATTTGAATGCATTATTATACTAGTCTAGTAGTTATAAAATTTGAATGTATGGTTATATTGTTCTAGTAGTTTTGGATTTGAATGAATTGTTACAATATTTTAGTAGTTCTAGCATTTAATTCATTTATTGTGGTGGAATTTGAAAATATGTGAACCTGACTATAGGAAATATATTTCTAATATATTTATGTAATGGTTCTAATGTAAATGTACAAGAGAATAATATTGGTGCAATTAAAATATTTTCTATGTTTTAGTTCAACACTTATTCATGTATTAAATCTATGTATATGCTCTCCAAATTACTATTATAGATAATTAAGATAATGAAAAAGAACAAATATTAATAATTGAAGTTTTAATGACAAGAGAACTGGTGTCCTATGGCACACCATGCATGTCTAGACATAAGATTTGTATGATTCAATGAATGTTATAAGGAAATGCTTTATACAATGTTAATTAGAATTATGATTTCTTCTTAATGAATGAAATACATTGCAAAGATATAGAAGTACTATTTGAAATACACAAAATTTTAATAAGACAAGAAAATATTAATTCCAATTTATTGAATAAGATTCATGATTTTAACATGCAATAAATATATTACAAAATTTAATGTATTTAAAGATGAAATAATATGAAATATTATAGAAAATAATAATTGATATACTTATCAAACTAAAATTTGAGTAGCTGAAACAATCCTTGAGAAACTTGGTCATTGTAAGTGTGATTTATATCTACCATGCCAGTGCCATATTTAGTCTAAATATTCTCATCCTCTATATTGGTAGCTATATTAGTCATGCCTCTTATTTCAACTAAAGAACTCCATGATGCCACTACTTTGTCATATGGAAACTTGTCCATAGATAATGTGAAACATATAGTCTCAAGAAAGTCTCTAGATTTTTATCTAATTTGTTTCTAAGTTTTGACTTCATGAAAGATAATGCACTAAACACTCACTCATTTTTCATAGAACCCAAAATCATTGTTTGAAAAAGTTAATATAATCTAAAATATTCACTAATACTTTATTATAATATGCTACTTGGATAAAGTTTTTTCCATAGGTGTGTAATGGCACCATTTTCTATTGGGTCACTTAAACACTAAAATTAATCCATCATTGTAATCCCAAACTATGTTCACTAAGATGCTAGTAATTGTTTATTTAAAATACCATTAATCTAAACTCCATTCACATCTATAGATTTATAGAAATGCACAACAATTGTACCCATGTATTTTTGAAATAATCTACTAATTTGTTCTTGATTGTTAATACTATTCCAAAAATGGGATTCACAATTCCTATGCCCTCCAACAAATCATCTGTTTAAAAATGTTCTTTGATCTCAGTGGATAAATTTTGTGATATTTTGCTTAATTTAATTTATGTTTTAGACAAAATAGTATCATATAGTAAATGTGTCATAGGTACATCTTCATGTTCAGTTCCCACAACTTCAAGTCTTAAATAATAGGTGTACATTAAGACATCAATGCCATTTACCGTGACACAAAGATGATAATGTATATTGAATTTAAAATAATTCTTTGGATTCTAAACATCTATCAAAATTTGCCAAGTTCTAAAAATATGTTTGTGAAATCTTTCATTCAACGTGTATAATATATCTGAACATTAACATAAATGTTTTCTCAAATGTATGAAGTCAATAATATAGATAGATTTATCTTAGGCATGTTTCATTAAATAGTTGATTTCCTTTAACATAGGCAAAATAATGCACAATGTGAGTAATGTTTCTAAATCTATTAAACAACACATCAAATATTTTTCTTTGTGAACTTCCTTGTGATATTTATACATAAACCTTATCAAAGATGGATATTACTCAAAAAAATTACATGCAGGTTCGTATATGGAAATCCATCTAGTTTCAACATATTTTAGAAGCTTTTTACCATATGTCACCCCAATTTCAAATTTATGTAACTCTATAAATATATTTGGCTTGCTCAACATGTAAGCATGCAAGTCATAAATAATCTCTTCCACTTTTGTGACATTACAAAATGTGTTAACAATTTTGTACGCAAGATTCATCTTATGTGTCATGCAATGGATTGGAATCATACATGAAACTATTATTTAAAGGTGAACACACAGACCCTTTCTATTCCCCTACATCATTGCACAAGAAGTTTTTAGCTATGGCATAATCATCCATCTCAACTCTCTCTCTTAAATTGGATGTAACCAATTTATAAAGGTTTTTTGCATTACAATTTTTTACCATTTTATGGATAGCTAAAAGATGAGATTTCCTTAAATAGTTTTCAAAGGTATATACATGCATGCAAACCCATGTTATGTTGTTAAATATAGTGACCTCATTGATGGATAGAGAGATAAATAGTGATCTCTTAACACTTTCTTTTAAATCTTATTTCTCAATAATGGCTAGACATTTTGCCATTTCCTGAGCACTCTTATCCAACCAATGTGATTGTCGAATATCAAAAAACCCATTATGTTGAAACAAAATTTTGTAATCTACAGTATTCGAAATGGGTCTTTCCTTTTTTTAAATGTGGAAAATGGTATAGAACTATACATATTTTGACTTAAGATTAGACTGCATAACTTTTATAAAATGCACTTTGATTGTTCCCCCTTTCTCAATAAGATGTTTTTGTAGTTTTTGATCATTTTTGTATTCACATGCATATATTACATGCATGTATTCTTCTACTTTTTTCCATTTATGTTGATGTTATCTATCTATTTGGGTGCTTCACATATATAAATATTTTCCCACAATTTTTATCAATTATGTCCAATTTAAATTGCATTATGTGTTCTTTTCCATGTTACTAACTAAAAATTATACATTCACATTCTATTGGAGGCTCATTACCATTTTCTGGTTATACAAGTTCTATAAATGGCTATTTTTTAGCCCAATCAACTTGAAAAGACCTTCCTATTATCCATGTACTTATATTGCTTCGTAAAAATTTTTGAGTGGAATTTTCAACAAAATTTGGTCTAAAAAAACTATAATTCTCTTGTGAAGTGCCCGAAGGAGTATCTTCTAGGGGTGGCATTTCATTAATAGAAGTTTTGGGTGGTGAGAAGTTATTGAGATTAATTATTTGTAATGAAATAGTGTCAATATCTATGTCAATTTTTGCATTGACATGGTTTTGAAATTATCCTATAATAAAAAATTTAACTAATATTTTTTAAAGGTTTTAGAATTCACTGTATTCATAGTGCCTTCTATTTGCACAATCTTCTTTCTTGGATTTCTATAATAAGACATGATGTTGGATTTTTTGGTATTTTTTATGGTTCTTTACCCTTGATATTACCTCCTAATACCATAGTTTTAATATCAAGTATTTTAGTGCTACTAGATTCTCATCTAATACTGGGCATCAAGATGGTATTATGTAGTACAATGTTGCTAGGTAGTAATCTACTACCATGTGTCATAGTGTTATGGGGCATCGATCTAGTACCACATGACATATTTTTACTATTGACCAATTTTTGGTCTTACAAGCCAAAATTGGGCACCCCCTCCTTTTTCTTTGTAAAGGTCATCCAATCCATGTTTTGGCTAGATCATCCCTTTGTTACCTTGTGCACAAAATGTTCTCTACTAGACCTTTCTAATGAAAAAGCTAGGTGTTTCCCCCATTCTACTTTGCCAAGTGTAAATCAGGTTTATGCAGGCATATTATTTGTATAATTTTATAAGTAGAAGTGATTGAAGAACTCAAAATGGTCTAAATTATTTCACAAAATGTAATGGATTTCCTTTGGAGGGAATTTTGATAGCTTGATGGATGTTTGTAAAAATTTTGAAGGGTAAATACCCTTACGGAGGGCACCTTGAGAAAGTTAAGAATAAAGACAAAAATCTTGAGGGGCACATTTCATTCAAGAAAAAAAGTAATCAAAAGAAAAAATACCTTTAGACAAAATGTCTAAAGGAATTCCTTCAGACATTTTGTCCAAAGAAAAACACAGTAAAAAATCCTGAGACAAAGAAGCCCTAATAAGTCAAAGAGCAAGCAAAGAAAAGGCCAAGGAAAAGGAGAAGTTTAAGGAAGGAGACAAAACATGAGCAAAGACAAAGCAAAAAAGACAAAATAAGGAATAGTTATAGCTATTGACAAAGACAAAAGATAGAATCAATGACCACTTAGACTAAAACAAGTGGCATAGATGACTCAATAAGGAGAATTAATATATTTGGTGAAATATATCTACCAAAAACTAATAAAATAGATTTTTTTTTAAAATATAGATACCAACATCCCTTATTTTCATGCTTCACCATTAATATGCATCCAAGTCACGTTCAGTTATTGAAGAGAGCATAGTCGGTCACAATAACTTGGAATGGCCTTATCAGTTGTTTGGGATAGTATTCCATGATTATTCAACCCAAGGATAGTAGAAAAGGTGGTTTGGATAGCCTATAGCATGGCTCTCCCATACGTAATTGGAAGAATATAGTAGTAGCATGGGCTTGTGGTCTCAACATAAGTGTTTAACTCAAGATGGGTTTTCATTCCTTGATTTGTCAGCACTTTTGTTTCCAATTCTCTATATATTTGTAACTTCTCATTTGAGAAAAGATATTTCAACTTGTATGGTGAAGCCCTGAAGGAATTTACCTCGAATCAAAAGAAGCATTTTTTACCTCCATTTGAGCTTGCACTTTTGCATATGTCTATGGTTTTATCTTATGTTAAGTCATTTCCTTTTTATGCTTTCATAAGTTTATGCCAAAATATCTAGTATAATATGAGTTCTTCTCTTGCAGGTCAACAAGAAGAGTCCAACTCAAAGTATAGGTGCATGTGAATAGGCTATCCATAGTGTATCTTAGAACACCTCTGGTAGTTATTACTCCCTGTATCTCCATAGGATCCCCTATTGAACCACTGATGTAGGGAAGGTTCTCATTTGAATGAAGTGTATGCTTACTTATATCTAGTATAAATCATATGTCAAATCTGAGTAGACCAACCATTTTGGTGCATCACCACATTAGTTTAGGTTTTGATTTCAATATTTCTCACCCTTTTCATCCCCCCATTATTAACAGTAGGAAATTTAGGGCCTCAAGGTGCATCAAGGGGAGCTCACCCCTAATCTAGAGATTCATCCGTCACATTTACAACCCATAACAAGAGGAATGTCTCTATTATGCCACATGGAGGAAGAGAGATGAGCCTCCCTTTAGAGGGTGTAATCCATTATGTCGATAGTTTTTAGCATGCTTGGTGGGACAAATTTCTATCTCTTGCAAGTCTCAAGATTGGTGTTGGTCTTGATATTGTTAAAAAATCCAAAATAAGGAGCTATATTCAGCACTTGGTGACTCCATTTAGAAACTTAGAGTTTGGTTAATGATCAGCATGACATCCCATGCCAAAGGTCACTACAATATCTTCATCTAGGGGTGTCCCTTTTAAATTTATTCAGTTACCTTTAAACTCAATGAAAAGGCTGAGGTTTTAAAATACCCACCCTTACATAGCAATCCATTTTCCTAAAATATATATAAAATATACATACTCAAGGAGACCCCTATTGAATCCTTTCATAGCCATGGTAGCCCTTAGGGCTTTCCCTTTTATGGACATCAATCATCAAAGTCCCTTGAACCTTCAACAGTATGACCTAATTGTAGGGAAAACTCTCAAAAGTGTTCCTCCCTTTAGTGGAGTGGTACCAATCAATGCTATCACACATATTAAAAACATAGCAAACCTTTGTAACATCCATAATATCACTGAAAGAAATTTAGACATTAGATTGCTAGCCTTGTCCTTTAAAGGGAAAGTTCTGGACTGGTATGGGACCTTACCTATGAACTCAGTTGGCTGATGGAATAAGTTAGGGACCCTCTTGACCAATAGGTCTGGGGAAAAAAGTGACCATTTATCTCTAGCTAAGTAGTTTACCACCATGAAGAGAGCCCAACATGAGTTTATGCAAGATTTTAACACTAGGATCCAAAAGACTTGGGACATAATCCCAATTATTGTAAGGCCAACCTCAAGCTATGTTTTCCTTTACTACTTTAAGGCCCTAAATAGTGACATTGCTATCATGATACAATCCATGGGTGGAAAAACTCTACCCATTGCTTATGAGATATACATAACTACTAAAAATTGCCTTGTTCAAGTAGGAAAGATAGCTCCTAGACCTCCTATTCCACTCTTTCTTGATTTTCAGCTCTCAGTCCAACATGCTTTTGCCACTCTAGCTCCTCTACCTACTCAAGAGAAGTTGGATGATACCCATATAAATGACATCCATAAAGTTAAGAGCCTACTATAGAGTGTTACCAATGAGTTAGTTACCCTCAAGAGATAATAAGCTTAAATTTATAGGCCAAATCAAGGCTACCAATAGTTTGGGAAAGAAAATAGGCCTCCCTTCCAAAATTATAATCAAGGGAAAGGTCAAATTAAACATTTCATGGCTTATCAAATATATAATCCAAATGCCCCTTCATCTTCTAAGGGTCTTGTCTCCACTCAAAATAATTTGGTACAGAAGCAACCCAACTATCCACCCTCTATTCATGGCTAAGAATAGGTTGCTTATGATAGTGAGATACCAAATCAAAGCATGATTGCACAAGGTGATCAAGCATCCCAATTCTCAAATTTTGAGATTTCAACACAACTTAAGATGGATAGCAAGTAGGCCCAATCTAATTCCACTCTTATGAATCACTTAGAAGGAGAGTTCTATATGGTCAACTATGTGGGGAGCACAAGTATTCAAAATGTTGGTGTTACATCCAACACCAGGTCCAAAAGGAAAGCCATTGATGAAGCTCAAGCAGCCACTCAAGAACATACAACATCTTCTTCACCCAATCAAGTAAGAAGTGTACTTGAAATAGCCCCAAAACCATAAGCAAATCAAAATTTTCTCAATTATAGGCTAATGATTACATTTTTATCTCCTCATGTTGCACCATAGGTTATGAATGTTCCCAAAGAGAACTCTAAGGGGGCAAATCCTTAAATAAATACAGTGGACCAAATGAAGAAGCTACACATGAACATCTCATTGTGGGATTCTTTAGCACTACTAAGACAAGAGGATATACTCCAAAAGGAATTATATGGGCTAGGTGAGCAAGCTATCCCAATAAGAACTGATAATGTGTTGGTATTAAATGGGGCTCATCCCATGGTTGGTTAAGAAAATAAAGATGAGAATGCCCCTCCCTTCTATTTGTCCCTAATTATTGGTGATTTCTTGTCCATAATTTCATCATTTATAGTGGAGCAAGCACGTCAGTTATACCCAAATGTATAACTGATAATCTAGGCCTCAAGTATGAACAAATGACCAATGGACTTCTACAGTTGGATGGATCACTTTCTAAGACCTTAGGAGTGGTAAGAGGCTTGAATCTAACACTCCATGCCTATCTAACCTTCTCAATTCTGCATGAAGTGGTAGTGGTATATGTTCCTCCTTTGTTTTTTGCTTGTCAAGGGATTTCACATCTAAGATAGGTGGATACTTTGTAGCCAACTAGTCTTACATGGTTTTCAAGGTATAGTATGGAACTAAAGTGAATATTGAGCTAGATTCCATACATAAAGATCACCTGGACCCATACTCGCCTAAAGTGGAAAATGTGAACTATGCAATCATTGATGAAAAAGAGCTCTAGGTGGATCAATATCCATTATCTTCCCTTGTAAGAGTGGCTGACCTAATCCTAGATAAAATGGGGAAATGATAACTTTGAGCATGATCCTTACAATTTCATTGAATAAGCTAGTCTTAGAGTCTACTACATGCATGAGAAAGATGTTAAGCATGATCCTTACAATTTCATTGAATAAGCTAGTCTTAGAGTCTACTACATGCATGAGAAAGATGTTTTCACATTGAAAATAATGAAGACAGACCAAGAGGACTATGGTTTGTGGTAGTTATTCTTTGATGGATATAAAAACAAGTTAGGAGTTCATGGTGGAGAAATGCTAGTTTCACCTTCAAAGGATAAATAATTCTCAACTTTTAGGTTTTAGTTCTCCTAAACCTATAATGTAACAAAATATGAGGCCCTTGTTCATGGCTTAGAATAGACAAGGAAGAGAGGAATCAAAGAATTGTAGGTGTTTGGAGACAATAAGTTGATTGTGAACCAAGTGAGAGGTCAAAGCTTTACCAATAACTCTTTAATCAAGTCTTTAAAGCATAGAGTATGGGACCTTGTACATAACTTTGTTGCTTTCAACATCACTTCCATTCTAAGAGAGGAGAACAACCATGTGGATATAATAGAAGTAGTTGGTGCTCAATTTAACATCCCAAAGGGGTGAGACAAAGTAAGAATCAACATCATTTGAAGGTGATTGTGAGGACCTCCATACCAAACATGTCACCAATTGGTATGTGTTTTAATGTGACCAAAAAATATCACTTTTCTTGTAGGAATAAGTTGATTTTGCTTCTAAAAATTAGTCCAAGTTATAGAAGTAGTATGATGAGTAGATTGTTTAACTAAAGACCAACAGACTTCCCAAAGGTTTGGTAACTCTTGAGAGTATTTTTAATGAATATGACTAATTCAAGAGAGATGAAGAAATCATGTCAACCAAGAAGTAAATTTATGAAAGGGTAGAGATCTATAAGGATAAGTTACTTGTACTTGGGAAGGTGTGTAACAATGAGGAAAAGCATGCTTTCATTATGTTATGTCAAGAGTTTGTTGATGTCTTCACTTAAGAGTATGGTGATTTAAAGGGTTTTGATCTAAGTTGGGACCCATGCACCATTGACTAGAGGAAGGTGTCAAACCTATCAAGCAAAATCAAAGGCCAATCAATCCAAAGATCAAGCCTCTCATGAGGAAGGAACTCACCAAATTGATCGAGTCTAATATCATTTTCCCTATCAAACACTCTTCTTGTATTACCAATTTGGTCCTTATTAGGAATAATAATGGAGAATTAAGATTGTGTGTGGATTTAATATACATAAATAGAGTCTCACTAAGAGATCACTATCCCCTTCCAATTATGGTGTAAATTCTTTAGATGGTGATAGGTAGTGAAAGATTCTCTCTCCTAGACGACTACTTTAGGTACAATCAAATCCTAGTACAAGAATGTGACCAATATAAGATAGCTTTCACCACCAAGTGGGGAACATACACCTACAAGAAGATGCCATTCAAATTGTCAAATGCTGGAGCTAAGTTCTAACATGCTATGGATATGGCTTTTCAAGGTTTGATCAATGACATTGTGCTAGTTTATCTTGATGATGTGATAGTCTTCTCCAAGGAGCCAAGTGAAAACTTGAAAAACCTAAGGTAAATATTTTAAAGGTGTAGAGAGTTTGACATATCTCTCAACCCAAATAAATGAGCGTTTGCCATCCACGAAGGCAAGCTATTGGGACATGCCATTTTGAAGGAAGGCCTATCCATTTAACTAAAGAGGGTGCATGCCATCTTAGAATTATCTTTTCCTAATCACAAGAAAGGCCTAAAAAGTTTCTTTGGTAAGATAAATTTCATTAGGAGATTCATTCCTGACTTTTCTAAGCTTGTCAGGCCACTAACTTCCATACTATAGAAGGATGTGATGTTCACATGGATAGTAATAAGAAGAGAAGCTTTGAAGGCATCAAGCAATATATCACCCAAGCTCGTACCCTGGCTATTCCAAAATTCTCCAAGGACTTCAATCTATACACCTCTGGGAATGAAGAGGTAATCTCTGCTATGCTCACTTAAGCAAACGGTGAGAATTTAGACCAGCCTCTTGCTTTTTTCAACCAAGGTTTAGAAGGATATGAGGATAGATACACGTATGTTGAGAAGTAGGTGATTTTAGTCATATAAAGTATGAAGAAGTTTAGACATATGTTGTCTAGCAAAAAAATTCACATCATGGTGCCACATCCTAGTGTAAAAGACTTCTTGCTGAACGGAGACTTGAATGATAAAAGGGCAGGTTGGATCACTAAAGTAATGGAGTATGATGTAGAGATAAAGACCACCAAGATTGTGAGAGGAAGAGGACTATGTGAACATCTCAATAAAAACTTTAAAGAGACAAAGGAGGACATTTTAGTACTCCATAATGAACCTACAATAGTTATACCTATGATCATGAAGAGTTGGGCACAAGACATGGTTCATTTCCTTCAAATTGGTGAGTATCCACAAGGTCTTGATAGGACCAAGAGGAGGTATTTTAGACTCCAATATCTTCCTTATATCCTAGTTGATGGAGTGATGTTTAGAAAAGGATTTTTAGGGGTGCTTTTGAGATGTATTGATTTAAACCAAGTTGATAAGCTACTATCTGAGTTCCATGACGGACCAGTTGGTGGCCTATTTGCTCCCAAGGCCATAGCTACAAGGATTATGAGGGATAATTACTTTTGTCCTATTTTTTTAAAGACACTCATGCTTGGGTGATGAAATGCCAACAATATACCTTGTTTAATGGGAAGGAATGACTAGCTATCATGACTCTTCATCTTATTTAGGTGGAAAAACCATTTATGCAATGGGGGTTGGACTTCATAGGGTCAATCACTCCTCCTAGTGTTGGCCACAAGTGGGTTTTGACTACCATGAATTATTCCACAAGGTGGGTAGAGGCTATAGATTTGAAAGAGGCCAATGAGAGTGCAGTCCTAGACTTCTATGAAGGCATAGTGACAAGATTTGGGGTCCTAACCATAATCATTTCAAACAATACATTGGATTTCTTGGGAACAAAGACAAGTGAGTGGGTATTGAAGTATGGCATCTATCTCAACACTTCTTCCAACTAATATCCACAAATAAATGGGCTGGTCAAGTCCATAAATAAGAATTTGATTAGGATCATAAAGAGGACAATGGAGGAAATTCAAAGGACTTGGCATGCCAAGTTGAAGATAACTCTTTGGGTAGATAGGATCACTCTAAAAAGGGTAATTGGAAATTCACCATGCACACTTATGTATGGAAGGGAAGGTATACTTCCTATCTCACTTAATTTACTAGCCTTGGAACTTGTCCATTAACTATAATTGGTGGAGAGTGATAGCCTAGAAGATAGGTATTGTGATCTAATCGAGCTTTAAGAAGTGAGAGACCAAGCCATAGATGCCATAACCAGCTTCCAATAGAAAACAAAGAAGCATTTTGATAAAATGTCTATGTCAAAGAGCTTCTCAAAAGGTGACATTGTCTTGAAATGGGATGAGGATTGAGCCAAGCCTAGAAGGCACATGAAGTTTGATGCTTTGTGGAGTGGCCCATATGTCATCACCCAATGCAATCAACACAATGTTTTCCAACTCTCCAAGTTGTATGGTGAAGAGATACATATCCTATTCAATGGGATATATCTTAAGCATTGTTACTAGGTTTCTTTTGTCATGTACATAGTTTTAATTATTTTTTTTCTCATTTTCCCTAAGTGTTGTTATGCATGTGTGAGGTGTTTTTAGCCTTTGTGTGTGTTTTTTCCTTATCATTTGGGGTAAAATATCTAATGGTTCATAGGTACTTACAAATATATTGTTGGCTTATCCAAGATGCATCCTAACTCTATGCCCAATGGATTTTGTGACTACTAGTCTTCCCAATCATAGTAGGCATGCTTCCCCTATCAGTCACCAATTTTGTTGACTAATTTTTGGTCCTAAAAGCCAAAATTGGGCACCCCCTCCTTTTTATATTCAAAGGTCATCCAATCCATGTTTTCGATAGTTTATCCCTCTGTTGCCTTGTGAAAAAAATGTTCTCTGTTAACCTTTATAATGAAAAAGTTAGCTATTTCCCCATTCTACTTTGCCAAGTACAAATCAGGTTTGTGTAGGTGCATTATTTGTCTAATTTTATAAGTATAAGAGATTGAATAACTTGAAATGGTATAAAGTAGTTTGTAAAAGGTAATGGATTTCCTTTAGAGGGAATTTTAATGGCTTGATGGATGTTTGAAAAAAGTTTGAAGGGTAAGTAACCTTGTGGAGGGCACCTTGGTTGGTGGTAGGACCAAAATAAAGTTCCCTTATGTAGGGAACCTTGAAAAAGTGAAGAACAAAGACAAAAATCTTGAGGGGAAAATGCCCTTTAGGAAAAAAAGTAATCAAAAGAAAGAATTCCTTCATACATTTTGTCCTAAGGAAACCACGGCAAAAAATCTCAAAACAAAGAAGGCCCAATAAATCAAAGAGCAAGCAAATAAAAGGATAAGGCAATGGAGAATTTGAAGGAAGGAGACAAAACATATGAAAAGACAAAGTGGAAAAGACTAAACAAGGAACAATTCTAGCTACTGATAAAGATAAAGGATAAAATCAATGACCACTCAAACCAAGACAAGTGGCATATATGACTCAACAAGGAGAATTATTGGTGAAATATATCTACCAAAAACAATAAAATATATTGGTTTTTAAATTATAGAGACCAACATCATATGTTTTCATGCTTCACCATTAATGTGCATCCAAGTCATGTTTAGGTATTGAAGAGAGCATAGTCAGTCACAATAACTCAAAATGGCCCTGTCAATTGCTAGGGATGGTCTCCCATGCTTTTGCAACCCAAGGACAATAGAAATGGTGGTTTGGATAGCCTAAAACATGGCTCTCACATATGTAATTAGAAGAATATGATAGTAATATGGGCTTGTAGTCTTGATAGAAGTGTTTAACTCAGCGTTTGTTTCCATTCCTTGATTCGTCAGCTCTCTTATTTTCAGTTCTCTATATATTTGTAACTTCTTATTTGAGAAAATATATCTTAGCTTGTATGGTGAAGCCCTAAAGGAATTTACCTTTAATCAAAAGAAGAAATTTTTACCTCCATTTGAGCTTACAATTATGCATATGTTTACGGTTTTATCTTTTGTTAAGTCATTTCCTTTTTCATGCTTTCATAAGTTTATGCCAACATATCTAGTGTATTATGAGTTCTTCTCTTATAGGTCAACAAGAAGAGTCCAGCTCAGAGTATAGGTGCATGTGAATAGGTTGTCCATATTGTGTCTTAGAACAACTCTATTATTTCTTTCTCCCTGTATCTCCATAGGATCCCCTATTGAACCACTAATGTAGAAGGGTTCTAATTTGAATGATGTGTATGCTTGATTCTCTCTAGTGTAAAGTGTATGTCAAAAGCTGAGTAATCCAACTATTTTGGTGCATCACCACATTACTTTAGGTTCTAATTTTAGTATTTATCTCCATTTCCATCCCCCTACATTATTATTAGTAGGAAATATGGGGACTCAAGGTGCATCAAGGTGAGTTGGCCCCTAATCTAGAGATTCATCCCTCATGTTTTCAACCCACAACAAGAGGAATGTCTCCATTGTCCCATGTGGAGGAAGAGAGCTGAGCCTCCCTTCAAATGGTGTAATCCACTACATTAATAGTTACCAATGCACAAAATATTGATATTAAGCATCAAGTTACCATTGCATGGAATATTATTTTTTGGCATTAGATTACCATCATGTTGCATATTACTATTGGGTATCAGGATACCATCATGCAACACATTGCTATTAGGCATCAAATTATTGTCATATAACATAGTGCTACCAGAAGGCATGTTGTAATCATGCAACATAGTACCGATAGGAATTTGATTAGCATCACATGGCATAATGCTATTTGATTTTAGGTTGATATCAAGTGGTGTACTCTTTCTATGTGGTTCAACTTCTGCTTAAAGCAGTCAAGCAGTACACTCTGACCTCAAGTCTCAAGATATTTGGAATACAATAAAGAAAGATACTTTGTTGGTAAGTTCATGACCTTTGGGAACATATGTAATATATATATTTGATTAATTAAATGTATAACCCCATAATTATTGTAAATCATTGGTGAGATGACTCTTAAGAAAAATGACATCCTAAAATTTTAGGCAAAAGGGTCCTATGCTACACTTAGAAAAATTACCAAATTGAAATTCCATTAACCAGAATATTTGTGAATTAATGAATATTCACCACTAAAATTTACCTTGATGACCACTAAAAAACTTTTACTTCATGAAAATTATTCTCCCCTTTTCATTATTATACAAGTCTATTACATTTTGTCATTTGTTCTTTGACGTATGAAGGTTCAAACACCTGTGTCAGCTCCTTTAAGTTCATCAAAACCCTTAGATAATATGAATTAAACATTAATTCTACCTAAAATACATGCAAAGGCTATGATAAAATATAAATTCCTCGTTTAATAATTATTTAGATTCTATTCATGGTCCCTTCTGTTATTGTTAGAGTTGAGTTTGTGATCTTTAACTTTTCATTTTCTTATAGCCTTTTACTTGGTCCTCCTTGGTCTCATTACATGAGGTATGTAACCTGATCTACATGAAATTAGCATCAAGGTTACACATAAATTTTATATAAACAATAGACAAGGTCATATCAACATTTATAATTTAAAATGATTCCAAGATTATGATGTTGTTAAAATACCTACCCTTTAACCTTCGATTATCATTCTTTTTTGATAATATCAACACCTTAATTAACATGTTTATTCTAACCAATGTTATAATAGTCATACATATGGTTTAATAAAAATACCACCTAACGTTTTAGATTAAAATTATGATGATCCCAATGAGATCAAACTTACGATTAAATCCTTAAGCCTCCCTTATAACATCCTATCCTAGTTGCCTCCTTATTTGTGACCTTGTTCTTTCACGAAGCTGACTGATGAGTATCATGATTATATATCCATTCTTAAGAATAATGATTCCTAGTCATGCTCTAGTGACACTAAGGTATAAGACCTTCATATTTATCTCCATATACCTGACTAAAATGATGGATATTCAATCAATAAACCATTATTATTTTGTTATGCCTAAGATAAGAATACACAAATACTTCATTATTAATCATCTATTCATTACTCCTATGAGCCATATTTATCTTATCATTTAATTAATTTAGTATATGTTGTTCACTCTTATATTAATTTACCTAAAATCATTCCTTCTTCATTTCATGTTTATAGGTAGGAGATGAAGAATGTTTTGGATTCAACTTCACATTTTTCTTTAGTTACTTATGAGACTCTATAGAGCATGTTATTTTATCATGCTATGATATGACCATACTAATTTTACCTAATTTTTAATCCTTCATGTATGTTTCCACTTGATATGTTAAGTACACTAATATGACCTTCACTAAGGTAAAATCCTAAAGAATTATCCATATTATCAGTTTTCAAGTCTACTCTTATATTCTTTGATAACAATGACATATTTGATGAGTTTTTATACAAAACCCAATATTTCTTCCACCTAGGTTAAATGAATTTTACTAAGAGTTTCTCAAAGTAGCAAGTCATTAGACTAGAGATTTATGAGTATACCTTATATTTTTAGCATAATAGAATTCAAAAGGCTTATTTACTAACACATTAGTCAACCATATCAGTCAACTACTTCTAGGAACATTTGTTATTATCATGGTTCAATCATACACTCTTCAAACTTTTATGAATCCCTTTAAAAGTACTTAGATGCACTTAATATTGAAGTAACCCAATATTCTAGAGTATCAAGCATGCCACCCATAGAAAATATCCAAAAATTACATGCCAAATCATTGGGAAGTCTATTTTATTTGGCATCAGCTATTATTGATGATGTAAATCAATATCCATATCAAAATTTGTGAGCAGATATTTGAGTCATATCTTATTATTATTATTATTATTATTATTATTATTATTATTATTATTATTATTCACATTATCATATGAGTTGATTTCATGTTTATTAAATTATTATAATTTATTATGTTTTTTTACATATGTTGCCATTATCATGGTTCTCATTCATTTATGAACACCCTACTTTTAAACATTTATGTATCATTTTATATCATATTATTATTTTTTACTTTTTTCCTTTGGTTCTCTTAAATATATTTAATATCACTTAGGGTTTCATTATTATTATATTTATTACACTTTTATCACATTATTTCCTTAGTTTATTTATGATTCTTTGGCCACCATTTACTTTCTCCGTATTTTTGGATGATCATTTACATTCCCACTCTTTTAGGTTGACCATTTACATTCCCCCTTTTTTGGGATGACCATTTAATTTTATATCATGACTCAAACTATTATGAATTTTAAAGTGTGGATTATTACTATTTTGCATGAAAATTGATTAACATTCTTATGTTTTTTCTGATTATGCTATCATTGCATTGATCTCATCTAATATTTGATTATGAAGTTAATGTATTTATGAAATAACTAAGTTTAAACAATATATTTTTCTTATATTATATTGATTATATTCAATTGTAACATTATATTCAATTGGTTATTTAGTTGATTATCTAGATATGTTTCTTAGATTTTGATTGGATGGATATTAATGATGTTATATATTTTTTATTTTAGGGACTGCCATGATTTAGGTTGATCATGGAGTTAGGTTAGAAGGTTTGGAAATATGGTCAATCATTTATAACTTTAAAATAAATATTAAAACACAAATTTACCCAAAGAACCATAGTGTTGGTTTTTAGTTGAATTCACCTTGATTTATTTGAGTTTTTTTATAGAGTTCCATATTTTTATCTCCTTTTGATTCACTTTTATATTATTTTTTTCCTTGAGTCATGTTTGACATCTCTTGTTATTATTTTTCTATCTATTTATTAGGTGGATCATCTTATGTTTGAAATGCCTTAACTAGCCATGTATTTTAAATACATAGAAAAAAGGAATGAATTATACCAGTGTCATTGGAAGGCTACACAACTATTATTGTAGATAATTATATTTGATAAGTGTATTTCATTTTATTCTAGTGTGTTTTCAGCTTGGATGTCTTCGATTTCTTATTTTTTTGATTTTGATCTTAGCTTTGAGTCTGTTAACTATTTTTTTTGTCATTAGAAGTCACCTTGAGGTCATTTTCAGGTAAGTGATGTTATGTTTAATCTTGGTTAATTGAAACTTAGACCCTTGAGTCATCATTTGATTACCATTGTTAATTGATGGCATTAGACATAACCATCATAATGCATGGTAATTATTTTAAGGTTTATGTAAGGTATGATTATCATTATATTATGCTAAGATAGTTGAGTGGTCTTTGGTTAGATGGAAGTTTTGTCAAATCTTGTGGATTGGCTCTAATATTAACTATTTCCATGAAGCTTTATGAAAATTTTATGTCATTTGCTAGACCATGAAGCTTGATGGATTGACTAGAAATTTTTTGGTGATGAATGTTTTTTTATTCTACCAGTTTTTATATCAAAAAATAATGATGTGTGGGAACATAGAGCTAATACATCCTTTATGATTCATCAAAATTAAATAAATGTTTCTATTAAATGGAAGAAAATTGGTGTGTTTATTGAGATCATATTTGCATAAGAGGGAGGACTGGAAAAACTATAGATGAGACATGAAAAATAAAGTGTAAAACAAGATTGTTGTTAGTTATGGAAGGATGAGGTAAAAACCATTAGTTTCATTAAGCAAGTAGAATATTGTTCTTTTTTACATAGGATGTTGAGGTGAAAAATATGGTCATGGGAAAAGAGTTTTATAATGTGTTTCATTCCATTTATTTTTATTATCTTAAGAAAATATGGATAAATGAAGTACTAGGTTGTGTGAATTTTGTTCATTGGTCTTTTATTTTTTAAGGTGATTCATTTTTATAAAACCCTAATTTAAAAAAAATGAACATTAAGGTTTATTGCTGAGTTATGGATCAATCTTGAGTTGTAGTAGCCATTTTGAGAACTAACTTGAAGAATTTATATCATCTTTGAGATTTTTTGGTTTATTTTCTTTAGCTATTAAATTTTTAAATATCATAAAAATAACCACTAACCTATAAACCTAAATCCACCATTAATTTTATGGTTGGAGGGTGTTAGGGCCACCTATGGAGTGATCATAGGGTTAAAGTAGTGGATTTTTCAACACTTGTTAGCTAGATCCAATACCTTAACACTTTTATATCTGAATAATTTATGCATGGATTCATAATTTTATTGGTTGTATAACACTATTGGAATTGAATATATGAGTTAGGTATTTCAAAGACATGAATAAATGTTTTTATATAACTATTTATAATGTTGAATCAATTTAATATGTTGTGTGGCTATCAATTTAGTGTTGTAAAGCTTTACTTTCAGTTGTCAACCTTTGAATCTTTTTTTTTTCAAATATAATCTTGATATTGTGATTATAGTATTGTTCTCCTTTGAAATTATTATGTATCAACTTCAAGATTTAATTGACTATGTTGTCCAAGAAATATTTATCATAAATAGACATATTTTGAAATAGGGTATTAATCTTGCATAAAATGGATTTCATAACCTATCAAGGAACACAAGTTTTGTATGTATGTATATATATATATATATATATATATATATATATATATATATATATATATATATATATATATATATATATATATATATATATATATATATATATATATATATATATAAGATTAATATGGAACCTAATTAGTTTTATAAACAAGAATATAATCTATTATAATAATTTGAGTATATCATTTATACGTGTTAAATAGTTTTGGTTATTCCTTAGTGTTCGTATAGTTAAGTTTGCTAGCCATATAACATTAAGATATTTAGTTAGATTAGGTTTTAGTATTATGATTGTGAAATTTTAAGTTAATGGAATTGATTCATATGGATGTTATTCTATGTGATGAGGATATGTTTTGGTAAATGCCTTAGGAATGTTTAAATAATGCAACTCCTAATCCATTTAGTTATTCATTTCTTAGTCAATTATGTGGTCGACATATGGGTCATTATTGATATTTTGAACTATATTCTTTCTTCAATATATTGTGGTTTTCAAAATTGATTATTGTAAGTAAATACCTAGGTAAATTATAATATGAGTGTGTGGGATGAGTAATATTTTAGTTTCTAAGGAATATTCAATGGATATCAATAATCTTGTAATCTATATATATTTGATTCCTATAATTTTGAATATTTCATTAATTTTTACATAGATTATTTTATTCTAGTGAACATTTGAGATCTATGAAATAATCATTATTCTTATTGATATCATTTTATTATATTGTTTTAGTATTTATATGTTTTTATTGGGAATAGATATGTTCACTTGGCTAAATTAGGAGTGTTTTATAATTTTCTTCATTCTTGTGTCTATATGTAGTTGTTTGGGATAAGGTGTAAATTTAAATTACTTATTGATTAAACATTTGGGTTATTGATCTTATTTATTTATTGAAAAAATAAAATTTTCTCTATGATATAATCATTAATGTTCTTTTATGGCTTCAAACTCATTGGTGTAAAATATTTAACTAGTCGATTCAAAAAGTTTTTGAATGGCTGTATGATTCATTATGTTCATGCTCCTTAATTAAGAAGAAAAATGGTTATGAAATTTGATTGGGGTTATAACATAACTAAGTTCATAATTTTAATTTCTTAATTGATGGAGCTATTTGTGTTCCACCCATTTTGTGTTTTTAATTAACATGTTTATTTTTACAATAATGGTCACATTTTCCTTGAAGATAATTAGTTATACCATGGTGGAAATTTTGATAATGCTTTCCAAATTATCAGGATAATAAACATGGTTGTTGTCTAAAAAAATTATATTTCTCAAAATTATGTCATCTGATAATTCCAACATTTAGGTGTAATGGATTATCTACATTCTTTTTTAAATGCATCCCTTGTATTATGAATTCCACACTAGTTAATGAATAACATTAGGATTATGATTAATAGAGAAGAATTTATCAAATTAGTAAGCAATTAATTTTTTTATATTGAAATCAATGATGATTGGAAAAGAGATTCAAGTAAAATAACATTTTACATATGAAGGGATTCATTACTTCATAATTTAATATTTTGCATTATTTTTAACCCTCAAGCTAGAACCTTGTTACTTGGCATTGAAAAGAGGATTATTATTAGAGGTGAAACTATGGTGCTACCCTATATATAGAATTCATATGAGTTTATTTCTAGAAAATAATTAATAAATGTAACTTATTCCTAAGTTGTGTTTATAGACTATGCTTTATATGCTGATGTATTCTAACAATGATGTTATTACCCTAGCATCAAATGTAATTAATCTAATTCGGTAGTATGGTATAAGAGCTAATCAACTACTACCTTATCATCAATTGATGGAATATTTTACAATTTGGGGTTTTATAGTTAACTATCTTGGTTATTTATTTAAAGTATGTGAAATTACAAGTGTTAATTCATTTTGTTTAATATAACATGTCACTTAAGACTTGTGGATTATAATTAGTGATATTGAATCTTAGTTTACATTAAAGTAATGTTTTATTAAAAATATGGAGTGAACATATTATTAATTAAAATTTTCAATTTAAATAAAATACATAATGTTTCTCATTTTAGTTAAGCTGTATGGCTTGGTTAAACATGATTTTAGTTTAGAAGGAATTTAATGGGTCCTAGAATATTATTTTAAGCCTAAAAAAATATATAATATTCTATTATGTGAAGTAATAAGTATTTATGGGTGAGTTTTTTTTAGACAATATTACGGGAACTTTGAATTGCACACATATATTTAGATCAAAATTTATAAGGTTATATTAACACACTTATATATCCCTAGCTCAATATACCATGAGGGATTGGACACTTTCTTATAATGCCTACTCAAGAAGACATATTCATAGTAATTTATGTTTCACAAACTATATTTTTATATTATTCAAATATAAGTCTGGATATTATTATAGACTTGTTAAGTCTTTAACTCATGTAGTTTGTTTTAAGCAATTTGTTGACTATTTTTGTTGGGTTAATTTAATTTTCCAGTATTTTGGAATGAAAATTTATTCTACCCCTCTTTTTGGATGATAATTTATTTCCCAGTCTTTGGTATGACCATTTTCTTTCCCTTTCTTTTGGGATGACCATTTATTTTTCACCTATTCTAGGATGACCATTTATTTCCTTGTTCTTTAGGATAACAACTTAATTTATTCTTCTTTCAAGATTACCATTTACTTTATTATTCTTTGGGAATGACCCTTTACTTCCCCCTCTTTTGGGGTGACCATTTACATTACCCCTCATTTGGAATGACCATTTATTTTTCCCCTCTCATGGGATGACCATTTACTTTCACCCTTTTTTGGGATAGCTACTACTTTCATTAGTGATTTCTAGATGACTTGTATATAAATATGGATTCCATATTTAAATTAATACCATAACATATTTCCATCCCTTTCAAAGTATTTTGTTGATCCTTTTAATTAGGCATAAACATATTCCATCATTGTATCACTTTTATTACATCAACTGGTCTTCTAGGATCCCCATATATCCCTTCTTTCCCTTTAATTGAGGAACATGTAGGTCAATTCTAAGGATAAAAACTTACTTACAGGCAAGGTTATGAGTATTTAGATACCATGTTATTTAGGTTCTCTCTACACGTGGCCAAGTGTAAGATATCTCATGTTAGCTACCTCTTTAGTCCATGTTTGGTTTTATGAATCCATATGGAGGAGGAATATTATTTTTTTAAATAAATATTATAAAAATAAATTCAAAAATCACAAATTTATCACACCAAAAGACTTGATTTTCTTGGAATATCTCCTATCTTAATCAAATCTCAAACTTCATAGTTAGCCTCATGATAGATCTAAAGTACATTTGGGTGTGGTAGGCCATTAGACTATGTAGGATGCTTTATATCATCATATCATTATATATTATTACATTTTAGATCCACTTATCTTCTCACACAAGTAATCAATATTCAAATTAGGTTGATGCTTCTGTAAGGAGTGGGGAATAGGTTGTAGTAAGCTAGGATCATTTTAATTTCATGCTTGTATCCTTCATGTCATGATCTATACGATTCTTTTGTTAACCTAGGCTTTGTGTTCAGTATTTGTAGTGTCCTAGGTCCTTGATATTGATAGTTATTAGCCTTAAGCACTTATCTAGAGTGTCTCATTTCCATTAATTATTAATACATAACCTATTTGGTGTCTCACATTATTTATTTATGTCATATTTTTCATGATATCCTATTTATGAATATCACATTTAGATCACATCATTAATCACATGACCTTACATATGCCTCTTAGCTTTTATTTTGTGAATTGCACAGAAAGTCTTTAACCATTCCATCATCACAAATCCCCATCACCTTTACTTTCCACATCATATTACTATCATCTTAGTCATGTTTTTAGGTGGTTGTTCTTTACTAAATTATGTTCTAAAGTAATCACTAAGTTTTTTTTATCATTATTTAGAGTTTTTCAAATTTTAATTTATCCACCATGTTCTTATTTGATTTTTGTTGATTTAACTTATCTCACATATGAAATATTGCATTCTAACATTTTTTTTTCTTTATTTATGAACTAACATATTTATATTACATTAAAAATTGTAGTCTTATACATTTTTTTCATGTTTTTTATGACATGAGATTACCTTAAATTACTTACTTATACTTTTTTGAATTTTTATTAGATTGATATTTCGTTTAATTTCATATATTTGTTCAATTTATTATTACATGGATAATTCATGCAATTTCATATATTTGTTTGGTTTTTATTACATTGATATTTTACTTAAAATGTTTTACATATCTCTTCCTTTGTTGTGTGTCTTACATTTCATTCCATTTTTTTCCACCTCTTATGTTTAATTTATTTTGTTACTTTAGATTTAATTTAATGTTACTTTTTTTTCTCTTTGACCATGCATTTTCTCTCATTTGATAGAAAATAATGAAACATAAAACACATATTTTAGCATTTTTTCCACATCTTGACACTAAAATACTAATGCTTGCTATAAAAAGAATAAATGAAAACATCATAGCATATATATAACACCCATAAGTCAATATATATATAAATTATCATAGTTTTCTATAAAATGCATACCAATACATCATATAGTACATAAAAAATGGATACATTAATGTATAGTGGACCCCAAGCTTGTGGCCTAGTTGAGGAAATCATGCCACACTCATCATAGATGCCCTAAACCATTCCCTCTATATATTTTGATATAGAGGCTATGTCTATGATTTAAGGCCTTCAATATATCATTACACATTATCTACCTTTGCATGTGGTGTTAACACCTACCTAGTTGTATCCATGTGCATACATCTATGTATGGATAGATTCACCATAATTCCACCTCTCTTACTCTAACCAATCATTTCTTGTAGTAAAAATTGAGTAGTAAACAACTCTTGTTTTCATAGTTCCATGTTTCCTCTCTACCCAATCTAAACCACCTAATGTGTGCTCTGAACACTAGTTCCACATGATATTAAATATTGGTGGTTTGATGTTAAGGAAGTAGTTACCAAAACTATATTGGTGGGTAGTGTCCACTAGATCCCTCCACTATATGTCCTCTTAAACCATAACACCTAATTTTTTAAAATTAAAATAACATAAAAATATTACATGTATATAATAAGTAGTAATTTATCACTAGTCCATAACATGTACATTTATACTACTAAAAAAAGATAGTGATGACATAACATTAATCACATTTGTTTAAAATTATTATTACCATCACCATGGCTATTATCACACAAATTATTACATGTATATGTGGTGTTGAGAATCACATGTATCTACTTATCTTACCTCTATATCTCAACAAATATATATACACTTTCACTAATTTATAATCCAAGTTTTAACTTGACTTGAATTAAGACATCACTACTATCATTGAGGCACTACCTTTGGATTCCCACCTCTTTCCTCTATCTATGTAACCCTCTTCCATATACATCATCATATTTCCAATCTATGTCATTGATGACTCATCATGTTACTTCAACTATAACTCCTCTCACAAATACACCTTATTTTTATTTGACATGGTGGGCTTAGCATGCTGGAATCACAAAATACATTGCTAGGTGTGCTAACCCAAACTATACTAGGACACAATCACATGGAATCATCTCCAACCACTAGGTTTAATGTCCCATAATCAATATATATCCCCATGAATGCAATATAGTTTGTAATGATGGCCATGCATAGAAAATACCATTATAAGGCATCCATAAAATTTGGTCCCATTTCATGATTCCCAAAACTAGTGTGTGTGGAATTACATAGACCACATGATCCTAATTCCATCTCTTCACCAACGAGAGGGAATAATATATAGCATGATGTATCCTAATAGGTTTTTCTGATAATTAACCTCTCATATATCCAACTCAATAAAAGTATAATCAACCTCATGGTCTAATTACCTCTACTCAAAATGTCATATGACACATGTGTTAACTACATCTATATGATTGATCTTAAATCTTATAGTGCACCATAATAAAACATCAAGTTTCACAAGGTGATAATGTCCAATGGAATGGCCCCATTTGACTTATGAGATAGCACATACATAATGATAATCTTAATCAAGGCCTTATAAATGTATATAATGATTAATAGTTACACTTAAAAGAGACATATGATAAGTGCCCAACTATTATTATATATTATAATGCTTTTCATATAGATAACACTCATATCACATCTACTATGTCTAGGATATTTCACACCACTAGTGTGATAACAATTGGTAACCCTATGATCACATTGGTATCCTCCAAAATAATTTAAATATATATAGTGTTATAATGCATTGAATTTATAAATGAGTCTATGAGACTCTCTTATTCTCTAAATAATATGGTGATTAGATTCAAATTGATATGCACCAAACACATCTCCATAGTACAATAAAAGATGATTGTGGTCCATTGAGCCTGATCCACCATTGATAATCTCTCTAGAATATTTGACACCTATATCAATTTCAAAATCTTAAACACCCACTACAAAAATATAAATAATAAAACATAATTTCATTTTGATCTATAAATCTAATATAAATTCTTGTAATTATTACAAAATATAAAATCTATATTTTTTCCATGTTTCCATGACAATGGTAATGTGCCAAAATACATTGGCCATGTTTATTTAATGGCTAAATTACCAATACCAAATGGTATTTTCAAACATATTATCTTACTAAATCAACCATATGGAAATGTATAGGTCATGTAATTTCTACCCCACATCTGGAGAGAGTCAAAGCTCAAGTGTGAACCATCAATAATTTTATATCAATCATCCAAGTTAATATTCATTAGGAAAATCGTTATATTCATAGTGTAAATATATCCTATAAATATGGATATTATTATGATCTCTAATATATAAAATATCTCCATAACATAGTCCCTAAATCTCTCACACCCTTATCCCTATTATCTCTCTCCTAATATCTCTACACACCTATTGTCATGTGAATATTACTTACATAATACCACTTACGTAATTGATTAAACATTCCAACTATTAAATATACACAAAAATTAATGTTTAATTTTTTTTACTAACATAAAATCACAAATTCATCAATTTGAGGACTAATTCCTATCCCTACCATTAGTGATCACATGGGATAAATTTTCAAAAATAGAAAGTATTTATAAAGCAAGTGTGAGACTTTGTTCATTATTTAGTCACACCATTAGATGTATTTATAACTAAGGTTCATCTATTTCATATCCACTTCAATGTAAATTATTTTTGGATGTCAGTTAAAATCAATAATGAATCCATTTAAAAATAATAGGGACTTAAATGTTTTATCAAAATCCACTTATATCTCCTTTACATATTTGTCAAAAAAATATACTTATATATAATTTATATTTTTTATACACTATATTTATATACATTCCAAATTTTTAAAATGATCATATATTGGACAAAATCCTAAAATTAAAATTTCATCAAAATTTGTGCTTTGGGGTTCTTGGTGTGGGTCGAATCCTTGATCTATATATACCATAGAGTCTTTAAAAAAATTTATCACCAATCTGACCAACATAACTTTTTAAAATATTTATGAAGGATTTTTTATATATTTTATAAGCACAAACTTATTTTCAAATAATTATTAAATTAGGGTATGGGCTTGGTTGAAATATCTAGCTAAAGTTTTTTTATTCGAAGCTATTTTATATAAACATGGTGTAGAGAGGATTACATAACATTATTAGTTATAAATTAGTCCAATAAACCAAAGGAAGAATGCATAAGAACAAACTAAATTAAGCCTATTTATTCATTTGGAAATTACTAATGGCAATGAAAGATAAATGAAAGAAGGTAAGAAATCTATACCTTCCCAAGTTAATCCATTCTCCAAAAGTGGCTCAAAATCATGTTCTCCCTTGATAAATCATTATTTTATTTATTAAAAAATTGTGTAAAACTCCTCCAATGTCTCAAGAACACTCCACAAAACCTAGGCTCAGGAATCGAAATCACTAAACTAGCCTATCAATGAAGCTTGCAAACAAAATCAATAATCAAATGCAAAGGATTGTGGAAACAATTTAACATTATAAATTTGGAATATTCAAGATTAAAAATTATTTCCATGACCTCTCTATTTATATATTTTTAAGAATTACTAAAGTCAACCTAAACCGTGCATCTTGAGATGAAGATGTGTGGTTGAGGATTAATTCAATATTCAGAATTAAATCCATAATTATCCTCATCATTAATTTGGAAAAATGAGAATTTAAGAGGCATGGAGGGCCATTATGAGGCATAGGAGACCCATAATCCTAATATTTGTGGCATTTTTGGCCTATGGATGTCTTCCCAAGAAATGATGTCACCTGATGATGTAGTTAATAGAAATCAATTTCCAACAAGAAATATTCAATAACTCTCATGGAAAATCCACTTAATATATTTATTTGGATTAATTAGCCTTAAACAAGGTTAATCAACATTTGTACAATTATTTATAAATTAGCCATCAATTAATAAAAATGGTCAAAAAGTCATAATATTGAGTTGTAATTTGACTTAGAAAGAATTGGAAGCTGACATTAGATGTGTTGGAACTATATTCCCATTTAGGATGTTTTCAACACAAAATAATAAAGTTACATGATGTGTACCAATTAATTATAATAAAAAAGTGATCCAAAGTACAAAAAAGGAAAAATTATGATTTTGACTTGAAATGAATTGATCAAAGTTAGCTGGCCCATAAATTACATTACCCCATTTAGGGATACTTTGACCTAAATTTGCACTCGTAAATGACAAGTTCAAACTATTTAGGGTGTTTTATGGATTTTAGCCTAAAATGTGCATTTAAGTGTAATTTGAGTAGTTTTGAAAATTTAGACACAAATGGTGTTAGGAATTGGATGTCTACACATGGATCCTCCATCCCATTCAACATAGTATTAAAATATTTTTGACAACACCATCTAATGGTTTCCCTTCTCACCTTTGATCAATGAAAAATAACACTCATATATGACAGAATTTATATGACATAAAACTAAATATGATTTGGGTTCTCACAGTCTAGATGAGCTTAGGCAGAGTGAAATCGATGTGCTCAAGATGTATTTCTCCAATAGAGATTGTAAAATTTTAATGCATTGAGAAGTATTTAATATTATTTTAAGAATATACTAGGACATATAATTAAATGTTTAAAATTACATGTTGATCTATAATATATTTGGCTACTATGAAATGTAACCATTGATTAAATTAAAAAAATAAGAATAACTTAATAAATCCAATATTAATTGAATTTTGAAACACACTTATCTTGATTTGAGAAGTTACATTGAGGTAAACCTAATCTTATGCAATGAAAAATGTTTTTTAATTTTCTATTTTTATTCACCAATGCACAAATACAAATGTGCTAAAAAAACCTCAAAATAACCAAAATAGGCCAGAAATTTATCAAAAAAAAAAAATGGCATGTTTATAATTGATCCAAATGGTTTTGGACATTATAAATTCAGATATGAGGATCATTTTTAACCCAAATTCTTAAGTAAAAACTTGAACCTCACAAGTGCTTATCCTAACACACCTAAATTAGGATAAACATAACTAAATCTTAGCATGAACATAATGTTGTCACTTAGATTTTCACCCCTTGAAGAGATTCCTATCTCTCCTCATCCAAGTGGCACAATGGAAACATTTATCTTGATATGGGTAATAATTTTTTGAGATGAATCTCTAGAAGGGCTAGTTCCCTTGATGCACTCTTTGAAACACAATCTTACCCATAAATTTTTCATGAAAAGGGTTAAGAAGACAAAATAAGAAAACTAAAGGTGATGAACCAATGTTTTATTTCCTCCCATTGACTAAAATTATACTACTTAGAGCTAAACAAAGCTTCTTTCAAACAAAACTCATAATTCAAGTTACATTGTCACATCAACGTTTCATATGCTAGGTTCAAAAAGGTATTTTGAAACTTAAGAGGTTAATGTATGATCCCTTTGTGGAATAAAATCATGAAACAATTATATGCCACTTATATAAATATAAAATAACACTAACAAAAACATGTAATAATTACTCTTCTGCACACTTGGTGAACAATCAGGGATAACATGCTAGAAAAGATCATCTTCTACAAGACAAGACCAACCTAATTGCAATAAAAATCAATTAAAAAACATGTAAGTAGAAAAATTCACTTTTTTTATTGCTTCAAGATACATTAAATTAAAAAATTATCTTGTGTTTCACCATCAACCAATAGAGGTTATCAAAAAGAGCTAAAAGAGTCAATATTTATAGCCTTTGAGAGAAGAGAAAGATGAGGGAATTCCAAAGGTCACTTGGACACTTGTAAATATAAATAAAGGGGTTAAAATATATTTATAAATAGCTATGTAATTAACCATGAAATGTTAGGAAGACCAAGTGTCCATACAAGTCATTAAACTTATGAAAAGTGGCATAAAACTCCCAGTCTTGGCTTAGAAAATTACCTTCATAATTTGAACCTATTTGAACATCCCATAATTGAATAGGGATATTTATGATGAACAGAATGAGATATAAGGCCTTAATTCATGCCTCTCCATGTATTGTTTTCATTTGTACACATTTGGAGACTCCAATAAGGAATTCATCACTACCTACAATCTAAAAAATTCCTTTCTTAGTCACCCCTCACACTTGGCCTCAAAATTAGCTTAAATTTTCCATGAAAATATATGGGAGGGAGTTAATGACACTTATAAATACTATCCATGGAATTATACTACTTAGGTACACCTTAAAAAGGCTCACACTTGGAGTTTTGACCCTTCACACCCTTGTGTACATTATCCCAGTTTTGACTAGCTAAGATGAGAACTATTATCTGAAAAATTATGAGTTTTTGAATAGAATAAAATTAGTATAAGGAGTTATTATAAGTTATAATCTTCCATCCAAACTTGATTACATCTTCTAAAACCTCCTAGAACCTGTAAGACACAAAAAATGGTCAAAACTACCCTATTTTGACCCCTATCCATACAATTATGTACAAATCAAAAACATGTGAGGGATATTGAGTGATTAATATTAAATTTAAAATATATTTCATGGTAAAAATATGTCATCTATATATATTTCCAAGCTTGGTTTCTCCATTGAGTTCTAGCATAGGGTTTAGTAGGGTTTAGGCAAATTTTTGTCTTAAACATTGTTCATAAAGTTAAGATGTTGAACATGAAAATAAATGATAAAAAATTATGGTAAGGGACCCTGATAACCCCTCCAAATTTCTTTATTTCCCATGAAAATCCATAGAAAATATATGAGCACTTGAAGACACCTCATCGAGCTTGTTTCTACCTTTCTTGCATGTTGGTATTATCTTAGAGTTAGAATTATCTTTCTTGTAGGTTCATTTGCATATTAAAAGTTAAAATATGTCTATTTAAACCTTATAAACATGTACCAATAATATTAATCTCTCATCAAGAGCTATAAATTAAGGTAGACCCCCAATTGGCTCTAGGTCCCTTAAAAGCCTAAAAGGCCTAGCATGCACCTAGCTAGATTTGGCTACTTTGAATGATTTTCAATGGTTGGGTTAGTGAAATATGAATGTTATCACATCATTACATATTTTAATATCAGCATAAAACTTCAAATGCACTCCTTTCCTTCCATTTCTCTCATTCACCAACTAGGCCTAGTGAAAGCTTGCCTAGTTGGACTGTGTGCAGGGGTATTTTGACCATATTGAGAGGTATGATCATGGTATAGTGTTATATATCACCAATTTTAATTTTATACACCTAAAAACATTCTTATATAGGCTTTCAAAACCTTCCATCAAGTTTTTTGCCCATTTTGTACTCACTAGCCTACTTTCCTAAACCTTGATTTTCCTATACTAGCTAACCTCTAAGACAAAATAGTGACGTATATCCCTCATACCAAAAATAAATAAATTATTTATTGTTATTTATAATTATTTTTACTAAAGGTTTTATCTTTATTCTTTGGTTTTGGTGCCTAACTAGCTCAAAATGCCCAAAAAGGCCTCTAAAAAGCCTATTTTCTTGCTTTTTCTTCAAATCCTCCTAAGGGTGACCTCTTAAAGTTAAAAAAAACCTTATAGTTTATTTAAATATGTTATTTATCATTAATTAATGATTATGAATATTTTAATTTACCTAAAAACCTTCTTCTTCCTTGGATTTTTCATGCTTTGCTATTGAGTAACATGCTTTCTTGGAGCAACTATACGGAGTAATGGCTTTTGAGCAAGTAGGGAAGGTGGATGATCAACTTGGTATAATTTTGGGATTATGTAAACACATTTTTAAACATAATCAATAAATTTTCATAAATTTTAACCATTTTCCATACCCCTAGACAAGTTCATACCTTACACTATCTTCACTAGCTTGTACCCTATTGTAGTGCATATCAAGGTTTTATGGACCTATGCAGGCTTGTTTCTCCCTTGAAAGAGTCTTATGAAATCAAAAAAATATCAATTGAGTTTATCATACATTACTTCATCATGTTTTAGCTCCCATTTGGCCTCACTTGTATTTTGAACTCACCAAATTGAGCTTTTTCCTAGAGAACTAAGAAACCCTTTTATAAGTTGTTATAGGTCACATGAGCTCATTTATACCTTTTTTATGGTTTCTATAGGATATAATTTAATCATTATGTGTCTAAAAATTCTTATATCTACTAGTATCCTTCTTTGACAACCTTAAACACCATTTGGGGTATCTAGTCTAGGGTCACTATTTCATACCCTATTGGACTGAAACACCCTTACTTGCAGGTCTTATTTGGATTAAAATAAGCTCCATCATGATACTTATATATCTTAGTTGAACATCTCTAGGTCACCATGTATTAATTTAAACTAGTACCTTTCTTAGAAAACCTTAAAACACCATCTTAGCATCAACCTTTAGGTTATGTCTTATACTAAGATACTCTACCCTTAAACACTTCTATAGGTGCATATAGCCTTAGTTGATATTTTTTAAAGTATGGAATGACCTCCTTGAACCCCATTGAGGTCACACAACATATATACTCATCCTGGGTTCACTTATATGCTTGGAAGCATAAACTATGTTCTTATTGCTATGACTAAGAAACTTTGTTGTAGGTGTGTATTTCCCATTAAAGGGACACCTATAGGTAGTCATAGGGGTATAAAAGACCTTGTATTAACCTTATATTGATGAATTTCATTGCATTTGACCTTGTCCCATCAGTTGAAACCTACTAGTCATGAGGTTTTATTCAATGTCGCTCCTTAAGGTGACAAAAGACCATTTACCTTCCCAGGCCTATAGATATTAATAGAGCATTTCAGTAACTTTTTAGGCTACTTTAAGTTTTCCAAATCCCACCTTGAAATAAACTTTTGACCTCCATTCTTTGCATGTAGACTCTCTATCCTAGGGGATACAAGATTGACTATGATAGATGCTTTAAGACCCTTATCTCCATGTTTTATGATAATCGCAAGATGCCCACTGACCTTTATTTTGACATTTTAGGGACAACTTCCTAGAATATATTCCTCATCTTCTCAACATGGTTTAATACCTCCTCTTTACCTTTTTGTTTCTATCTAATTTTTGTTTTTTCCTAAGTGTGAAAAGAAGAAACTAGTTAAGAACGGTGTGTAGAAGAATACCTTTTGAATACATGAATGTTAAATCCATACTTTTTGACAACTCCTCTTTGACTAGGGAAGAATGACCTGAAATTAGAAAGTAATACCACACACTTGTTGGTTAAACAAGTAGTTGGGTGGATTACCTAGCATGAGATAGATCTTAAAAGTGAAAGCTTTCTAGGAGGTTGTTAATCCACCTTATTTAAACACTTAAGTTGGTAAATGGAAATATAAATATTTTCATAAAATGACATCAAAATGAAACTAAGAATAAACAATATTATAAAATTATTTAAGAAAACTAATTTTTTTTCTAGATGGCCAAAATAATGCAACTAATATAAATAATGTTAATGCTTAAAATTGGCTAAAACAAAGTTATAGTTTATGGTTTACATTGGTTTGATAAATGTCCAAAGAATGATATTTTTGGGGTTGGGAAATTTATCCAAACAACACTTTAAGAAATTTTTTGGGTAACACTTTAGGTGATAATTCGGGTGATGATCCTACCCCAATTGGTGACAGAACCTTCAGGAGCCATAAAATTTGCACCATAGCTTTGTTTGACTCCCCATTTGAAAATTTGGAAAGATAATAATTAAATGTAGAGGATTAAATTTCAACCATAAATTAGAGTGAAATAACCTTTCCTTTTCATCTAGCCTCTCCTTGTGGGTCTATGATAAAGCAATGATGGCATTGATCTTAGCATCTACAATCTCTTCTTCATCCTCTTTGATTATATGGTGTGTATGAGGTAGAGTAGTAGATGATGAGGATTGTGACTTAGAAAGTAGGGACTTGATGGATCGACATTATTATTTGGAATGAGTTCCATATTTTTTGTAATCATACCATTTCCCAATGCTCCCTTCCTTTTGCTTCTAGTTTTGGCTTCGTGTTTGACCTTCTTTGTCAATTTTCTATTTTGAAGGTTGACTCTTCATATTCATTCTTCCATGACTTTTCTCAATCTTCACCATGAACTTGTATGCCTCACTAAGGGTCTCCAAATTGAATATTTTCATTTCCCCTCATATATACCATTTTATTCCACCATGATATTTGAGAACCTTATGTTTCTCACTTTCCTGGATGCCCAATCTCATAGATAGAGAATGAAAAATGTCAGTGTAATCTTGAATAGACTATTCCTTACCTTGGTGAAGTTGTTGCCACTCTATGTACAGATCATAATATATTCCAATGGGGTGTTATTCCTCCTTTATAACTTCTATGAAATCATCCCAAGTAGGTTCCACTTCAAGGCCAATATCATCCATACTAAATCTCTTCGTGTACACTTCACACTAGTTTTTTATAGGCAATGATGTTTATAAAAGATCAAATGTGATCTTGTCTTTATTGGTGAATTTATTTATATAAAAATATAATGAAAATTGATCCAACCAATTTTTTATTACATCAACATTGATTTTACCTTTAAATGTATGGATATAAAAATTAATTTTAACCTTGAAGGGTGTTGGGGCACTAAAAATATGTCCTAAGACCTTCCATTTTCTCCTAGAGTTCTCTACCAACTGAGATACTGACCCCTCTATGATCAAACCATTATCAATCTAGGTGTGTCTTATTTACAACACCCTCTTAAGCCACACTATAGGTGCCTAGGGATCCTAGCCTGGCTCTGATACCACATGTGAGTTACAACTCATATGGATGAGCTAGGACTCTATCCTAAGCACTTCTATTTGATTTTTATGGGTTAAAACCCATTGAGTAGAAAATAGTGCCACCTCATGGCGTTCCCCTCATTATTAACTTTTCAATGGTTTAAATGGGGAGTCAAATGGAGCTATGGTGCAAAAGTTATGGCTCTCAGAAGTTCTACCACCAATTAGGGTAGGACTATCACTCAAATTGCTTCCTGAAGTCTTTTCCAGATCATTGATTAAAGTGTTTTCTAGATTATAAATGGTTGGAATGGTGAAGGGAAATGTGTTAAAGAAAATTAGAGGGATAAGTGATCAAAAAGAGGGATAGGAAGGCAAAAGTGGAAATGGTCAAAATGAGGCTAAGAAGGCAAATGGTTAAAGCGTGATAAAGAGGGTAAAGGGATATGGGTAATAGGATAAAATGACAAGAGCATGATGAATGAGTAAAGTGAAAGAATAAGGCCAAAGGGAAAGGAATAATGAAATTAAGATAACTAAACAACAAGATTACCTCAATGCTTGAAGATGTTTGTTGATGAAAATTGGCTTGTTGAAGATCTTTGATGATTTTGGTAGAGTTTCATTGCTTCGTGCTCATTTCCTCTAAGATGGGGATGACTTCTAAAATTATAACCTCCTCAAAAGACTTATAGTAAGATGTTAATGACCAAAGACTAACTTCTAACTTAACCTTGGGTGAAGGAGAGGGGGTATTTATAGCATTAGATATTAAGAAACATGCCAAAAGAAGAGAATAGTGAAATATGGCACCATTTATCATGTGGTGCATTAATGATTGAAAGATGAAGTTGGTAGGGATTCCCATTTGGGTTGGTGAGTCTCCTACCTTTCACATGAGTCCAATTTTGAATGGGAATCATGGACATAGGTTTGAATGAGGCTTAAACAATTTTCAACACCCTTTCTTCTCTTCATTCAAGCACTTAAAGAGGTGACACACCAAATTTGACACTATTTTCTATGTGATGCATGAATAGTCAAAGATGAGGTTGGTGGGGACTCCCATTTGGGTTGTTGAGTCTCCCATTTGGGTTAAAAATTCAAAAATGGGTGCCCTTTGTCTTTCCCAAAGCACTAAAGAGGCAGGTATCTCATTTTGAAGGCTAATTTCATTTATGAAGGAAAAATACATGTTGAATGATGGCCCCTTAAGGGAATATTTTCCATATTTTAAGGGGGGGCTTATGATGCTTAAATGAGGTCATTAAGTACCTTGGGAAAGGGTCCCAAGTGGGGTATGATGTCCTACATCAAGCCACCTCACTTCTAAGCCATGCCACTTGCCATGTCATCATGAATAGTGATATTGGGGCCCATAGTGAATAATGATAGTGAATAGTACTTTTGAATAGTACTTTCAAATAGTGATTTTGAATAATATTATGTGACTAGGAGAATAGTAATTTTGTTGGGTTAAGAGGGATTTGTTAAGGGTTAAAAAGGTTTAGGGGATCTTTAGGAGGGTGCTAAGGTATTTAGTCATCAAAAATTGCAAGTGTGTGGTTTTTCTAGTGTCTACATTTTGCCCTTTTTTGTTATGTATATTTGAATTAACAAGATAAAAAACAAAAATAAATCACTTAGTCAAAATTCAAGATGCTCTGAGTATGAGAGGAGGTGTTCCCCCTCAAATTTAGATTCAATGAAGAAAGGCTAAATCGGGTGTAGGTTTGATAAGCAATTGGTCAAGAGGCACTAGGTGGTGCCACAAGGTAGCAAGGCATGTGAAATGCCAATGGGTGAAAGGTAACTAAGCATGGTAGTAAAGATTGTGCAAAGACTAAAGTTAAAAATATTAGTAAAAATAATTTTGATCCTAGAAGGACACGTGATAGGGATAACCAATCCATAGCATTGGTTATAGTTAATGATTTTAGGCCTATCAAGCCATCTAGGTAGGGTTGTTGTTGGTTACAAGCATCCTAGGTAGGAAGTGCTCCTATGAAACAACATAATTGGTTAGGTCATGCATTAGGTGGTGCAAAAGTTCAAGAGTTCAACATGGCAAGGTCAGTTAGTGTATTCAAAAGTCATTGTAGAATATGTTAATGGTCTAGGTCAAAAGCAACCAATGTCAAGGTGGACATGGTGAAAGAATGAGTGTATTGGGTATGGGTTGGAAGGGGATGGTTGAGCTAACTCTAGATGCACTCGGTAAGTGGACACTACTTACATAGTTCCATGGACATGAATCCAAAAAGAATATTAGGCCAAATTCAGTTATTTTGAGGTTAGGAGTGTGGGTTAATTTGGTTGTCCCAACTTGATGTATCATGTAGTTAGGTCTGGTTGAAGGACATTAGAGAAAGGGAAGCTCCAAAGGGTGGAAAATATGGGTATTAAATAGTTTTCTAATTTGTTTGGCAGAAATGGTGGATGAGATTACCTAGGATGCAATTAAATGATTGCTTCAACTATGCAAAAGGAATTTGTAGCCATGGATAAGCAAGTTCAAGCATGAAATTTCTGCCACTATTTTAAAAAAAGGGAGAAATATGATTTACCAAGATTTATAAAATTTGGCAGTACTCAAATTTCCATGAGGACCCAATAGGTTATTTCATCACCATCTAAATAAGCCAACATTAGGCACACTCCATAACAATGTCATTAATAGGCTATGGAAGGGTATTATTCAATGATTTGGGGATGCGAAGTAGCAAAGTGGGTAAATGAGAAGTGGTGAGGATTCAAACCCTTGACCCTTGAGTTAGTGGGGACCCAAAATAAGTAAGCATTGATTTTTAATGAAATTCAGAGAAAGACTCTGCAGGGTTTTGGAATATGGAGTGAGGTGAATAATAATAATATTAATTAAATTAGGGAGTAGGTTGTGGATTTTGTGAATTAAAGTAAGGGAATGGAGGACATGAGGAAGCAGACAAGGATATGTATATAAAATAAGCACAACTAGTGACCACACTCTAAAGACATGGAGGTTGAATTGGAGAACATAAGGGAGATCCAACAAGGGATGAGGTGAAGGTGGACTAGGAGATGGATAAAGAGATAGATAGAGAAAATAATGTCATAGATAAAGATGAAGGTGGAAAAGGATGGAAGGAGCAAGGTATATATATATAAAGAATGGAAGGTTAAGAAGAATAAGGAATGTCATCAAGGGAGACAAAATAATGAAATGAAATGGAGAGAAGACAAGAAAAATAAGAGGTAGAAGATGTTAGGGTAAGGGGTGTACTAAATAGTGACAAAGTGGAGAATTTTAAAATGATGGGGAGAGAAGTGTAACAATCATGAAGGGTAAGGAGAGGATGGGAAATATGGGGGACCATGAAGGGTTTGAAAATAAGTCTAAAAATACACCAAGGAGAAAATAGTTTGGTAATGAAAATGAAAAACAAAGAAATAAATGGAAGAAATGAAATATGAGAAAAAAGAGTGAAATGAGGACACAAAAAGGATGATAAGAGAGTGAAGAAGTAGGTGGTATCTTAATCGAGTAAGAATGGATGATGATAGGTAATGAACCAAATTAGATGGTGGTTTTGGAGATGAAAACATGATGGAAAATGGGAAAGGGGTTTATAAAAATAAGTGGAAGTGAAGGATGGGGAAGAAAAACATGAAGAGATAAGGTATGCATCAATCAGCTTGTTAGAAGAGGTTGACAAGCCAAAAATGGGTGAGTTGGTGAAGTAAAAGGGGAACACAAGGAAAAGGCATAAGATGAAAATAAGGGATGAAGATTAGGGATAATAAGAAGAAAAAGGAAGAATTGAAGTAGGGATATAAAGCATGGATACTCACACAAATGTAAAAGACATGTGAGTACCAAGATGTAAAGAGGAAAAGGGAAATGCAAAAGGCAAAAGGCAAGAACTGAGAAGAAGAAAAGAGGCAATTATGGAAGGCTTCTCAAAGGATAAATACCTAGTAGAAACTAGTTATGGGGGAAAAAAAGAAGACAAAAAGGATGAAAGGATGGAAAAAATCAAACAAGAAGAATAGAAAATGGGTATAGTGAGAAGAGTGGTGGTACATGTAAAGAAAATGTGCAGTAATAGAAAAAACAAAAACCTTGCAAGATACATAGTATGATTTGGAATTGGTAAGTAAAAGAGAGTGATAAAGAGGGTATGATAAATATCCAAGGGTGAGGGGATATGATGAGGATGGTGAAAGAATATAAAGGGGATAAAGAACAAGGTTGGTAATAAGTGGAGAGAGGGACCAAAAACATGAAAATTGGGTGAGGGAGTGAGATCAAAGTATGCACAAGGAAATGTGATGGGGAGGCTAGCGAGGTAGAGTAGGTGGTGGTTTTATAGGAGATAAGAGGGGCTAATTAGGAAGGATAAAAACCCTTGTGTTCAAAGAGATTGATAAGTTGAAGGGAGGGAGGTGGTGAGGATATAACTAGAGAAGTGGAGGAAGATATTTTAGGTGATAAGGGAAAACAAAATAAAGGATGTGGTTGAGATGACCTTAGTAACTGAGCGCTGACTACATAGTCCAAAAAGACCTTAGGCTAATGTAGTTCTCTAAGAAATTGGGGAAAAATAAAGAGGAAGTATTAGGTGATGTTAAAATACAAGGATGCTAGAAAAATTCCAAAGCTTCCCTAATATAGGATGCCCTAGGCAAGAGGGCATTATTAGCAATAGAAGTTAATGATAAGGAAAAGGGGAGGGTAATTAGTTATTAGTGGTTGAATTACCTTATAAGTCAAGTAGTGCCTATATAGTCAATGGACATTAGGCCATTTTAGTTCAACAAGGGTTGGTTGAGTGGTGTTCAAATTGGTTGCCCTAATTTGATGGACCACATTGGTTAGTTTGGGTGGATGGAGAAGTTGTAAAATAGTGGTTTTGGGTTTTAGAGAAGGTGATGGTGAAAGCATATGGTGTAAATTGGTTAATAGTTACCATAATGATCCCATATTTAGTAGGATGAGAGACATGGATGGGTAAGGTAGGATAAATAAGAAGGGAATACAATGCTAAGCACCACAAATGACCTTAAATGGAGATAATCCATATAAGAGGTGCCTTTTTAAGGAAGTTTCACCTTATAAAATTATGTAAGGGTAGAAGCCTGGGGATAGTGTCTACCACTACGAGCTAAGTTTCAGGAGGTGGGATTTTATCAGGATATGCATGGTCATTTTGGCCGAGGTTCATCACTGATGAGTCAAGTTTTAAGGGAAGTAGTGAAGTGATGACTTGCAAACAATTTTTTTTATGGATAAGTAGATTATATGAGTAATAAAGTTGGTAGTGTGGTGAAGAATAGAGGATGGACCTTGCTTGACCCAAGAGCTGCATGGGTAGGCTAGACAAACAGTGGCCATGTCTGCATCCTCTGTCCCAGTTCTTTGGAACTAATGATTTGGTGTTATACTTAGGAGAGGTCTTGGTAGTAGAGAGCTACATGGTCTAGGATATTAGCTATATAATTGGAGAAGGTGACCATTCCCCTATCATAGATTAACACTTAGCTTGTACAAAAGAAAAGACTACCATGTTTGATCAGGCACTACCAATGGTTGGGGTCTGATGCTTAGAGCTCATGATAATGGGTTGGTAGTAATAAGAGGGTAGATGGGGAAGTAAGGTGAATGTATTGTTAGGAATTCATGGTAGCCTACCTTTGATAGAAGAGTTTATACATCAATAAGCATTTAGGAGTTACCACCACAAGCAATATTGGTAATTATGAAGGCATGATCATTACAGTGGCCCATGGTTAGAAGCCAATCTACATCAACTAGGCTAAAGTTTAAAATTATTTAAATGACCACCAAGCCTATAAGGGTTATAAGATGAAAAATGAAGGAAATACATTAGATGTGGATCAGATGATAAGTGAAAAAAAAAGATGTCATGATAGTGCATAATGGATTTTTCAAGATGACCAATCATATTGAGGGTGATGTGTCCATACGAAAAGGTAAGTAGACATGATAGTTTCAAGTGGGAAGAATATTAAATGGAATTAATGACATCATATGACCTTTCTAGTCAATGGAAAGGAGAATCATGCTAATGAGGAAGAATGGTTAGGTAGTCTATTTAAAGAATCATGATAAGGATGACTATTTATTATTGATTTATTAGGTTTTACAAGTCATAGAGAGTGAAAATAACTACACAAGGCTGAAGATGGTGAACAATGGGAAAAATGGTGGATATAATCAACAACCCCTATGACCTAAAATAATCAATATGGTGAATGTACAAATTTATCAGATATTGTAACATGTAATGGTGATAATGGAAGTACTATTATATCAACAAGGGAAAACCATGCCCTGACCTTGAGCCTAAAATCTTACCTCTATATCAATGAAGAAGGTTATAATTTCACTGTGTAAGATGTAGGGATAGAGAATATGATCATTGACCTATCTATGGAGGGAACCCTCACTATCTAAAGGCATGTGCACTGAGGAAACAACTGATGGTACCTAGGTGAACAAAATAACCAAAGAAGAGGGATGCAATGACTATGACATGTGAGTAGGGTGAAATACCCAAAGAAAAATATGATTCTCATCCTATGGGGATGAATGTGGGAGAGGAGAATAGATTATAACCTTTAGTGATTACTGAGACAAAGAATGTTATAGATGTTATTTTAGGGAGTAATCAAGTAGAAGGATGACTAAACACAAATCTAGAGTTAGTATATAATCGATCTGATGCTTACGTAGGAAAATAATGTATGCATGTGCTTTAGGCAATGTGTGTGTATTCTAATGACTATGTATATGTCATGTAGATCTTTGTACCCTAAATAAAATTTTGCATAGTTTATGGTAAATATGTAAAAAATATGTTGAATGTCACTGATCAAATGTTATCATGCTTAAGGTTGTGTAGATACTTTTGAATGTTATGGTTATGGTTATAAGTGACATGGTTATGGTTGTTATATTCTTTCTTAATGTAAAAAGAATGATTATTGTTATTGCAACACTGGATGGTAAAACTCATGATGAAAACATCAACCAAGCATAGTAAGATAAGAATGGGGCACGATGCTTTATTTTGATAGGACCAAAAATAGACCCAAAGTGGAATTGGCTTAATGAATATAATCCCTTCCAATGTTGTGTATGAATGGTCATTAGTTGATAAAAAAAGTTTCTTGATCATAGGGTGTCAAGTAAGCTCTAAATCCCTTGATTTATAGATATTCTAAAGGAAATATGGGTGATAGGTGGTGTGAAGGGTAATGGGTGATATGTATGATAACCACATGTGAATTAGTTTTCCCCTTCTAGAGGTGACCTAAGAATAGTAACATAGAAGTCCATGTCATATGATATATGTAGACTGATCAATGTGGGAAGTCTATATGTGAAAACTAATTATGTCTTCAAACTTATTATGCTCCTTGAGAGCCAATTATGGCTTTAGAATTTGTTGTGATAGTGGGTCCTTTGCTTTATTTTTATATATGGAATGTTGATCAATATAAGAAGCTTCCAACAAATTTCTCTACTCTTGACAATTTTAACTTATCCATCCTTCAAGGGAGTGGTCTAAGCTTATTATATTTATTTAATGTTCTTGATAGTTGTCCTTGAAGGGAGTAGTCTACCTTACATTTGGAAATTTTTATTTTGTTTTTGGGTAGCTATCCTTCAAGGGAATAGTCTACAACGCTTAAGATAGTGACCCAATTAGTATTTTGTTATCTAAATGGTTTTTAGATGTAGTGTTTTTAGACATGGATAAATCTAATTAGGTTCAAAGTTTTACCTTTATGAGGGAAAAAAATTTACACAAAAAGGTTAATGATATGAAAAGGTGTGGTTTTTGAGAGACAATGACCATGAGATTCCATCTTGTTAGAGACAAAAAGTATCCATGAGAACCATGCTATGTGTAGATCCATGGTACCGACATTGAGGATTAGGCTATGAATATGATGGTTAATCACATGGTTCTATGTTATAATAAATTGTCCTCAAAAAAGAGAGGAGAAAGATGGATGAAGGTTGAAATATCATAACCAATGGATGAGCTTAACTTAGACAAAAGGAGTGAGCTTGATCCCTTTTTAACAAAAAAATGGATGTAGATGTAAAGTGTTAAAGGGCTTAGGTTTTGGTTTGCCTTCAAGAGAGAACAAATGATAATCTCTTAATCCATACATATGGGTAATGACATAGGGTCCAATCTTACAGAAAATAAACTTGCCTCATTTACTCTTTTTCATGTTGGTCATGTCTTGGTTTTCCTTTAGGATGAGGTCTTCAATATTGAATTCCCATTATTTGAGGTGTTTTTTTATAAGTTAATTTGATATGCTTTTGCTAGATATGGAGGTGGGTGAGGGATGATAAATGATTTTCATCAAGTAGCTCAAGTTGAGTTAATTAGTGATGACAAAAATCTTTCTCAGAAAAATACTCTTGAAAAGACATGCAAGGATAGGGGATTTGGACTTCAAGAGGAAATACTTGATCTCTTTCAAAGATTAAAGAGAAATGGGTAACACTTTTAGAGGTTCAAATGCTAGTATGATAGGCCTATAAAGTAAATTGGATGTGCAAGTGCCAATCTTGACCTGAAGTACTGACAACTTTGGTGAGCATTTTGTTAAGGATTTTGTTAGAGGCTTCTACTTGTCTTATGGATGGTAAGGTGAGGAAAATCTTAAATTGATTCCAAATGCATCACATATCCCTTGGACCTACTTATTTTTCTAATATTTACCATTATCATTGATGATCTTTTTAGGAACACCAAAATGGCAGATGATTTTGATGGTTGATAAAGTCAACAGTCTTCTTTGCTTTGGTCAAGTTAAGAGGGATAACTTCCACCCACTTGGTGAAATATTCAGCATATTTGATGATGGATCTATGCCAATATGAAGAATGGGAGTTAATTTTACCAATGAGATCGATGCCCCATTGAGAGAAAGACCATAAGTCTCTAGATACCTAAAGGCTATTAGCTAGAGCATGATGTAAATTAGTATGTTGTTGACATTTTACACATTTTTAAAAATAATCATAATAGTGTTGGTTGAGGGTGGACCAATAATATCCAAGACAAAGGATATGTTTAGTGTTCAGTAGGCCACTAAAGTGTCCCCCATAGATCCCATCATGTGTTTTCTTGATAGCATGGGAAGCTTCATGGCTACGTAGGCAATAAAGAAGGAGACCATTGAAACCACATTTTTAAAGGATTCCCCTTAGGATGGTGTAATGAGAAGTACTCTGAACAAAGGCTCTTCAGGCATTCCTAGAAAGGTTGGGATGAACAATGCCTAGGTTAAGGTAGTTAAGAGTTTGGTCATACCAAATGTCATATGAGGATTTCTCTACACTATAAATGGTATGGGGATTAGATTGGTTATAGGACAGAGTGGTAAAATGATGAATGGTGACAAGGATTTTGAAATTAGAAGGCTAAGAAATGATTTGGGAAGAAAGGCAAGCCATCATATCTATGAATTTATTAATAGATCAAGGAACAGATTAGACCAAGTAATGTTCAAATGATGTTAAGAATATATCAATGAAAAGTTTATATTTTTTCAAGACATCATTCTTACATTGATAGGATTCATTAACCTAGTTAACCATGAGATCATAATCACCAAAGACATGGATTGTATTAGTTCCCAAGGCTAGATTAGTTTGGAGACCTATCGTTAGGGCTTCATACTCAACCATATTATTGGCACATTCAAAGTCCAGTTTAAAAGAGAGAGGTAGAGGTTCAACATTGGGAAGAATGAGGATAACTCTAGTACCCCCTCCATATTATAACTTTGAGCCATCAAAGAACATGGTCATTTGGTAGGTTATGCCATCCTCTTGAAAAAGAGTTGTGATAGCTTCATCTAAAAAGGCAAGAGGAGGTGGTAGGTTGTTTGGTAAAGGAGCTTTGACCAATTAGTCAACAATGACCTACCCTTTAATCTACTTATATTGGATAAATTAATGGTTGAATTCAGCTAGGAGCATGAGCCACTTAGTTATATGCTGATTTTGGTATGGTTTAGATTGCATGTACTTGAGCAAGTCAATATTAGTGATGAGATAGGTTTTATGGCTAAGAAGGTAGTGGGAGAGTTTGGTGGACATAAAGGTTAATGATAAGTAGAGATTCTTGATATATGTGTGCTAAGTCTCATATTATACAAACATGAAACTAATGTAGCATAAGGTTTATTCTTTGTGTTGTTCATCTTAGTGAGCCAACATTGCCCCTAGGGAATGGTCAATGGTAGAGATATATAGGTAAAAGGGGTGGCCATCCTTAGGAGGGGTAAGAAGAAGTGGTGACAAAAGGTAATATTTGAGAGAATAAAAGGCCAATTGATAATCACCATTCCATTTGAAAGAGACATCCTTCTTTAAAAAGGTGATAGAGATGTTGGCACTAGTCAAAAAGTTGGGAAATGAAATGATGAATGCACTGAAGTTTTCCCTATAGGCTACGAAGTTGCTTAAGGTTGATTAGAGGAAGCATGTCCAAAATTAATCTATCTTTAGTAGGGTCTACTTCAATTCCATAAAGAGAGATGATTAGTCCAAGAATATTTTTGGAAAAGACACCAAAAATGCATTTTTTGGGATTAAGGCGAACATGATAACGGATGAGACATTTAAATATGATTGTAAAAATAGTCAAGTGATCTATTCAAAGTTTGGATTTCCTAATAAGGTCATCCACATAGTCTTCTAAAATATTGTGAATGATATCATGGAAGATATAAGTCATGGCACATTTTCAGGTTACACCAGAATTTTTTAACATGAAAGTTATGAATCTATAGGAAAAAGGCCCCCAAGGGGTGGTAAAGGTGTTTTTATGATAATCTTCAAGAGAAATCAAGATCTAATTATAACCCAAAAACCCATCCATGACAGATAAGATCTCATGGCTATATATGAGATCAATAAGCTAGTCAATGCTAGGTAGAAGAAATTCATCCTTGGGGCAAGCAAAGTTAAGGTCATGAAAGTCCACAAAAAATATAGATACTCCTAGTGACTTTGGTGATAGGTACACTATTCAAGACCCATTGGGGGTAGTCAATGGGTTGAATGAATTTTATAGAGAGGAGACACTAAATATCCTCTTTGATGAGAAGGGATATATGAAGTTGCATACATCAAAGTTTTTATTTAATAGGGTTGGCATCGTGATGAGTGAATATGTTATGGGTAAAAATGGTGAGGTCAATCTTGGGCATATCACTGTAAGACCAAGAGAATGATATGCTGTGGTCTTGGAAGAAAGATGAGAAGTCTAGAAGTTCCTTGGCATTTAGTGATTGGCCCAATTTGATAATGTAGGGGTTGTCCATGGTGCCCAAGTTGATATCCATGGTGGATTTATTTGACATGGTCGAGGCTTTAAGAGGAAGGGATTTATGGATAGCATAATCCCATATATTGAGGTAGGTAAGAATAGAATCATCATCTTTATGTTGAATGGTGTTAATGGTATTAGAATCATTTTCACCCATTTCAAGGTGCACGAGTGTAAGTACTTTGCTTTGGCCCCCCTTTTGGTAGATGAGAGGGCCTAAACTAGCAATATTGACTAGAAAAAAGTTATGGGGGATGATGTCAGGATCTTCAGGTAGGGAAAGTGGTTAGGTTGGTAAGGATGGGATATTTTCCTCCATGGTGGTAATGGGTTTGCGTGAATTAGTGGGTTCTTAAAGTGGATCATACCCAAGGCCAAATGACTCATGAGGTTGAAACTTTTTGATATGGGGTAACTCATGAGGCCCTTGTTCATAGTGACTAGGGCTAAATCTTTTCAAAGCACATCTATGAAGATACATCTTAGTGAACTCTAGTTCGCTAAGATAATAAAAGTTAGAGGTAAATGGTTGGATGGATGAAGTAGTGGTAGGGAATAGAAGTGGTTAATAAATTCCCCTATAAATGAAATTAGTTTGATGGTTAAGGAGCCTAAAGGGGAGGATGGTTTCAATGTTAGGGTAGTAAGAAGGGTCATGTCTGAGATTTCCATATTCTTGGGAAGTAGAAAAGGAATCCAAGGAAAAAAGTCTATATTACCTAAGGGAAATACATTGGAATGTGGTTGTCATGGGGTTCTCTATAGGAATCTAGGAAGAAGGGATAGATGAGCTAGTAGAAGATTCATCAACATTCGGTGAGGAAGTGTCATAGGTTTTGGTTGGTGGAGTTATGTTGATAGCAGATGGTTATGAGGTAGATTAAGGAAGAAGGAGGAAATCATTACATTGATGTCATATTTCAAGTTGTGAAAGGACTAGGGTTAGCCTAGATAGTCATAAATTACCCTTTATGCTAATATTTGACACACCGATGCAAGGTGAAAGGGACACAACTCATGGAATGAATCTAAGGGCACCCAAGTAAAAAATTGTATTGTAATTCTCCTTTCACAACATAAAAAAGTTTGGGAATGGTATGGGGCCCTACACAGATATGGAGGACAACTGTACCCAAGGTAGCAGTCATGATATCATTAAAAGAACAAAGGACCATTGTGCTTTAAGACATGACATTTGTGGGTAAGTGTAGCTAGTCATAGGCATGTGATGAGATAATATTGATGTTGAATCCTCCATTAATCATCACCCTTTTGATATAGGTTTAATTAATGTATTCCATAATGAAGAGGTGGATCAAGATCCTCCAGATGAATAGAAGGTATTTTTAAATCTTTTAAGGTGACAAAGTTAGAATTTAAAGGTCCCCAACAAAAGTGGTGAGGGGTTGAGGGTCATTGGGTTAGACCTCGATGGATTCAAAGGATTTTATGAGTGCTTGGTAGTGATGGGGAGAGGTAAAGACTAACTAATATAAGCTCATTTTTTCCATAGTTTGGTGAAACTTCTTGAGGATAGCTTTCTGAATGGATATTGCATATGGGTTAGGGTATGTAGGTTTAGATGGGGAGGTACTTAGGATAGACACCTTATGTTTGTTCAAAGGTAGATATGGTTGGGTATTGTTCACTTGGGAGTTCAGGGTAGGGTAAGTCTAAGGAATGGATGCCTTAGCCTTCCCTTTATCTATTTTTGGGCCTACGATTAGGTCACCATGTGAATAGTTTGGATAAGGGGGTTTTCTAGATTGGGTGGTTGCTTTGGCTCCTATTCTTTAATTTTGGGTGAGACTAAAGATTGGATGGGTTGAGTTGGTGGTTCTATTGGTAATGGAGATGAAAGAGGTTTGTTTGATAATAGATCATCTTCATACAGGCTATGAACAAGTGTTTGGAGAGCTTTATAGTTTTATATGTCATGTGATGGTGCCTTATGGTATGTACATATCAATTTATCATTAAAATAATAGGGTTTGGTATGTGAAGTGTTAAAGGGTTTGATGGGTGCTTAACTCAAAGAAGAAGTTTTCAATAACCGTTAGAGAATGGTTAAGTAAAATTTGGCTAAAGGTGGTAGAGGTTTAGTAGTTTTTATTTTGTGTGAAGTATAAGTTTGTGTTGACTTAAGTTTGGTGGTATGTGTCTTGGGTAAAGTGGTATGCTTGGTTGATGGTTTTATCTTAGGAATGATGGTTAACGAGTTGGAGGTAGAGGAGGACAAGGTAGGTAACTTAAGAATTATTGGTGTGGTGAGGAAAGGTGTCTTAGAAAGCAAGTATGAAGGTGTGACTAAGAAAGGTGGTGGGGTTTTTGTAAAAATTATTGAATTCATGTTCAAGGTAAAGGGATGAGGACTGAAAATGGAGGGCAAGGTTGAGGGAGTTAAAATTTGGGGTTTTGGGCCTTTTATTGGTTTTACTTCTTTAGTTATTTTAGTTGTTAGTTTTGGATGGGATTTGGTCACTTTAGTTGTCTTGGTGGGTTTAGATTTTTGAGGTTTAATTAATTTGAAGGAGGTTTAATTTGGTTTGGTGGAGGTTTTAAGTTGGTTTATAAGGGCTAGGCCAGTCTACCAAGGAAGGGGTTAGAGGTTTTATTTTGGTTCCCTTACCTTTGTCTTGACCTCTGATAGAAGGTTCAAAAATTAGAGGTTTGGTGGATGGAGTTATCCTCTCTTATGAGATAGATTCCAAAGAGGGAGTGGATGTTTTTAATATAGGGGAGGTAGGTGTGGTATCCTTCAATAGAGGTGTGGGTATGGTGTCTTCTTTTGTTTGGGTGTCCAAAGGAATAGAAGGCAGTTGCTTCCCTTCCATTAGGGGGATGGGGAAAGAGGGGGATGGGGAAAGAGGTGGCTAAGGTAATGTTTTCATCAATAATGGGATCATCCATAACCACATTAATAGCAGGTGCCTCATGAGATGGGTCTAGTTTATTACCATGGTAAGGGGTAGAAGGAGCATGATTAGGAAAAGGCTTGAAGAATATATCAAGGGCCTAGTTTGGTGGTTCATTGGGATTTTCCAACATAAGCTCCCCCTTGTCAATGAGGGATTGGACAAGGTATTTGAATGTTTTGAATCTATTGATGTCATGTCCTATGACTCGGTGAAAGGTGTAATGCTGATTTTCATTATACCAACCTGGTATAGGGTGAGAAACATCAAACTATTGGTGTGGTTTAATTTGTGGAAGTTGGATAATATTAGCTTTTAGTAACTTTTCCAACATATAAGGATATGTCTTCCCAATTGGAGTTAATTTCTTATGATTATTCTAATTTTTATTCCTTTCATTTTGATTTAAATAATTAGAGGAGTTAGAGGTTTAGTTCCTTAGGCTATATTGGTTGGTAGATGGTGGTGGTGCAACTTTGAGGATAATGGCATTGGTAGTTAAATTATTTTTAGTGTTGGGATTGGGTTGGTTGTTTGGTTTGGAAGAAAAGGGCTCATTGGGTTTGTAAGTTGGGTTATTTCTTTTCAAATTTAACCTTCCTTAATCTATAGATCTGTTTTCTAGTTTATGAGCCATGGTAAAAACTTCATCAAAGGTTTGAAATCTTTGGACATGCAATGTGGATGAGATATATTTTGCACATGCTTGGGTGAAGATATCTATAAGCTCAAGTTGAGGTAATGAAAAGGAAATTTGGTTGATTAGGCTCCTCCAACGATCCATAAAATTGGCATTAGAATCATCTTCAAATTATTGAATGGAGTAGAGGTTGGTAATAGAAACTTTCTTAGATATATAGATCAAAGAGTGATCCAAGAAGTTTTGGGATAATTGGGTGAAAGAGAGGATGTAATGTCTGGGTATCACACTATACCAATCCAATGCTAGTCCATATAATGACATATAAAAGGTATGAAGGAGAAAAGCAACATTGTGGGAAATCAAGTAACATGAATGCCTAAATTCTCTTAAATGTTGTTAAGGGTGTTGCTTACTATTAAACTTGGTAAATTTTGGAAGTTCCCATTGGGTTGAGTAAGGTTTGTTTGGGACCAAAAGGTGAATAGTCTCATTAAAAATTTGATCATAAAATATGAGATTATAGACTCTGGATATGGATGACTCAAGGGTGGTCATCTTATCCATGATCAAATTCATGAAATCTAATTAAGGTTCTTGGGATGTGTAGTTATATGGTATGTTTTGTTGAGGTTGGGCAATGTGTGAATAACTAGTGGATGGTTGAGATGACTCCATGTATTGGTACGTGGTCCTTAGAGGTTGGGTGGAAGATATATATTAGTATGTGATTAATGGTTGGGTAGAGGTGGGTGGTTGAGTAGTGAGCATTTGCCCATGTGGGTTGTGAAGATAACTAAAGGTTGCGTGGTGGGTCAGAGTGGTGGTTGGGTTAGTGGATAATTGGTGGTAACATGGAGGGTATGAACACCTAAAGGATTAGAAGTGAAGTGGTGTTTTATGTATTAGAGGTAAATAGAGGAATATGTATAGAGTTATAGGTGGACACTCCTATTATGAGGGAGTGATTAGTAAGAGGTATAAAGGCATTGGTAGTTTGAGTTGATCGATTAGTTTCAAGGGAGTTGTTGGTTGAAGATAATGTTTGGGAAATTATAGGTTGAGTAGTTCCTATGGTAGTGGAGGTATTCCCCATGAGATAGAGAGGCATTCCATAAGATGGGTTTATAGGTGGGGTCAAAAATAGGATTTGGTAAGATGTGGTTCTTATGTAGTGTTTTAAGGTTACATGGTTGTTGTTTATGAAAGTGGAAAAATTTGCATCTCTTAAGACTACCTTAGTAGGACATCCTAGAGAGTAAGGAGAGTCTCTTGGTTTGAAAGTGTGTTCGATGGATGAAGAGGTATAAGTTGGTGATGGTTAATTTGGTGGTGGGATTTGTTCCATAAGGTCCTTTTGATGTTGGCGAGCGAGAACCATATGAGAAGTTAAGAAAATGATGATACATTCTCATACCTTAAACAAAGAGAAATAGAAAAAATTCAAGGCAAACAATACATTCACTAAGAGTGCATTAAATCCTAGGATTATTTTTTATCTCTCTTTTGTCTTAAGCCTTAGAAAATTGTGAAGAGGAAATCGGCTTGAATAGGTCTAAAACAAGGTAGTCTATGTTTGGTTCTAGGTTATGTTTAGGTGCTGAAGAAGTCTATATTGAATCATGTAAATAACTTGGTGCTTGGGGATTTCTCCCCTAACTCATGATCCCACAGCTAGTGTAGGTGCTTAGCCAATATATACTAATTACTAGAGTTTATACTCAACTAGAGAGTTGAGTTGGTTATCCCCTTGATGATTAAATTTAAGCACAATAACTGAGAAAGGGTAAGGTGATCCACTAGGTGATGAAATCCTAGTTGGGCCTTGTCTCAAGTGATTTTAATACTTTTTTTTGTGCAAGTGGTTTGGTTGTGTAATGTTTGTGAACTACAGTTAGTTTTCTTTGCTTAATTAATCTAGGTGAATTAGAAACAAGCAAGCAAAAAATGGATGCAAGGTTTATTTTAAAGCCAAAATAAAATTTTAGATTTCTTTAAATTCATAAAAAATATCTAAATTCAATATAAATGTAGGATGAAAATTAAATGCCTAATCCTAGGATGATTTCTCTTTTCATTTCTTTTTAAAAATTCAAGGAAAATAGATTTTAACTTTTCTAAAACAAAAATGCAACTAAAACTTATGTTTTTATTTTTTATCAAGAAAGAAAGAAAGCTTAATTTCCATAAAATTCAACTATAATACTTTCACTAATGAAATTATAAATGTCTTAAAACATATATGAATCCAAGAAAACTCAAGGGTCTCATTGGGCATGCCAAAATGTTTCTATCTATTTTTTGATTTTTCTGAAGTGTGAAAAGAAGAAACTAGTTAAGAAGGGTGTGTAGAAGAATACCTATTGAATGCATGCATGTTGAATATATAATTTGTGATAAATCCTATTTTAATAGGGAATAATTACATTCAATTATAAGTTACTACCACAAACTTTCTGGTTAGACAAGTAGTTAGGTGGATTGCCTAGCGTGAGCTAGATCCTAGAAGTGAAAGCTCTCTAAGAGGCTGTCAATCCACCTTCTTTAAACATTTAATTTGGTAAATAAAAATTAAAATATTTAAATAAAATGATAAAAAATTTAAACTAATAATAATAAATAACAACAAATTAATTAAGAAAACTAAATGCTTTGCTTAGATGGCTAAAATAAAGCAACTAGTTAAAATAATGCTAATGCTAAAAAATAGCTGAAATAAAGTTATGGTTTTTGGTTGGATTGGTTTGATAAAGGTATAAATAATTATTTGGATAGGGTTGGGAAATGGTTATAATGGTGAAGGGGAATTTTTTCAATAAAACTAAAGGAATAAGTGATCAAAAGGAGGGCCAAGAAAGTAAAGGGGGAAATGGTCAAAATGAGGCCAAGAAGGCAAAGGGTTAAAGGGTGATCAAGAGGGTAAAGGGATGTGGGTAAGAGGGTAAAATTAAAAGAGGGTGATAAAGGAAGAAAGTGAAAAAATAAGGCCAAAGGGAAAGGAATAAAAAAATTAAGATAACTAAACAACAATATTACCTCAATGCTTGAAGATGTTTGTTGATGAAGACTAGCTTGTTGAAGATCTTTGATGAATTTGGTAGAGTTTCATTGATTCATGATATTTTAATCTAAGATGTAGATGAAATACAAAATTATGACCTCCTCCAAATACTTGAAACAATATGTTAATGAAAAAATACTAACTTGCAACTTAACCTTAGGTGAAGGAGAGGGGGTATTTATAGCATTTGATGTTAAGAAACATGCCAAAACAAGGGAATTGTAAAATATGGCACCATTTCTCATGTGGTACATTAATGAGATAAGTATTAATATTAATGACTGAGATTGAAATTTATCCTTTATAGTTTCTCATATATAATTTCTTATGTATCTTCATCATTATAATATTATTCAATTATACATTAATTAACTGATTTGACTAATGATTACAACTCCTAAATGGGCTCTTATGTAACTTTGAAAATTGTTACTTGTTTCATCTACTTTGATAAGTGGTTATATTTTCTTATGATCTTGTATTTATTGTATATATTCATAAATAGGATCCTCTATTTCATTAATATTTTAATTTTTTCGTACAACTTCGTTGAAAATATACTCCATTTATTTAATAATTTTATCACTTTGTGAGGAATAATTTACATTTATGGATTAACCAACTTTGTAATTATGTATTTAGGCCATTGTAATTGGTTATTATTGAGGTATAATGGTGATCTTATTAGTTTGTGGTCATGTCATTTCACAATATCAAAAAGTTGCATAATTATTTGGGTGTATGTTCATGTGTATCACATATAAATTTGATGAAACTATGAAATGTGGAAGAAATGTATTCCATTACATGGATTCAAGGTTGACCCAAGTGTATATTATATTTGAATTCATTGGTTATGAAATAAAAAATAGTAGATATAATTTTGGGACCTAATAGTAAATCCAACATGAGAGTTCCAAATAATTTATTTGGGGTGATCCCAAAATGCATATATTTCTACTATTTTTAAATAATATACTTATTAAACCCAATTTTAGTATAAAGTCATATATGTAAATATGTATCCTAGAAACATTGCTAATGTTGATACCCTTGACTAGATTTCCATATATTTCAATTTGAATTAATAATGGAAGATTTTGTTGAATGATGTGGTTGGGAGGAACACGTTCTTTATCAAAATAAACCTTGAAATTTTTCTTGATAGAACCAAACAAAGATATATATGTATCCATATGAATAATAGTATAAAACAACATGGCATATAATACATCCTTGTAAATTAGAACTTTCTTTAATAGCTACAAAGTAAAAATTTTAAATGGAGTAATACATAGTTGGTCAATGCAATCATAATTATTGGATTGAGAAACATGTCTTGGAGGAGGTGGAGGAGGAACATTTTGAGAAGTACTATTGGGTTGGGGAAGAATTTTTTTTTCACTTTTAAAGATTGAAAAACATGGACATGGGGATCTAATATGAGACTTGGATGAGTAATATGAATAAATTGACCAATAGGAATAGGTTTAAGGTAAGGATGAGGAATCACAAACACTTTTTCACATGTTATTTGAAATATAATTGTGAGAGGAAGTAATTCATATTGGATATTATGACAATACATGCTAACAATGGGTATGAGTTTTGGAGATGATTTGTCTTGATTTTTTACACAATAAGTAGACTATTTTTTATACTGAGTTCCCATTTTAGCAATGGCATGTGAAATATTCATGTAGTCTTTCCCTCAAATGGTTAAAAAAATATCTTATGATAATGGTGATTTTTTATGAGGATTATTATATGATGTAATATTGCAACAATAATAATAAAAAAGTGATTAATGCTATACATAATATATTTTATTATTTAGATTTGCTTTATATTTTATCCATGATATAATATAATGTATAACACGCTGAAGGGGGATAAGAGATGTAATAATAAATTTCATACTTCCATGTAATGTATGTGGATACAACATTAATTCATTCATCCCATTAAATATGAATCAAATAGAGCTAACTACTATGAAAAAAATGAAAACAAAAATCAAGGTATAGTGTTGATCTAGGCAAGTGTTTAAATGATTGTGTGGCATCTTAAATATACTTTATCATTAATTTATTAGTGTTTCCCCAATGTTTAAAAACACTAAGTACATAGTTAAAACTATTCATGTATCCCAATAACCTTATTTCTAAGGGTATGGTGAGAGTAACTTCCCTGGGTGATATATTTCTCTTAGGTGCATCCTAAATGGAAAGGATAAAAAAAACTTCCTATAGTATTAAAAATGGACCCTAAAAAATTCATATATATGGTATTATACATTAAAATTAAACTTCATGTTTAGTTTTATACAATGGTTATTAGTATTAGGGTAAACCCCTCCTACCACAATTTATGTAAATGTAAAAATGTGTAGCACTTTGCAATAGTCACTAAGTATTTTAATTTTTTTTATTAACATAGTTTCTAAAAGTAAGCATAATTAAATGAAAAATAATAATAATTTGAAATATTTTTATGTATAGTGATCAATAAATTTCAACCCTAAGTTGAAAGAAAGAGATTCAATATTAGATTGATCCATGTGATAAGATAACTTTAATTCAATGTCGGATTAAATCTAAATTTGATAAAAAGTGAATCATTTTGTGTCAAATTTATATTTAAGGATGAAAGATATTTTATTTTAGTGTCGTGAATTTAGAAAAAATGGAATGAAATCATATGAAATAAATTAATAAAAAGAGTAATTTCAAAATAATATGATTTCACCAAAATATTAAAGATATTTTGAATTCAAATAAATTTAGATAAATAGATCCCAAGTATTGAAATTCAATTACAAACATATATAGTTGTGATAATAAAGTATATTATAATATAAAATTTTATAAAATTGAAAATTTATTAAAAATAGTAAATAGAAATATAGATATTGAAGCCTCCCTAAAATACATCTTAAGCTAACTATGTAGGTTGATTATGATTAGACACTAGATGAAAAGACTCGTAAATTATGTTGTGTCCATAATAAAAAATGTAAAATTTACTAGGACAATTATGGAGGAGGAGAACATAGATGCACTATGGCCTTGTTTGATGGCCATGACCATACCTTTGTTGACTATGAACATGATATCTAGATCTAGGTCTATGAGGCTATCTCCGATGGTGTGATGTTTGATTTTGTGGGATGATACATAGTATGAAATACTTAAAAAATAAAAATATTTATTATTTCATAATAAAAAAATGTAAATAAAACACAAATGGGGGAATAAGGTAAGGGGATAGTTGAATGATACTCAAAAAAATTATACATAATATGAGTGTTTTCTACATAGACCAAATGGGCCTTATCCTGATGTAGTTCTCCCTCTTAGGGTGAGTTTGTGATACATTATTATGAAACTATATGAATGATACTTGAATTTTGATTAATACTATTATCAATGGATGCCTTTTACCTATAATAAATTAAATTTAGACTTATCATATGACTATTAGAGTGCTAGAGAATTCAAATATGAAATAGTAGTGCTCTTTTGCTAAATGCATGGTAATATTTCCAAGTGATTAATATATGGGTTAAAGGGACTACCTTGATGTGATTATATAGGGAAATAATTATAATATTTATACTAATTGATGTTAAGAATTGTGTAACAGAGTTGTTTTAAAATGTCTCAAATTTTTAAAATAGTCATTTTTGGTGAATGGGGGACAATGTCATGCTACTAGACAAGAATGTTGTGTGGTATTGTCTAACCTAGTATGGTCTTATCCAAGAAATATAAATACCACTAAAAATTCTTTGACATAAACCTATAGACTGAATAAGGAAGAATAGGGATAAAATACGAATGTTTGTATTGTATTTTTTTAATGTTTTCATGATAGTGAAGAATCTCATTATAGATTTTGAGGCATCAAAATGGATAATAGGCAAAATGAAGAAATAATTCCATGCTTAAACAATGTCAATTGCCAAATGATTAATTTTGAGTGTCTTTACATTGTTAAAATTTATGTGGTTAATATTCCTCTAAGAAATTATAGATGAATTACCTAAGCTTCACAGTACCCACACAACATTACATATTGTTTCTTAAGTCCTTCATGCCAAATACTTACTACCGTATGGCATGATAAGTGGGTGGAATTATCTAGTTCAATTCCATAACAATGAAATGTTAAAAGAACTACAAAATTATATGTTCAACTACCACACGTGAAATAATACCAACTTCCACTCAATTAAAAGGAAAATAATTATCTCTTATGTAACTATCATATATTGTAACTACTTTATTGTAATGATGTGTATATTTTAAATGTCTGAACCATATGGGATTAGAGAAGAGAGATATTAAAAATAAATAAAATGGTATATTTTTACCATTTTTTGTGTATATAAAATTCATACATGTGTTTAACTTGCATTTTTTCCAATTTTAGAAAAATTAGAAAGAAACATTCCCATTATGATCACATGGACTTTCATTCATGGTCTTATTAAATATTGTATAAATAATTAGTTTTCATATTTTTTTATTAAATATATTATTAACCATTAGACAAATAGTTTTGAATTAAATTGTGTGATCGGTTTAATATTGTTTAGTTTAATAATGTGCATTTTAGAACCTATCACTTATTTCTCAATACAAGGTTATCCATTGCACCAATTTCATGGTCCTAGTGGTTTAGATCACTTGACGTAGTATTATATATGGATGTTATGTTGAAAAATTAGGTGTCCTTTAATAACATGGTGTGTGAGCTAATGAAAAACATAATATAATTTGTTAAATAACATCGATATATAGGGCTAACAGATGTGATAGAGATGTGAAAATGAGGTTGTTATAACTTTAATTATCACTTTTGTCAGAATTAGAAGAGAGGAAATGTGAGCCCCTCTATTTAATTCCATTCAAGATTGTGTATTCCATAGTGTTAGATAGTTTATTTATGATAAATTATGTAAATGGTAATAAGAGAATTAAGCATTGTGTAATATATAAATAAATCTTTCTCTAATATGTGATGTATTGTTTATAAATCTATATGTCAATTTTAATTTTAAATTAGTCTATATTGAACATGGAATTATTAAAGAAACATGTTTAAATCTTTTAAAGGATATGATGTAATTCTTTTTTTTTTTATTACAATATAAAAATAAAAAATAAATAAAAAACATTAGTAAGTTTTTATATATTATTATATTCCAAAAAAAAAAAAAAAAACTTGTTTACTTATTATATTCCTTGAAAAAATCAATTTCAATGAAGTAAAAAGGTATATTTTTCATTTATCATTACATAAATATATCTATTATTATTATCACATTTTAAAAAATGTGGAATCATATAGTTCTAAAATAATTAGAATACAATCTTAAATAAAAAATATTTATAAATTTAGTTTGAAGCATATTTCTTTTTATTAAATTTACTTCATATTTTACAAATGTAACCAAGAGATGGTTTTTATTTAAGTATTATAAATTCATGGAGTAAGTAATAGTTTGATACATCTCATTCACATCACTCATTTACTCACCATGAGTGTAAAATTATAGATAAAAAATACACAATTATTGAGGATTATTTCGAATCCCATCAATAGGACGGGTATAATTGCTTGATATATAGGTTGGAGGAAACATCATAACACTAAGTGCCACTATTATCGGCTATTCAAAAAATTTACTTGTTCTAGGGTAGACGAGTATTATTTTTGTTTTTCAAAATGTAAATATAAATGGTATTCATGTTCAAGTTTGAAATATTGAAAAGTTTACATGTATTCATAGAAAGGTGAATAAGGATAGTTGGTATGAATGTTAATTTTATAAAAATAGTCATATATAAAGAAATTATATCTTTTTTACTATGTTTCCTTAGGAAAATTATACTATACACTACCACTTATATCATGAATAGGATGAGTACAATTCCTTGATATACGGGTTGGAGGAAACATTCTAACATCAGGTACGTAACATTAATGTCTACTCCAAAAAATTACTTGTTTTGAGGGAGATGTGTCTTATTTTTGGTTGTGAAAATGGAAATATCATTGGTATTCATGTTCAACCTATATATACTAGAATGTTTACATTTATGTATCCAAAGGTGAATTGGGGTAGTTGAGATGAATGTTAATTTTTCAAAATTTAAAAAAAAAAAAAAACAAAAAAAAACAACTATACATGAAGAAGTTGTAGCCTTGTTATTACCTTCTCTTAAGAAAATTAAACTAGTATATATTTCAATTACTTTTGAAATTATATGTTTTGTTTTTTATATGTAGTGTTTCTATGGTTCAAATGTATGAAAGAAACATGTAAAATGTTTTAAATTAATTATCTAAATTATTTTTATGCAAAGTAATTACACTATTTGATTTATCTAAAATCTCTTATGTTTGGTATATGCAATAATTGATTTTCAACATATTAAACATTAAAATCATAATAATATCTAATATTTATCTTTCATGATGATTTTTTTTAAATTTTTTTATGTGACATTTATCTCTATAGCGTTGATTACATATATTAATTATGTGTGTGCATGTGAAAGTTATATGTGATTTACTTATTCAAGAATATTAAACCAAGTCTAGATTTATGTATTTCCTCTTTAACTATTATCTATATTTGGATATTCATGTTAAACATCCACAAATATTTTGTTCTTAAAAACTAGATTCACTAGTTATAACTTTTCTAAGTAAATAACACAATTTAAATTATTTAAACAAAATGATGTGGATATTTTTGGTTTTATTATAGTAAAAGAAAAGAAAATTAAATATATATAATGAGCATAAATATTCTAAAAAATAATTAATGAACTTTTACATATTATGATTAAACATAGTAATAATTTCTTATATTCTATATTACCATCTTTGTATTCACCACATTAAAAATGTCTTATCCTCATAATAATTTTAAGTGATACACAATAGTTTTGAGTGAGGAGATTAAATGAAATAGAAAAAAATACTAAAAATCTTTACAAATATGCAAATACTAGTTCTAATTTCATTGTTAGATGAAAGGGTATATCTAGTGTAGTTTCCTAACATTACCCTTGTATGACTGAGAAGATGTATCTTATTTTGGTAAATGCATCTCTTTAAATTACCTTCACAACATAATATTATAAATATCAACTAATTAATTTATTTGTCTATGCTATTATTATTTATGTACATGTAGATTAATTGAGAAAATTATTGTATTAATTTAATAAAATTTGTTTAGTCAGAAATAAGAAAGGACAAGGTGAAAATAATAGATCTCTTTGGTGGAAGAAGGAAGATGGAAAAAAAAGAAAACAAATATGGAGTCTTCTTGAATAAAGAATACATAAGTTGACAATGAGGAGACAACTTACTATGTACATTTTTCTCCATTATTGTAAATGTCTTCTTCTTCATTTATTACAACCGATTTTGTTATAGGAAAAGGGAAATAAATGGATTTTCCTCATAATAATAAATAAGTTGAATTATGTCATCAAGACAAGCATGAAAGTATGGATAGTTCTAGTGTATGAAATAATTTATTGTCTTTTGATTCATTTTGAGTATTTATTCAATTTAATTTATTTTATTTTTACATATATCAAATAAGGAGACAATTTCTTTTGAGTTTTTATTGCCACTTATATTTATTAAATTCCTCCTTAAGCCTATTATTTATATATATATATATATATATATATATATATATATATATATTAAAAAAAAAAATGAGGAAAGGGTAGAATATAGGAGTTATCATGAAAATAAGAAGCAACTTGAATATGGACTGTAACATGAGTATGAGGTGGATGCTAACTCTAGTGCACAAGAAAGTATTGAATCTATTGTGATTCAACTAGTATACTTGTTCAGTTTCATTTATTTTTTCTATCAAAATGAATTAATTGTTTTCATATCATTCATTGTTATATGTTTAAATGAATTATATAACTAATTAATGTGTGGACCATCATATTTGTTTTTATGAATGTCATATATGTAGAGAAATTAGTAGAAATAATTTCAAGAACTTAGGGTTACTCTAGTTGCATAGGTCCATGGATCAAAATATTATCTTGATTCTCATAATAAAAAATAAATTACTCTAATAAATTCATATATCTATAAAAATAATAAATATTATATTGAAAAAAGGAGAAGTAATATCGATGTAGTTTTAAATCTAAATATAGCATATAAAAAATGATAGAAATCTAGAGAATATGTAGGAGAAAAAGGAAGGAGAAATTTGAGTATGCATTAAGGAATTAAAATAATGAAATTGAATATAAAAATCAAGAATATGACAACAAAGGTTTTAGAGCCAAGAAATATGAAAATATCCTCAAACCAATTATTGTAATGGAAACATCAAAGCTAAAAAAGAGGTAAAATATTAATATTTATTTTCTAATTAATATTTTATACTCCCATACTTATGTTTGAATGAATATTTATTTTAAATATATGTCATATTCATAATTTATGTGAAATCCATTTTAGGTAGATGTGTTACCAAGGTGTGATGTGTTATGTGTATCTAGTGTAGTATTTATCTTCTATTTTTTTGAATGGTTAGGTTTACCTTGGAAAATGATTCCACCTTTGATTCTAGAAATAAACATCTCCTAATCACCTCTTACTTATCATATATAAGAAACTTTTTTTTCCCTTTTTAGAAATAAGAATGATATAGAGAGTATCAGTGTTGGATAATTACATCTAGAAAACTAAATGAGATGTAGTAATTAGGAAAACTATGGATTACATTATTTGTAATATTGTATTGGTTAAATTATTATTTTTATATTCCTTTGTTTGTATTAATATATTTTTATCTTTGATTCGTTAATTGCTTTATCTTATTTTAGAACAATTATGCATATATATTATTTACATGTAGAGGAATTGGTATTTCTCTTCATTGACATGGTTTCAATTATAATGTTTGTTTATTATTAATATATAATAAAGATATGATGTTGTTATAATATGGTATCTGATCTAACTGATCAAAACCTCTCTTCACATGTAGTTTTAATAATTTATTTAGTCTTGAAAAAGCTCAAAATTCCAAGATAACTTTTTGAGATCATTTGTATATTTGTGTGCAAATAATTATTGGGTTTTCAAAATTGATCATTAATTTTTATTCTATAAATAGTAAGTTACTGTCCCAATGCTTTTATTTTTTAAAAAATTACATTATTTATGTATTGCATTAAATTAAAGAACCTTTTTTGGTAAAATATTATGGTGATTTGAAAACCTTTATAATGTATTTGGTTCAATTTTAAACATTTGTCTTTGACCCAAATATATTGGGGATTTTGAAAAATTACTTTCCATAGTATTTGGTCCTTGCCAATTATGTAATATTAAGGTCAAAATCATGGAGCAAAGTTGAATTTTATGATTTTTTTTCATGTCCCATTACAAATTTTTTTAGATTAGGTTCATTATTTTGGCTGGGTTTATGTACTAATTTTATAACTACACTTTCCGGAGTCATTTTGAAGATATTTATAATAATTTCATTTATGAGCATTTTTAGT
>JARHVA010007265.1:155000-160000 GCA_037957365.1 Torreya grandis | reverse complement strand
TGAAATATGTGCAAAGGTGGAGAATTGTAAAGATTGTGAAGGTAAAAATTCAAAATATAGGGTTATACTAACCATTTCATGTACCATATAAAAATGGGATCTCATTAACATGAAGTTTTTCAAGGCTTTACAAGAATTTAGAGAGGAAATGATTCAATATTTGTATTATTTGATATATTTTCAAATATGGAACATTTTATTGCATGTGAAAATATAAGTGATGAGACAAAAATTTATAATTTTTCTCCATAAAGGTGTTTAGGCTACATGGCTCTCCACATAGTATAATGTCTCACAGAGATAATAAATTGGTAAGAAATTTTTTGTGCACATTCTAGAAAAATATTGGAATAAATATCAAATTTATTTCAACACACCATTAGAAAAAATATGGATAAACCAAGGTGGTGACTATGAGAATTCAGAGTTTATTACGTTGTGTAGTTGGTGTTAGAAGATTTTTTGAAATAAATGTGGTTGATCACAGTAAAAGGAAGACAAATTTATAGGTAGTTTTTGGAAATATCCCATGAATAGATGAAGAGTTTTAAAAAGTAAGTATGGTGCATGGAAAAATGGAATAAGTCAAGGAATTGTCAAAATATATCTGGAAGTTATAGTAAGTAATGAGTAATATATTAGAGCAAAGCATTTTATAGTATAAATATCATAAAGATGATAAGAAAAAATGAAAAAAAAATTAAATTAGTAGACTTAATAATATATTTTGATGAATTTTAGATTAATTTGACCATAAATGTCATAAAACTATTGAAAAAACCACATTGCTTAAGCTATACAACAATTAAATAAATAAGATTAAAATTTGATAAATATATTAACTAGATTTTTTTTAAAAATGATAATTATGTAATTAGTGTTGATGTGGTTAAAACCAACCAAACATGTTTGAAATTAAAATTACATCTCATGTTTTGATCATACGGATGACCTAAGGAATGAATTATAGGTATTTTATTTCATAACTAACCATTTGGTGGAATAGTGCTTGAGCAACATGGTTATTTCTCACAAAGATCCTACCTACCAAATAGCTTTACCAAGTAGTTAAAAAACTAATCTTCACCTATGGTTTTTAAAAAATATGTTATTATACATAAATTTTCTTTGTAATAAGAACATACAAATGAAATAAATAAAAGTGCAAAAAATAAGGTTTTTTTGAAGAAAAACATGTACTTAACATGTAAAAAGTGGCAGGCTAACCTTCATACACCTAAATTACATATAGACCAAGACAAGTGACAAAGAGATGTTTTGGTGAAATTTATATGTAGTTTTTTATATTTTTTTGGGTGGATTGTGGTGGCTGAATGGGTTGAGCTTCAAAAAATTGAAGGGCTAGTTTTTTTGGATTATCTAACTGCATAGTGTTTTCAAGTAGAGATTGGTAGAGTATATTTGGTATATAAAAAATAGATTAGATTTGTTAAATTTATATTTAAAGGAATAAAAATATGGTATAATGACCTCACAATAATAGTTAAAATTAAAGAAAACTAGGTGGTGTAATTCTTGATCTATGTTAGGTTCCTAAAATTGGTTAAAATGGGGTATGATGACTCTAAGTATCTAATTATCTCTATCAGTTTGGGATTTAATGATCAATTTCATATTCAAAGTGAATGTAATTTTAAAATTCTATACCCAAAGATGAAAATAAAATTAAAATTTTAGGTTATCATCTTTAGCAATCTAGGGGATGATTTTATATAACTAATTAGGCTTTGCTCGATCTAGTTTGCTCATTAATAGTGTTTACATAATTGACAATGATTTTATGTAAGGTATTGGAATGAAATACTTATATTCTAAGATCATATTATATTTCAACTTTGAATATTATGTGCTAGTAAAGGAGGTAATACTCATGGAAACTTTCATGCTTTGTGAAAATGAGCTTGCTCCAGAAGCATAATTCAAAGGGAAAGGATTATTTTTTTTGAGGTTTTAAAAAACATTGTTTTCTTTGTTTCATTTCATATTTTAATGTGTATATTTTATTTTATAAAAATTAGGCTTTATGATTTTAGAAATAAATTTTTTGTTCCATTTTCTTTTTGTTTGAATTTGAGCAAGGATTTTTAAAATGATAAAAATACTATAATATTACTTATCATGAAAGTGGTGAATGAAAATAATTTTTTTTAATGAAAAATATATATGTAGTTTATAATTATTTTGATTTAAAACTAAACTATGTGGTGGTGGTGGTGGTGGTGGTGGTGGTGGTGGTGGTGGTTGTTGTTGTTGTTGTTGTTGTTGTTGTTGTTGTTGTTATTATTATTATTATTATTATTATTATTATTATTATTATTATTATTATTATTATTATTATTATTATTGAAGAAATGTAGAAATTTGACTATGTTTTATATAAATGAATGTTTTAATTTATGTCTCTCCATGATCACAATGAAAGGTGGGGGATTTATTTATAATTTAGATATTTAAATGGAATATAAATCTATAGTTTGACATTTTATATGTATGTGATAAAATTTTAGAATTCTAAAACTCTACTTTTTAAATGCAAGACTAGATGAAAATTTCCTATTTATTTGATTATTTCTTATGAAATTTTTTTCTAAAATGAAAAAAAATAATTATGAATTTTTTATTCTAAATTAGTTTTACTAGCATGCAAGAAGAGAGGATAACTCTAGATGCAATTATTTTTTTTCCTTTCTATTTTTCTACGCAAGTGGGTGTGGAGATTGTTTGTTTGTGTTGTATGTGTATGATATAATCTAGATCTAAAAGAGTTTTAAAAATTTAAATGAATGATAATTCTATGTATCTAATTTTAAACTTGACATGAAAGCTAATTTTCATTTAGACCTATTATATGTGAATGGAACTAAAAAATATTGAATAATTTTCAATAAGAATATTATGAAAGATAAATTATTTTGGATATTACCTATATGTATTTACTATATGAAAATTAAATTAAGTAAAATAATAAATATAATATTATAAATGAATTAACAAATAGAAAATAAAATAAATCCCCCAAACCTAGCTAAAGTAAAGGATAGTTAGAGAAGAAAATATTGATCTAATATTCATATCAATTGATGTGTAGGATGCTAACTTTGTATTTGTTTTTCAGTAAGACCCATGAATTCTCTATTAATATAAAAACACAAGAGGATGAAGACACAATGAAAAAGATGAGGAGCTAGTTAAATGGTGGTTGGTCTCTGATGAACATTGGATTACTTTGTAGCAAGCTCATGGGTTTCTTCCTCCAATTTGCTTGGATGACTAAAAGATTGCTAAGGAATTTGGGTTGAGTTCTTGAAGAATCTATAGAATACATATTATAGTTATATAAAGTTTTTAGTATCAAATATTAAAGTATTTTTAGATATGAAAATTAAGGTGAAAGGAGTTATTTTTAAGGAAATAAAAGATGTTGCATGTGGAAGTCAGCTAATTCTTGACAAAGATATTATTGGAGTTAACTCAAAGGTATCTGAAATTATATTAAACATGACTCAAAGTGAAAAATATCATTATAAAGGAAAGTGAAATAAATCAAGATAAAAAATTGGAGGAAAAAACATGAAAACCATGTTAAAACACGTATCCCATAAGTGAGTTTCCAAAAACATGTTATAGTTGTGAAACCACCACTTTATGTATGTGGTAGTTATAAAAATAGCATGGTAGTCTATGAAACCATTATGGAGGTTCTAAAATAATAGGGGTTATTTGTAAAATAACAAAATTAGTTACATGAACCACTAATACAGTTTCAATTTACAACATCAAAACATGAGGTTTGAAATAAGCAATTTTAAATTTTAAAGTTTTACACTTCAAAGATGGCATAGAATAGGTAAAATTTAGGAAATGGGAATAAGAATAGGTCTACACATATTTTATTTATAGATGCCCTTGCATCATCATTATACATTTCAAAATGTTTCACTATACAAAATATTAGTGATCACATGTTTCCTCATCATGGAGATTATTTTTTATTAATTTTAAAGATCATTTTTATTGAGTAGTGGGGAAGTAAGAAAGGAAAATGAGGGTTATAAAAATTACCTTATTTATTTATGTAGTGTAGTAAAGTAAAATTCAAAAGTAAAATTGGTTAGAAATTGAAATAATAAAATATGCTACCTCATAAGAACATATAAAATCATTACTTATCATTTCCATGGGCATGAAAATAATATGTAAACAATCATATCAAGGTATTGAACTTCATGTTAAGTTAAGAGATGAAAATTTGCAAGACTAAAATGAGAAAAATCATGTTTTGTAATAAAACTTGGAGAAATAAAACATTATACATTTTGGAGTTCATGTTTTCCAATGTTATTTGTGATCTAAAAAACTTAATAATTCATTCCAATATGCAATAAATATAGTTTTTAGAGATATTTTGTAAAAAATGGAAACTTTTTAAAATAAAAGGCTAATAAAACTAAACTATACATTTAAAAACCTTCCAAATTTTAAATTCACTTCTTCATTGCAACCTCACTAAATTTGAGCTCTAGAATTATTGTGATAGAATAAATGTAAAGAACAATTAAAGTTAAGTGGGAGAGGAAAGGATAGAGGGAGTACCAATAGTAGAAATTAGGATGTAGGAATGGGTAAGCTTTCTTAATTTTTTCTCCAGACCCATAGTTTTTAAATTTGGTTGAAAATGTAGTCTAAAGTTAGTAAAATTCATTTTTTTAAATTTGGGTGTACTAATTGTAGTGTATAGGTTAGGAAAATTAAGTTTTGATTAATATTAACAAAATTAAGTGTTTTGGAGGATTTTTGGGTAGAGGGTCATGATGGGAGGAACCACTAGTTTTGAAGTAGAACCAATAGTCATTACACACCATCGATTCTTATTTTACACTAATGGTTGAATAACTACCACAATTATTTTTCAACTGTTGGTATTCAAATACTAGTAGCTTGAAACTGATACAGTTGATATTAAACTACCATAATAATTA
>JARHVA010007265.1:95000-150000 GCA_037957365.1 Torreya grandis | reverse complement strand
AGGACAAGATAATTCACAACTGGACAAATCCAATTAGATTAATAGTCCAATTCATAGATATCAATGAGTGAGATAGATAAGACAACTTCCAAATTTAGGCTCTGATCCTTTTCATGGTGGTCCATGTATCTTGATAGGGAAGACCACACTAAATGTCCATTTTACAATGTACATGAAATCTAACATGTCCAAATGTGTTAGGGTCCTACTACATGGTTACCTTTTATGAAAATAAAAATTGGTAGAGATCCAAATCATATTATGTATTCCTTGGCCATGGTGTAGTGATATTAAAGGATCCCACTTACCAAGAGCCTACATGTCCTAGCTCAATATTCGATGTGACCTGACTATTATAGAAAACCAAGATTTTTACATGTATATTCATCTTGGGAACTTTATTAATATTCTCTCTTTCATACTTTCAAATTGACCTAGGGCATATGGAAGTGGGATACTACCATATGGCATCATCGTGTTCACCTAGTGTATATCATGTAATGCCCATGTTGGGGGTCTGAAGAAACATGATCACACCACATGGGGTCATCAGAAGCATCTAAAGGATATTTGAGTGAGATATTTACTTGAAGTGATCTAGATACATGGACAACTAATATCCCATAATATGGTATCTCCTTGATCAACTTGGGCCTATAGGATTAAATAGCTATTACATTTCAAATTTTTTGATCTATTAACAAAAATATGGTTAATTATAAAATTCATAGAAAAGTAAAAAGTCCTACAAAGCTAATTTAGTCAATTATTAATAAAATTAAATAATTTTTAAAAACATCTAAAAACATGAACACATAGCAACTTTGAGTCCATTTGGAGTGAGAATGGACCAAAATTATCAAATAATTGCATCACTTTTCCAACTTATAAAACCAAAAAGGTCCAAGTATTATTAAACCTAGTGAAAAACTCCTAAAAATGAGTAAGTATAAATATGAAGTCATATAAAAAAAATAAATTTAATCTAATTGAGAGAATAGATGGATCTAAAACTAAAAAACCAAACTAACTATACTTACTACATAACTAACAAACCAATGCTTTGAAGGAAAATGACCAATCTTCAAAACTAGATAATGATTCAAACTTGGCTAAATTTCCAAGAAAAACATAAAGCTTAGCCTTGAAAATAGTTAGGAATATTGTGAAGATATAATTTAGCCTTGCCCGAAGAGAAAGACCTAAAGCACTCAAAACAATATTTTAAATGGCCCAAAATATAGGGTATTAAATAAACTAAAACATTTTAGCACAAAGAGAATGCATTATGATATTTGATGACCCTCATGGGATAGACGAACATAAAATTTCATGTCATGAAACACTAATATGGATGCCAACTTATTTTTCAATTTTTAGTTCATGCCACACTATATCCACTCATTCCTTTATCGATCAATTGGTCATCCACTTATACTACTAACCCCTATGATCTTGGTCAATTGATATCTTAACACCTGTACAAATCTCACTTACTAAAAACTCATTGGGTCAAGAGGACATATAGACCACTCCCAAGGAGTGGAGAAATAGGATCATGTTATGTGGCATAATCCTAGGCATTCAAGATCTTATAAGTATATTACAAAATATAATCTACCTCTTGGGCCTTGGGGAGATGAGATTATGCTATACGCCAAGAACCTATGCATCTAGAAGGATTTTGACATGCATAGGAAAAATAAGGGGTCATGTAAGTAAGGAAGTTAGATTACATCGTTTGTCATATTATTTATCTAAAATATCTAGGAAAAAATAATAAGCCCAAAAGATGCCTAGGGAAGCGAGTGAGTGACAAGGTACATCTTCACTTAACTAAGGACTTTTAAGAAGACACATGATCATTGGCTTGGAAAAAGGATAGTATCCACTATACTTTTTGAATTTAAATTTTGCCTAATAAATTACTAATGTAAAACAAAAGAAAAACAAACTAAAAAAATTTAAATGAATAAAGACATGTCATTTTTTCCAACTTAAGCCAAAGCTAGTCCACTTTTAATAAAATTAACTAAGACTTAAATTGAAATCATAAAAATACTTAGTCATTTCACTTTGAAAAGGAGTAGATATGGATTGAATTGATAGAGAAAAGGCCATGAAAATTCAAAAACTATTAGATTATTTGTATAAATATAAGGTTAAATGACCTTAAAAAAGGAAAATTGAAATACACTTAAGAACATTGATAAAATTAGACTGATTTATTAGATTAATTCAAATTCAGATGGTTGTATCTATGAAGATCCAAATATGATATTTTAAGACCAAGCATAGAAGATAAAAATATGTGTTTTAGATTTGTTAAAAATAGAAAATAAATCTTAATCAAGATGATTTCAACCTAACCCATTGACCCTTTTCAATAAGACCAAAAATTTCCATAGTCCCAAAGAACAAACTTACGAAAAATACAAGATGAAATTATAGAGTCAAAAAAGGGGATTTTATGATTTCTTAATGTGAAATTATGGTGCATTGTGTAAAAAACAAAACACATGGTTTTGTGTGATTATGAGGAGATGTTCACCAAGAAATTATAGATTAGTTAGGTGTGTATTTTTGTGCTCATAGGATTGATCTAAGAGGCCTTAGAGAGAAATGTGAAGGCTTGTAAATTACACCTCAAGAGGCATAATTTATTCACCTCATTAAAAATGGAATATTGGGTTGCCTTAGTGGGAATATGAATGCTTGTGCTATAAGCCCAAAACATAGGATAGAATTAAATATTATAGTCCATTTTATTGTCTTTCATGGTCTTGACCAATATTCATTTTAAAGTATTTTTCATGGAATTAGCTTGACCGTTAAACTAAGCATAACATAAGGAGGCCATGCGATGATATATATATATATATATATATATATATATATATATATATTACATAGATCATATTCCTTGGGGTTATTAAAGGGTATTACATTATCAATGACCATGATTTGCTTAAGAATAAACTTATAGATGATATTATTCAAGAAGGATTTTTAAAATATTGATCCATTGATGGTGTTTTACTGAATTACTTCTTCCCATTTTGTTAAATACTCACTGGTTGTGATAATGAATAGATGGACATTAGAGGAAGTGGGAGAAATATTTCCAACTAAGTCTAGGCCCCTAGTGGATAAGGTCTATGGCAAAATGATTTTCTAAATTTATTAATTAGGGATGTGAATTTTAGGGCATTTTAAAATTATCTGACATCTATATGTATTTTACAACATTGTGTTTAGGGGTAGGCAAAAAAAACATATCCTTTGAATATTTTTAGTGGTATCTTAGCCATAAATGTGTCTAACACAAAAAAAAAATGGATTTGGAAAATGACTTTTTCAAACTCACCTTCATTGACACATCTAAGAGAATTTTTGATACAAAACTAGGTGGGGAATCACATACTTAGTTGCTTTGATAATGTTGCCTTTATTATGAATTGGCTCCTTTAGGATAACTTTGATAAACTTATTAATTTATTATTTCAGTGTACCAAAAATAATAAATTATCCTAAGAGTTTTCATGTAGTAAATAATATCATTTAGGAAGTTACTTTCGACTTGATAACCAAATTTCTTTGGGTAATCTATCAATTGATAAATATTGATTTATCCCTTAATAGACTTTTGGTTGATGTAGGTTAGATCCAAATCACTCAAAAGCATGATTAAATGCATAGCCTTTTATGATAGGGTTTGTTTGGGAATTAATTTACATAGGTCTTGGGATATCAAAACAAACCTTTTTTATTGATTGATCATGTAATGCATAAATTTATTAGTCATAAAAACTATACCAAAGTACTATTTTCTTATTATTGTAAATCATGTCTTATAGTAAAATGAAACAACTCCAAAAAAAATTGGGAATTATTAATAGAGGACACAATAGAACCACATGAAGAGCCCACTACATCACCACACCATGTAGGATACAACAACATAGTCCTACATAAGATGAGTAGACAACTCATAAATGGATTGGGTCAATGAGATACTTATGTTAGGATGACCATCGCTAGTGGATTTCATAGGGAAATGGGTTGCCTAGAGGGTGAAACACCATTCAATAGGTATTATTATGTGGTTATGATGAGATTTCATGTAACTCATTATATCTATATAAATTCTCCATAAAGTGTTGCCATTGGTTATATATTTCATTGAATTTAATAGTTAAGGTCTTATCTAAGTAGGAAATCAATGCAATTTATCTTTTATTTATATGTAATTTATTGGTTATTATTTACCTTATTATTGTGCCTAACTTGGATGAATAACATAGTTTTGAGTATATCAACACATCTTAATGGTGGGGTAATTTTGAGAAGGAAACCCACAATTTTGGCAACTCTTTTTGTCTTTAAATTTGAGGATTCAACAAGCAAGCTCTAAAGTTTTAATGCTCTAAAGATGATTTAAAATTGATTTAGAGATGCTCTGAGGGTGCTCCAAAGACATATACAAGATGTTTTAAAGACATATAGACATGATCCAAAGACTTGTATAGTGTGTTTCAAAGAACTATAAAGGATGCTCCAAAGACACCCAAGCATGCTCTGAAGACTAGTTGGATCCTAGTGATCAAGATGGTAATTATAAAAATATATATAAATAGATTTTCTATATTTAGATGTCTTATTTTAAACATTATCATTCATGGTAATGTCCTGAAATAGTTTAAATACATTTCTATCTCTATTTTTTAAAACAATATAAGTATCTTCAATCTATGTTAGTTATTTCGTATCTATAGTTGGTTGAGTCAGTTCCAATGCATTCATAGAAGTGTGGGATCTAAATCCTAGATTGTCTATATTTTGAATAAATATATTTGGGCATTGAGATCACCAATTGTTTTTACTCTACACATATATGTTGAGATGTGTTTAAATACACATCTCCTTCTCATTCCAATAAGTTAGATAAAGTAAGAAAAAGTTGGAAAAGTTAATAGTTGATGAATTAAAAATTAGAAGAATTTCATATTTTTATATGTTTTTTTGAATGAAATAGATTTTATTATTTCCCTTTATTATTGATTAAAATAGTTCTTATTATGAGGAAGGATCAAGGGCACACTTCTCTCAAAGGATATGATAATTTGGCACTTTTATTTTAATAGTTTAGAATTATTTCTTTAATTTAGATATATTTCATTCAATGTAGATTATAATTTACTTTGAGTTATTTCTTTTAAATGTAGAGTGATTTACTTTCAAAGTAGAGAGTGATTATTTTCAAAATCAAGTGTTAATTTCTTTTTTAAAAATAGTTATGAATTTTCTTTAATGCAAGTGTGATTCATTTACATGTAGAAATCATTTTAGTTTAATATAAGTATGGTTTTTCTAATGAAAAATTATGTTTTTAAAATTAGATTAAGTTTGTTAATTCATCTCATATTCATAATTTGTCAAAAACTGTTTGAGTGATAATAAATAGTATTCTCAAATTCTATACTATCACATTATCCTACCTAATCAAGAAATTCAAGTGAGGAAAATATATGGCTTATGCTATACTTTTATGTTCTGGATGTTGATGGTGTGAATGATATTAGGAGATATTCAAGTAACAGAGTTTTGATTTCATTTCTACAAGATAGAATTAGAGTTTTAGTTACTATTTTTAGGATTTAGAAAGCATAATAAAATTAAACCCCACCAAATAGTGAATTACACAATTCCAATATCAAATGATCTCATTGCAAATAGCCTTCAGACACTTCCTCAGTTGAAAATGACACTAATCCATTAATTGGTTAAATGAGATGTATAATGATAACCTATCATTTTTGGTGTCATTACTGAAGACACATTCATCAATAAGTGTTAGTGAGATCCTACATTATATTTATATAGGGAAATTCAAAAACATTCAAAAAATTCAAAAAAAAAAGAAAATTAATCCTAGAATCATTATATTTATGAACCACCTATGAAATTATCAAGGATGATTTATCTCTAAAGGATCCCAAATAAATCAAGAATAAGATTGGGTCTAATCCTTGTTTTAAATATCAAGGAGTGAAATAAAGGCACTTAAAACTAATGTTTCTAATTCCTCTCCTAAATATGGTTCATCCTCACAAATAGATCCTACAAGAATAATCCTATTAAGAACATCCTCTCCTACAGGGATAATTGATCATGTAATCCTCTTTTTGGAATAGTTGGATTCAATCCAAAATCCTTAGAAGAATAATATCCAATCAAATATTTTCCTCTTGAGATAGACCATAGACTGATCACCCAAAAAGAAAATTTAGATTAGATTGATAACCAAAGTTGGGAAGAAAATATTGGAGATGAACATGCACATGTGGAAAACCCTGACTATCAACCCCAATAGGACAAAACATTCTCCTATCCAATCAACCTAAGTCTTGATGATATAAATTTCCTAAAAAACATTTCACCATCTATTTTACTTGCTTTCATAGGTAAATCCTTATAGGATCTAGATTAGTTCCTCTTTGAGTTTAAAGTTATCTATCAATCATATGATTAGGTTACAGGCAATCAAAAGTTAAAATTATTCCCATCTACACTAAATGATTTAGCCATGAGATGGTTCATGGGCCTTGAGGGTAATTCTATAACCACTTGGGATGAAATGGAAATTGCATTTCTAGACAAATATCAGGATTATTGTAAAGTTAGAGAATGGAAGTAAGACTTTTTAAGGCTCAAACAAAATGAAGATGAAACCTTAGAAGATTACATTGATATGTTTATATTTAACCATAAAAGGAGTGGTTACCAAATCACTAAGGACATTATCAAAAAAGTCTTTATTAAGTGGTTAGATGATGATGTGTGAGATACTTTGAATGTAATGGGAAATGGTGACATTGACAAGTTAACCTTTCATTAAATCTCAACATTGTGTACTAACTACTTTAGGACAAGACCTAGTATAAGGAAATCAAAGTCAAGAAAATCACATGAATTTGGTAAATTAATGGAATAATTTTCTAATTTTAAGATAGACATTCTAGCTTAATTTACATATACTTTAGATGGCCTCCAAACAAAATCCAATGCTACCAATTCTGAATGATTGTCCATCTATTGTCCAAGAGTAGACTCAAATATGCGATAAAATATTTTTGCTTCGACAAAATATAGGTCTATGGCATTTACAATCTACATCATGACACCAATCATTATAAACACATTACTACTATAATAAATTAATTGAAACAAGAAACATATACTATTTAGTAATTAATCTTTATTCAAAGACAAGAAAACTAGTACTCTGAGCCTCAAAATAAATTTGGTCCATGATTTCCTCGCAATCCATGGATGAAACCATGTGTTGGATAAGTCACACCATAAATATGGGGACCACCACAACCAAAACTATGGGGTACTCAATAATGGTTACTATAAATGTGGGAAATTCCTCAAAATCAACCTTGGGCACAACAACAAAACCAACAACCACATTGGGTAAAATAACCACCACCTCAAGGGTTAAATCAATAGTATTAGCCATAAAGAAGGTTTCCTTCACATCAAGCCTAATTTTTTCATAACCTCAACCACCACCAATTGAAAATTAGATTAACCATCCATGTTTACCTATCCAACTAGTGGTAAATCCAAAGAATAAGAAAAATGCACCTATCTATGGAGCTTACCAAGAAAGTAATATTGTAAGTAGTTAAGTTGAATGCAATAAAATTCAAATCAAATTGGGGATGGTAGTAGGAGATACACCCATTACCATAATTTAAATTCATAATTATGAAAACAATCTTAAACCACCCATAGTCCAAGAACTACCTGAAGAAAAGGTAGAATCCACAACCACAAAATATATAATTCAAGATCCCCTTACTATGCCCTTTCCTGAGAGACTTAAGGAAGAGAAACCTAGGGAATATTATGAATTTATACATGGATTAAAATAAATGAGGATATAAATTCCACTATTGAGATACATTAAAGACATCCCTGACCTAAATCAAATCATTAGGGGATGATGCATCAAATCACCAAGAAGAAAGAAGTAGTATCCCAAAATAATTCAAGTAACTAGTAAATTTGCTGATTGATTAGAAAAAAACATACTTTTTCCTAAATATGGAGATCCTAATTGTGTTGTGATGACTGTGACAATTGGGATCAAGTCTTTTCCCAATGTGTTTATAGATCTAAGTGTTTCTATAAACATATTGCCTATAAACATAGTAGAGTTTTTATCTCTCACAGGGCTTCAACCTACCACAACAATATTGTAACTGACAAATCAATCTACTATTGCCCCTGAAGGAACCATAGAGAATATACTAGTCACTATTGAATCCTAGGAATACCATATTGATTTCATGATCCTTCAACCTAAACCAAATAGGGTAGGGTATCCAATCAATTTTGGTAGATCTTGGTTAGCCACAGTTGTATTAAGAATTGACTCTATATTTGGAAACATGACCATTTTTGATGGAATTCATGCTAAAAATATATGTCTCTATCCAAATTCTAGACCTTCAATGGGTCTTTCTAAACAAATTTGGGTGGATCAATATACATAAAAGTAGATTAGTGTGTATTCCTTAGCCATGGTTAGCATCAAAGAACATGCTCAAGTGTTTGAAGAACAAATAATATAATATTTATACTAAGAGAGGCTAGCTCTGAAGTTCGACAGTTTTGATCCAAATTCTGATTGTTTTGTTTCAAATATTGTTAGTCTTGGTTTGAAGTCTAAAATCTTAGCTTTGAAGACTAGTAAGTTAGATCTAAAGACTAGTAGCTTATCTATGTAGACTAATGTCTTAGCTTCAAAGATTAAAATCTATGGTCTGAGTATGAAAAATAATTAATGGGAAGAATCCACCTTCATCACTAAAAATAAAGGTAATTCCATAAGAGCACCAAACATGTTATCTGGTCTACAAAACATTCAAGAAGCCATATTTTATTAGAGTCAAAATGGGTGGAATTCATTTTTACAAGATTTTCATTATCCATTGACCAATATGATTTCCATAATTGACACCTTTTTCAAACATGTAGGCACAATTCACATGTTACCACCACATACATGTCCATTGAATTCCTTGATGAGTAAATATAAATAAGTGAATTCTATTATTTTAGGCACTAAACAGATTATAATTCAACCACGTAAACTCTTAACTATAAATAGTTGGTTAAATAACCAATAGGAGAAGAAAGTATTTGATGTCTTAGTAAAACACATAAAAGATTTTTCTTATGATTACAGTGAAATGAAAGGAATACATACCAGTGTTTATAAACATCACATTTATACTAAAAAAGTAAGTCTTGTTGGACATAGTCATTGATATATCAAGGATTGTCATTAATTTCAAATTCTATTATGTATTAATGATAAAGGTGTTGAGTTGAATAGACTTGTTGTAAAGCTCAATGTATTTGTGTGTATTTTTAATGATTATGAAAATACAAGAATGGTCACATAAATGTCTTCTCTCACATAGTATCTTAACAAATATGGCTAAGTACACATGTGGATGTTAACATAATTTGCATATATCTCTTAGTGGTCTAAGTTCTAGGACAGAAGAATGAGTAGAGCAAAAGTTACAAATGCATAATGTTATCCCTCAACTAAAATCCTACTAATTTTCTACACTTAGTAATTTTTTGACCTTTGCATTTATTGAGGAATTATTCTAGAAGAAGTAGTTGAGGCAATTCTTTCAAATAAATGTTGAAGACTCTTTTGATAAAAAGCTAGTAATAAATATTCTTAAGCTTTGGAATTATTTTGGGAAAATGTTCAGTCTCCACACTTAGTCAATTTTTCAAAGCTTTGGAATTCTTTCAAAAAAATTATTTTGAAAAAAAGTTATTATAAAGGAAATGAGTGCCATTTGGAACTTTTTCAAAGAATGTGGTTCAATGATTTCTTTCAAGAATATTGGCTAAGTCTTTGTTTGGAAAGAAAATGAAGGGCAAGTGGACCATTGAAAAATTCTAAAGGGATCATTGTAAAAATGCTAAAGGGTAAGTGGACTACTCAAAACTTCCAAAGGGATATTTTCTAAACGTTGAAGGGTACATTACAAAAGTTTTGAAGGGCATGTGACCCAAACAAAGTTTCTAAAAGGACATTTTGAGAAGCCCCAAAAGGTACATTAGAAAATTCTATAAGAAAAAGACACATGGTATTTTATCAGGGAAATTATCTCAAATCCCCTTAGATGAAATGGACATAAACGAAAATCCTAAAGGATACTTTGCTAAGGCTCTGAAGGGCATGTGATCCAAACAAAAGTTTAGAATAGGTCACTTAGAGAAGATTGTAAGGACACTTTCGAAAGAAGGGAATTAATGAATTGTTTAAGAGAATTTGTCTAAGGTAAGTGGAAATTTACAAAATCCTGAAGGGTATGTTGCCGAAGTTTTGAAGGAAACTTTTGGGAGAAGGGTGATAGATGAATTATTTCAAAGACTTTATCTAGGGTATGTGGATAATTACAAAATTCCCAAAGGATACTTTCAGATGGAATGGTCTCTTATAAAAATTTTGAAAAATATTTTAGAAGAATAATAGGTCACTTGCAACATTGTTAAAGGATAAGTGTGGAGTCTTGTATGACATTTTCAAAATGCTAAAGGGTTAAGGCATGTTAAGGATCGAGCAAGTCTAAAGAGATCAAAGGATGAAAATAAATACATGAATGCCAAAGAAAATAAGATGAAGTCAACATGTCAAAGTTTAACGACTAAGCCAATATAAAGATCATGCATCTTCAAGAGATTGAATGGCATATGAAGCTCAAATGGAAAGATCAATGAACATGTTTCAAAGTTAGAATGAAAAATAAATGAAGAAACATTAAAGTTAGTTAGTTACAAGAATCTAGTGAGATGATTAAAGGATATAAATAGTAACAATTAAACTGAAATGATTATTCTAATTTTGTGAGCGTGGAAATTAATGAAAAAAGGGTAGTATTCAAAGAAGCTCAGAGAATGGAAGTCAAATAGTCATTTTCTTGGAATGAGAAGAGACAAGCAATGAATGAAAACTGTATACATAAAATAGACTAATCTAAGTTTTTATAGAAGCAATATTCCAAAGTAACGAAGAGTAGCAAATAAAAACTATCATCTTTTCATTTTTAGAATAAGAGGAGTTAAGAGGAGTCGAGCCATAGATGCATAAATATGAGACTCATTTGAGCATAGAGGAATAATGGCTGAATTGGTGAATACCAGAGTGTCAAATAGATAATTTTAGACAAAGAGAAAGGGTGCAAGAAGATTGAAGATAACACAAGAGTGTGTTGAATGAGAAACAAGTTGTTGCATATTAGACATGCAAAAAATAATAGAGACTTGGATTCTTTTGTGAATATAATTCATGAATTTAAAGTGTAAATGTCTGATTGGTTGGTTCCATCAAATTAATCTAGGTTGGTGCTCAGTATAGGGAGTGTGTGCTTCCTTAGAGTTGGTGATATTAAAATATGGGATTGGTGTCTCCTTGAGATGGGTGTCCTTAAAGGTAACTAGTGAGGTTTAGTTAGTGAGATAAAATTTGTGAGGCTAGATTAGAATAATAGTTACTATCAGCATTCTCACCATGGTTTTTTCCTTTGGGTTTCCATGTATAAGTCTAGTTTTGTGTGTTATGGTTTTTTGCATATGTTATATTTCATTTATTTGCTTAAGATTGCATATGTTGAAATTTCATCTTGAAAGTTGTAAGTAATTAATTTTTTGAGATCTACTAGTTCACCCCCTCTTAGTAGATAGGTGTGTGCAATAATTCGTATCAGAGCCAAGGGTTCCAAAAGAGAAGCTTAATCATCTTAGGTTGATCTTGGAGTCTAAACACAAAATGGCCAGTCATGAAAGAACATTATCAAACAAGGCACCTTTGTTTGATGGGTCTAACTATGTCATTTAGAGAATAAATATGGAAGCATATTTGACCTCCTTAGGGTTTGATTTTTGGATGTCTATTGAGAATGGATACACATCTCCTACTATTTGTCTTACTGTTCAGGCAACAAAGAAGGCATGTGAAAACAATGCCAAAGCAAAGAATGTTATTCTTTGTGGATTTTCAAATAATGAGTTTGTCAAAGTCATGCATTGTCAAAGTGTAAAGGACATATGGGTCAAATTAAAGATCATATATGAAGGAGATGATAGATTAAAAGAAGCCAATCTTCAAACACATAAGGGATAGTTTGAGAGCCTCAAGATGAGTGAGTAAGAGAAGATTGAAGACTTCCTCCTTAGGGTAGATGTGATTTTTAAATAAAATTAGATGACTTGGAGAGATAACGGATGAATTAGTCATTGTCAAAAAGTTTTTAAGATCTCTGATAACAAAGTATGATTCTAAAATTTCAGCCATTGAAGAAGAAAGAGATTTGACTAGGTTCATAGTAGATGAGTTACATAGAACTCTCACTGATATGAGATGAGGCTCAAATATACAAAGTCATTCAAGAGAGAAGTTGATTTCAAAGTTTCTAAGTAGGTAGAATAATAAAAATCTTTTTAATTCTAAATCTGAGGAGGTTGATGATGTAGAGGCCAATTTCATCAAAAAATTAAAGAAGGGATTAAGAAAATATAAAGGTAAGTTACACTCCAAATGTTTTAATTATGGAAAGATATGTCACTTTGTTGCTAAATGTCCACATAAAAGGAAGGTTTACTATGATTTAGCTGAGAAAAATCAAAAGGAGAAATCCTATTATCCCAAGAAGAAGAAAAGCTTACTTACGAATAAAAAGGGAATGTACTCAAAAGAAGATAATTACTTATTTGATGACAATAATAGTTCAAGTGATGATCATGATAGTGATTTTAGGGCCAAACAAAATGAAGTTCTATTCATGACTTATGAATCAACTTATTTATGCCAAGAAGAAGAGGACTTAGATGATGATGATGATGAATAAGGAGCAATAAATATGGAGTGATAACTCATCTATGATTTAAAAGAAATTGATAGGCTTAGAAAAGAAAATTCTAAACAAAAGAAGCTTAGTCAAAAGGAGTTTTAGAAATTAATTAAAAGAAATTAGGAATCAGATCAAATGATAGTGAGTTTTAAGACCCAAGTTGAGGAGGCAAAGAGATAAAGGATGTGGTCAAAATATATTTGCAAGCAACATCCTTATAATGCTTGAAGATGGAGTAAGAAATCATGGACCTTAGAGATAAGCTTAAAAAGGCAAAAGAACAAATTTATAAAGTCATAAAACTAAAAGGAGGATGTATAATACTGGATGAGATGATCATCTAACAAAATCATCTCAAAGAAAAATTAGGTCTTGGGTATGAGAAAGGAAAGAGTCCTATTTTGAGTACAATTGGGAATTTGTATAAAAACTTCAAGGAAACAAAAAAATTAGGAATCAAAAAAGAAGAAAATTACATTCTTGAAGAGAAGAAGAAAATTAATAACTCTATTTCTAAAAAGACCAAGGTTATTGCTACAAAAAACAACATAACAACAAGGAACGTGAAGAAGATAGATTTTGGGATACCTCCTTTACATCCCCAAAAGAGAATGATAACTAGTTATTATTCATCATTTTATGGTTATTGTTATATCTATATTCAATTTGGCCATAAATCAATTGATTTTGAGATTGTACTTAAGAGAAGGATAAGTTTCTTAAGTAAGAATTCATTTGTCCCTTTGATAGATCTAGATGTTTTATGTTACAGTTGTAATAATTTTAGTCATATAACAAAACATTGTAGAAAAAAAAATTAAAATTAAACTCTAACAATGCAAAAAGGGTTGATACTCCTAAAGTGAACAAAGGCTCACAAATCAATGACACATCAAAGAAAAGTATAGTCAAGAAACCCAAGGAGATATGGAAATATAAAAATAGTCTATGATCACTCAAACAACACTACATGCTAAAGATGAAAATATATGGCTCATAGATAGTGGCTGCTCAAAGCATATGACTGGTGACAAGAGTAAGCTCACCAAATTGAGCCAATGTAAGGAAGGGACTATCAGCTTGGGAGACAATACTGTAGCCAAAATCAGAGGTAAAGAAATCTTTCACATTGATGACAAGATCCCTACACATGATGTTATTTATGTTAAAGGACTAAAACATAATCTATTGAGTGTTAGTCAAATCTGTGATAATGGCTATAAAGTCATATTTAATGCTAAAGGTTGTGAATTAAGAAGGTTGAGAAAAACTATTACATGAGGAAAAATGATTGAGAGTAACATATATGATCTAATTGAGGTAAATGATATAAATTATCTCATGGGAAAGATTGATGAGATCTAGTTATAGCACAAAAGGATGGATCATGCTAACTTTGATAATTTAGTCAAAGTAAGTTCTAACAAGTGTGTAAGACACATCCCAAAGATAACTAAGCAACTGACATAATGTGTAGAGAATGATAGCTTGGTAAATAGACTAGGGTCTCATTCCAAAATAAAGTGTATACAATTATAAAACCTCTACAGATAGTTCATATTGATCTTTGTGGACCAACCAAGATAAAAGGTTCCAAAGGAGTGTATTTTTTCATGTTGTTCATAGATGACTACACTAAAATGACATGGGTAACCTTCTTAAAGGACATGTCTCAAGCCTTTGAGAGATTCAAGATTTTTGAATCCATGGTTGAAAATGAAATTGGTAGAAATATCAAGTGCCTTAGATCTGACAAAGGTGGTGAATTCACTTTAAGTGAACTCATAGACTACTATGAAAAGCAAGAACTAAGAGACACTAATTTACTAAAAAAATTCCATTGAAAAATAGAATTGTTTAAAGGAAGAATAGGACCATCAAGGAGATGGATAGAATAATGTTAAAGGAAGCTAACTTGTTAGATGTTTATTGGAGAGAAGTAGTCCAAATAGTAGTATACATCTTGACCTGAGTTCAATTGAGAGTAAATAGTGACAAGACTCAATATGAACCATGGTATGGAAATACCACATCAATCAAGTATTTTAGAGTGTTTGGAACCAAATGATACATTCAAATTAAGGAGAAAAAGATAGGAAATTTTGAGTTGAGATATGATGAGGGAATATTCCTTGGTTATTTCACTCATAACAAAGCTTATGTTTTCTATAACAAAAGATTGCATAAGTTAGTGGAGAGCATCCATGTTAAAGTTAAAGAGATACTAAAAGAAGAAATTGAACATATAAAGGAGATCAAAATTGAGGAACTAAAAGAAGAAGCTGAGGATGAAATATTAGATAATGAAGAAGAGATAAAGAGGACTGAAAATGCACCCTCAATGTTTGTTCAAAAAGATCATTCTAAGGAGTAGATCATTGGTAAAATAAATGAAGGAGTCCAAACAAAGAGAAGGGTAAAAATGAGAAAATAACAAGCAAGTTTTAATTTACTTTCTAAAATTAATCCCAAAATCTATGCTGAGGCCAACAATGATGATAATTGGTAAAAGGCCATGGATGAGGAACTAAGTCAAATAGAAAAGAATGAAACCTGGTATCTAGTTCCAAGACCCACAAACAAAAATGTCATAGGCACAAAATGGGTATTTAAAAATAACTTGAATGAAGATGGAGCTATTTTTTGAAACAAATCTAGATTTGTTTGCAAAAGATATGCTCAGGTAAAAGGAATAGACTTTGAGGAGATAATTTCTCCAGTGGCAAAATTGGAATCCATCAAAATGTTTTTATTATTCTCAATATTTAATAAGTTTAAAGTCTATCAAATGGATGTTAAGTTATCTTTGTTGAGTGGAACCTTAGAAGGAGAAGTCTATATTGAACAACCTAGAGGTTTTTTACTGATAGATGAAGAAGAGTTTATGTGCAAACTAAGAAAGCACTATATGGTCTAAAACAAGCACCTAGATTATGGAATTCAAGGCTAGATCAATATTTGTATCAACAAGGATTTATCAAAGGATGTATAGATAGTAACTTGTATGTTATGTCTAAAAGTAAACACATGTTGATCATCATTTTTTGTGTTGATGACATCATTTTTGGTGGGAAAAACAATAATATGTTTAAAGAATTTGTAAATAAAATGTAAAAGGAGTTTGAAATCTACATGTTGGGATAACTTTCATTTTTTCTTGGTCTACAGGTTGCACAATCCAAAGAAGGGATATTCATATCCTAGACCAAGTATGCAAAGGAGATGCTCAAGTAATTTGGTATGGAGGATAATAGATCAATTAGCACTCCCATGATTACTAGATGCAAGTTGAGTAAAGAAGATGAGTCACTTGATGTCAATAATACTATGTAAAAATCAATGATAGGTAGCCTACTATACCTAATTGAATCAAGATGAGACATCATGCAAGCTAACTGCATGGTTTCAAGATTTCAAGTAGCTTCCAGAGAATCACATGTCAATGCTATGAAAATAATCTTTAGATACCTCAAGAGCACAATTGACTATGGTCTATGGTACCCTACAAGTGAAGATTTCACTTTGATTACATATTTAGATGTTGATTGGGTAAGAAGTGTCAATGATATGAGAAGCACTAGTGGTGGTTCATTCTTCCTTGGAAAGAGACTTGTGTCATGGCTAAAAAAAAATCAAGAGTTAGTTATGCTTTCTATAGCAGAAGCAGAGTATGTAGTAGCAACAAAATGTTGCACCCAGGTCTCGTGGATGAAGCAAACTCTCAGAGACATCAAGGTAGAATACCAAGAACCTATTTCTATATTTTTTGATAACTCAAGTGCCATAAACATATATAAGTATCTAGTGATTCATTCTAAAACAAAGCATATATCCATCAAATATCATTTTTTGAAAGAAAAGGTTGTAGATCAAGAGGTCAAAATTGAGTATGTGCCAACAAAGGACCAAATTATAGATATATTTACCAAGCTTCTCCCCAAGGAGAAATTTGAGTATCTAAAAGAGAGGTTGGGAGTAGTCACTCCCACACCACATTACTAGTTTTTAGTGATAGGTCATGAATCTAGGGGGAGTATTGAAGGAACATTATTAACTCCTAGATTAAGAGAAAAGACAATCTAATGAGAAAGTTGTAGTGCCTTTGCTATTTGATGACAAAGGAGGTGACAAAGGTGTGTTGTCTCTAGATCATTATGCTTATCTATATAGAGATATGTATATTATTCATTGGTATTTTATACCAATTCTATATAAATGATCACTTATAGAATATTGGAGCCAAAGGAACTAGTTTTGAAGGTGTCTACATAATGTTTAGGAAAATATACCATTACCTAAGGGGAAGTTCCTCACAAAGTGTTCTAGACTATCAGTCTAAGGATCTGAAAAACCAAGATGTTAGAAAAAGAGAAGATTATTGACATATTATGGTAGAGACTCTTTATCATTAATGTCAAAGGGGGAGAAAGCAGAATGGAGACATAGAAGTAAAGTCATTTTGATGAGGTGATTGTCATCAATGACAAAGGGAGATATTATTGGACATAGTCATTGATGTCAAATGTTATTATGTATTAATGACAAAGGTGTTGAGTTGAATAGACTTTTTACAGAGCCCCATGGAGTTGTGTGTGTACTTTGAATGATTATGGACATACAAGAATAGTAATATGAATGTATTTTCTCACATAGTATCTTGACAAATATGGATAAGTACACATGTGGATGTTAACACAATTTGCATATATATCTTAGTGGTCTAAGTTCTAAGTTATAAGGATGAGTAGAGAAAATGTTACAAATGCATAATGTTTTCAATCAGCTAAAATCCTACTAAATTTCTACACTTAGTCATTTTTACACCTTTGCATTTGTCTAGGAATTATTATAGAAGAAGTGGCTTAAGTAATTCTTTTGGAGAAATTTTGAAGACTCTTAAGACCAAAATCCCACAACAAATGTTCCAAAGCTTTGGAATTCTTTTACGAAAATGTTTGATCTCCACACTTATTCAATTTTTAAAAGCTTAAGAATTCTTTCAAAAAAATTGTTGCTAATAAAATTTCTAAAGAAATTTTTTGCCATTTGGAATTCTTTCAGAAGAAGTGGTTTAGAAATTTCTTTTGGGAAAATTGACTAAGTCTTTGTTTGAAAAAATATGAAGGGCAAGTGGACCATTCAAATTTTTTGAAGGGATCATTACACAAATGTTGAAGGGTAAGTGGACCATTCAAAGCTTCCAAAGGGATATTTTTAAAAAGATGAAGTGTAATTTACAAAATTTTTGAAGGGCATGTGACCTGAACAAAGTTTCTAAAAGGACATTTTGAAAAGCCCCAAAAAGTACGTTACAAAATTATGGAAGAAAAAGACACTTGGTATTCTATTAGGGAAATTATCTTGAAGCACCTAGGATGAAAAGGACCCAAAAAAAAATCCTAAAGGATACTTTACTAAGGCTTTGAAGGGTATGTGACACAAACAAAATTTAAGAATAGGTTACTTGGAGAAGATTTGAAGGACACTTTCAAAAGAAGGGCATTGATGAATTCTTTTATAGAATTTGCCTAATGCAAGTGGACATTTACAAAATCTTGAAGGGTATGTTGTAGAAGTTATGAAGGACACTTTCAAGAGAAGGACATAGATGAATAATTTTGGAGAATTTTTCTAGAGAAAGTGGACAATTACAAAATTATCAAAGGATACTTTCGGATGAAATGATCTCTTATAAAGTTTTCGAAGGATATTTTGGAAGAATAGGTCACTTACAACATTGTCAAAGGATAAGTGTGGATTATTTTAGGATATTTTCAAAATGTTGAAGGGTTAAGGTGTGTTAAATATTGAGCAAGTTTGAAGAGATCAAAGGAGAAAAATAAATACATGAATCCCAAAGAAAATAAGATGAAGTCAACATGTCAAATTTTAATGACCAAGCCAATATAAAGATTATGCATCTTCAAGAGATCGAATGGCACATAGAGCTCAGATGGAAAGATTGATGGAGATGTTTCAAAGTTGGAACAAAAAATAAATGAGTAACTATTGAAGTGAGTTAGTTATAAGAATCTGGAAAGATGGTTGAAGGATATAAACAACTATTGAAATAAAATTATTATTCTAATTTTGTGAGTGTGGAAACTATTATAAAAAGGGTAGTATTCAAAGAGGCTTAGAGAGTGGAAGTCAACTAGTTAATTAATTGGAATGAGAAGAGACAAACAATGAATGAAAAATGTATAAAGAAAAGAGACTTGTCTATGTTTGTATAGATGCAATTTTCCAAAGTGATGAAGAGTAGGGAATAAAAACAATCAACTTTTTAGTTTTGGAATGAGAGGAATTAAGAAGAGTTGAGCTGTAGATGAAAATATATGAGACTCATCTTAGTATAGAGGAATAATGGTTGAATTGGAGAATACCAAAGTGTCAAATAGATAACTTTAGACATAGAGAAAGGGTGTAAGAAGAGTGAAGATCACATAAAATTGTGTTGAATGAGAAATGAGTAGTTGCAGATTAGACATGCAACAAAAAACAAAGACTTGTAGTCTATTTTGAATATGATTCATGAATTTGAAGTGTAAATGTCTAATTAGTTGGTGCCATCAAATTAAGCTAGGTTGGTGCTCAATATAAGGAGTGTGCGCTTCCTTAGAGTTGGTGCTCTTATAATAAGGGATTGGTATCTCCTTGGGATGGGTTTCCTTAAATATAACCAACAAGATTCAGTTAGTGAGATAAAATTTATGAGGCTAGATTAGAACATCAGCTTCTATCAACATTTTCACCATGGTTTTTCCTTTGGGTTTCCACGTATAAATCTGGTGTTGTGTGTTGTGTTTTTGTGAATGTGATATCTTTCATTTATTTGTTTAAGATTGCATATGTTTAATTACATCTTGAAAGTTGTAAGTAATTATATTTTCAACATTTACTAATTCACACCCCCCCTCTTAGTAGATAGGTGTGTTCAACAAGTCTAGTCAGATAACCATAATAAATGATTAACCAAGTCTTGAAGGAAATTGTTAAGAAGGAAATAGAAAAACTATTTGTTGGTTTTATCTATCCTATATTTTATAGTTGATTGGTTTCACCTCTAGTAAATATGACTAAAAATAATGGAAAATTGAGAGTTTGTGTAGAACACATATAAATAAATAAAGCCATCATGAGAGATAAATTTCCCTTGCCTTTCATTGATCAAGTTTTAGGATAATTTGGTAGGAAAATAATATTTTTCTTTCTTATATGGATTTAGTGGATAAAACCAAATTATAATATCACTTGAAGATTAAGATAAAACAACATTTACCTACCCCTAGGGAACATATGCTTATACAGTCCTACCTTTTGGATTATGTAATGCACCCGCTACTTTTCAGATAGTAGTGTTAGTAATATTTTTTGATCTTATAAATGACTGTGTGGAAGTGTACATGGATTATTTCACTATCCATGGTACTACATTTGATGAAGCTTTGAAAAACTTAGATAAAGTTCTTACTAGATGTGATGAGCACGAGGAATCTTTGAGTTATGAGAAATGCATCATAATGGTTGATGAAGGGATAGTTCTAGAACATCATATCTCTTCTCAAAGAATAAAAGTATAACCCAAAAATATTGAGGTAATTTATATCATCCCTATTCCATAAACACAAACTAATGTTCAAATTTTTCTTGGTCATATAGGATATTTTAGAAGATTCATTGAAGACTTCAATAGGATAGATATCCCTATGTTTTCTTTATTAGCCAAAGATAGTGAAATTGTATGGACTAATAAAAGTCAAGAAAAATTTGAAACATTAAAGAATAAACTCATGACTACTCCAGTTTTGAAAGGACTTAATTGGGAAAAACTTTTTCTTGTCTATATTGATGCTTCTAATACTATATTAGGAGTTGTCTTAGGTCAAAGAGATGGCAATGGAAAGATGTATGCCATTTAGTATATTATCAAGAATATTACCCCCATAGAGAAGAATTAAACTACCACAAATAAAGAATTTCTTGATATTGTCTATGCTATAAACAAGTTTAGGCATTACATTACTGGTTATAAGGTATTCATCTATATAGATCAGTCAAAAATTAAGTACTTAATGAATAAACTAGTAGTATGTGGAAGAATAATTATATGACTCCTATGGTTACAAGAATTTCATATTACTATCATAGGAAAACTAGGGAAGTATAATGTTGTTGTTGAATTTTTTATAAAGCTTGATCACTATAGGTGAAGATGAACCTATGAAGGACTCTTTTCTAGATGAATAAGTGTTTATTGTATACACATACTCTCCATGGTTTGTAGATATGGAAAATTATTTGGAAATAGGAAAATTTCCTCTTTATTTTACCTCTAAAGAAAGAAAATGTTTGGTTAGAAGTAGTTCTTATTGTAAATGGTTTAAAGGCATGTTGTTTAAAACTATACCTGATCATATACTTTTTAGGTGTGTCAGAGAAGATGAGGTGTATGACATCATCATAAAATGACATAGTGAACTAGGAGGAGGGCATTATTCAACAAAAAGGACCAATCACAAGATCCTTGGAGTAAGTTACTACCATCCATCTCTTTACAAGTCTATCATAAAGTATGTATGGAAATGTGATCCTTGCCAAAGGATGAGTAAACCTACTTTATATTCTTAAATGCCTCTTCATCCTCAAATACTTTTTTAACCATTTGATAAATGGGGGTTGGAATTTTTTGGACCAATCAGCCCACCATCTCAAGAAAAGGAATTTTTATTAGTGTGTATTGATTATTTTATTAAGTGGTATGAAATGAAATCAGTCACATTTGGTAGGGAATAAATGCTTTATAATTTATTATACCATAATATCATGCTGAGATTTAGAGTTATTAGATATACTATTTCATATCAAGGACCCAAATTCATGTCAAACATGATCAAATATTTTATATAGTTGTACCAAATCAATCATAGGAAATATTCACCATATCATCCCTAAGCCAATGGGCAACTAGAAGTCACTAACTGAGAGCTATAAAACATCCCAACCAAAATAGTGTACAACAAAAAAAACTATGCATAAAAAGTACTTGAAGCAGTTTGGCCATATAATACAACATGGAAGATAACTACATGATTCTCTCCTTATAAACTTGTGTATGGAAATAAAAATTTGTTACATATATAATTTGAATTATAGACATTTAAGACAAAAAATGATAGGAATTAATCTTGATGAAGCTCAAAAAGATAGATAACTAAATGGGCTGGAAGAACTGAGAATGGATGCACTTACTCAAACCAATATGATTCGGAAGCAAATAAATTAGTGGCATGTCACTCACATTAGAGAAATATAATTTCAAGAGGGTGATTGTGCACTCCTATTTTATTATAAATTATAGAATTTCAATGGTAAACTAAAGACAATATGGTTAGGGCCATACCTAATCAAAACCATTTTCATTAATGGAACTATCCAGCATCAACCCATTGATGGTGACCAAAGGACACTTTTGATCAATGATCATAGGCTTAAGGTGTATAGAAGACATATTAGTAAGGAAGATTTTATTGAGTATAACTACATTCAATTTGACCTTGTGAAAGAACCTATTTCTTCCACTCAAGCAAAATGATCTTTGAAATAGACATCCAATAAAGGAGGAGTGTTAAAAACTAATCAATGGTGGTTATCCTCCATTCAAAATTTAAAACAGTGTGTGTGTGTGTGTGTGTGTGTGTGTGTGTGTGTGTGTGTGTGTGTGTGTGTGTGTGTGTGTGTGTGTGTGTGTGTGTGTGTGTCTAATAAAATAAAACAAGTAAAAAATAAAAATATTGAAAGGTGAAAACTAGTAAATGACACTTTTAATAAGATTTTTTTTGAAATAAAATAAAAATTATTGTCAACTAGCCTATCTTCTGAGATTTATTTATCCCTATAAGACACATGGTATCTCTAAAATATAGGTGTGGATTAATATGACAAGGTATAATTGGTTTTATTTTCCCAAAGGATTAGGAATTTTTATGTTTTATGTCATGTATGTATAGTCAATAGGAAATAGACACTTTTCAAATGGGAAAATTTTGGTGATGTCATGCGGGTATGATGAGTCAATAGCATCATCACTACATTACAAAATTTGATGTGATGTTTTTTCAAAAGACATCTTCCCATAGATTTGATATGAGGAAATACATTTTCAAATAGACTTGATGAGACAATGTTTTAATAAATATTTTCAATAAAATGATATGATGTGATGTGTAATTCATTCAAAATAATAGACACGTCATTAATATTTAATGAATAAATCACCTTCACATTATATCTCACATGTTCCAAAGAGATTTCCATAACCACTACCATAATTCTTGTCATAATCCCATAATATACCCTAAGTTTCTATTCACTATTGTATTATCAATTATCTCAACTATTGCATCATATCCCTAAACTCTTACCTTCCCCTATTTCTTATGAAAATATGAGATCTATTTTTTCATAGTATAATTATATTTTCAATCAAATAGTGTTAGCTCTAAAGATGGGTGGAATAGAGAAGAAGAGTGAATCAAAATCCTTAGATGCATTTTTTCAAGATGAGGCAACTAGAGACATCTTTGAATCAGTACGTTGGTTAATTTTTTTAAAAATGTTTTAGTGATATCATGAAGAAATTATTCAATAATTCTATGAGAATTTTGATGAATACCATGTTGTTATCAAAGGTAAAAACATTCCAATGAATCCCTCTATAACCAATGCTCTTCAAAATTCTTGAGGGGGTAGTTGTTATTGATAAGATAGGTTTCACTGACTCAATTCACCTATTTATTGAAGGAAATGATCCCTACATTATATGGCCAAATACCCACAAGGAGTGGCTAGGGAAATTATGATATAAAGCCTTTTATAGTTATGGAAAAATGTGGTATTCTAGATTATGAAATATATTACTTATGATAGTTAGTTTATAGTAGTTGGTGGTGATGCCTTGAGACTCCTTCACTTGAGAAAATGAGTTTCTCAAGAAAAATATAAGGTAAGTATTTCCTCTTTCCTTCAAAATTCTCTAATCACTATTTCTTGAAAACTAATAAGAGGTATTATGTCTATCTGACATCATGGATTGGTCACCCTTATATATTAGTATTATTTTCTCAATATACCAAAGCATGAAAAGGCCTAATTCTCAGTCTTTTAAGAATTCTCTCCAATTTCTATAAAGAAAACACCATGCCGTACCTCTCATCTTTCTAGCATAGTACATATTGAAGAATGAAAACCTTCACCACCTTTGGATTCAAAGATACTATGTCTAAGATCAAAGAGACAAATGGTAATTCCCTGAAATATCCCTAATCCTCTAGCTAAGCTCTGATGCAAACATCAACTTATTCTATAGAAAGAGGAAGAAGAGGATGTGTAGGCCATGGAAAATTTGGTAAGCTTAAGCTTACCCATTGACATTGTAGATTTTGGAGTAGTTACTATAAAATAACCTTATGAATAAGTAGTTGTTGAAGAAGAACCCAATGAAAAAGATATTTTATTTGAAGAAGGAACACTTGCAGCCAAAGTTGTGATTTAAGAAGCAAAGAGACCTTTATCCTCTATTGTTGATAAGGGTAAGTCACCATTGATAGAAAAAGGTCCATATTCCCCTCATTCTATTAATAAACAATAATAATTGTAACATGTCATGGCTCTGTCTTACCATGAAGAAACAATAAGGTAGCAATAATTAGAATTAGATGTTCTTCATTTAAACTTTAAAGGAAAGGACTTGATTATTTGTAATTTAGAAAAAAAATGTTAAGAATATATCACCATAGCTAGATAACAAGATATAATTATTATAGGAACACAATATAAACAAACTAGGGTCCATAATTTGATGTTTTCACAAACTCAAGAGTTGAGTAATTTGCAAAATTATCTTGTTATTAAGGACACCCAAATTACTAATTTGAAAAATGCTAATGGCGATAAGCGTAATCGGATTAATAATTTGAGACAAATTATTGATGATATAAAAGCCATTATTTTCTAACATAATAATATAATAAGAGAGATAACCACTCAAAATTCTAAGATACAAGCCTGTATACAATAAATGCAAAGAGAGACAAGAGAAATAATAATTCAAACAAAATAATGGATAAGATTTTTTCCCTCCTTCTGCATTACAATACATGAAGTGATATAAATTTTTAATATCACCCATAAGAAGATTCAAAATTTTAAGGAATAAAATTCTAAGCTTAATGAGGAATCTCAAAAATAATTGGCAGAATCTCAACAATAATTGCAAAAAGCCCAGGCCTCCATCTAACACATTTGTGCAATTTTTGAGAAACTATTAACATGTAGGAAACCTTCATCTATTTATTCTATTTTTTTCATGAGAAATTTTATAAATGACATATTATATTAGTTTCCCTTAGTTTTACACACATTATTGAAAATGAGTATATGTTTATGGACATTTTTCTCAAGAGCACATAAGAAAGGCAAGATGAAATTTATGAGTTTTATATTATAAATTTGTTGTCAGGTTATCAATATGGATTTATCCTAAATATATTTTTTGGAGAGACATAATTTTGTGCCTTTATCTACACTCTAAGGAACCAAATAGAATGGAAATAAGCTAAAAATCAATTTCTAAAATTATAGAGCACCACTAGGCTATGTATGCAACCAAAATTCTCAGAGGCAAGGAAACGTATTTTGGATTTTCAACTAATGTATCACATGTATATAAATAATAATTATCATGATTTATTAATATAAAATATTATATATTGTATAAATTTTCTAAAATTCCATTCTAACAATGCCATCAATGTAAGTATTGCCAAGTGGGAGACCTTACCTATTGAGTTGAAGTGCAATGAAGTCCTAAACCCTACCATTATCAGATGGAGTCTAGGAAGAGCCAAAGAAACTTCTTAGATCATCACTTAGTTCTTAAATTAAAAATGTTTCATATGTATGGATTGGGATGAGGTTCATGCCTCTAATAATTATTTGTCCTCTATCTCCATGGTAGTGTTGGAGTACTCAGGTAGAAGTCAATTTTTAGGTTTGGTTGCATATATTTGTAAGGGATTATAGATTATTCCCTAGATGACACCATGTTGGGTCCATCATTTTCATGTTTATGATATTAGTCAGAGGTTTGAATTAGGACTTTTGAATTCAATACCAGTCATCCAACATCTTTGTAAGAGGAATTACAAAAGATAAAGTGTGGAGGAAAAATGATGAGCATTTCATACAGCTCATCATATCTATATAAACTATCCATAAAGTGTTGCCTTTGGTTATTTATTGTATTGAATTTAATAGTTAAGGTCTTATTTAAGTAAGAAATGAGTGAAATTTGTCCTTTGAATGTAATTTATTATTTATTCTTTACCTTGTTATTATGTCTAACTTGGATGAATAACACAGTTTTGAGTACAACAACACATCCCAATGGTGGGATAATTTTGAGAAGGAAACAAAAAAATTTGGTAGATTTTTTTTACTACAAGTTTAAGGATTTAGAAAATTAGCTTTGAATATATAATGCTCTAAAGATGCTCTGAAGATGATCTAAAAGTGATCCAAGGATGATCTAAGGGGGATCTAAAAACATATACAGGATGATCTAAATATGTCTACACATGCTACGAAGACCTATGCAAAGTGATTCAAATACTTTTATAAGATGTTTTGAAGAGTAGATATATCATTCTGATCAAGATATTAATTCTAATTTTTATATTTATATGTCTTATCTTAGACACTACGATTCATGATAATGGCTTGAAATAGTCTTGATATATTTGTATCTCTATTTTGTAAAAGTGACTATGTATCTTTAGTCTATGTTAGTTATTTCATATCTATACTTACTTGAGTCAGTTCTAATACCTTATTTGAAGCATGTGATTCAACTCCTAGATTGTCTATATTTTGAATAAACATATTTGGGCATTAATAATGCCAAGATTTTGTACTCAGTGAATAGATGTTGAGATGTGCTTAAATATGCATCTCCTTCTCATTTCAGTAGGTTATAGAAAATAAGAAGTTAGAAAAGTTAATAGTTGGTAAATTAAAAACCAAAAACATTTCACATTTGTATATGTTCTTTTAAATGAAATAGAGTTCAACATTTTCTTTTATTACTAAGTAAAGTAGTTCTTATTCTGAGGAAGGAACAAGGGCCCACTTCTCTCCAAGGATCAGGATAAATTGGTACTTTTAGTTTAATACTTTAGAAGTATTTCTTTAATTCAAATATATTTCATTCACTATAGATCATAATTTTCTTTGAGTGATTTCTTTTAAATGTAAAGTGATTTTATTTCAATGTAGAGAGTAATTATTTTCAAAAGAAAGTGTGAATTTCTTTTTCAAAAGTAATTGTGAATTTACTTTAATGCAAGTGTGATTCATTTAAATCCAAAAATTATTTCAATTCAATACGAGAAGGTTTATTTTATAAAAAAGTGTGTTTTAAAAGTAGATTAAGTTTGTTAATTCATCTCATATTAAGAATTTATCAAAAATTATTTAAGTGACAATAAATAGTATTCTTAGATTCTAGACTATCACATTGTCCTACCTAGTTGGGCAAGTCGAGTAAGGACATTATATGATTTATGCTAGATTTTTAAGTTTTAGATATTGATGGTGTGAATGATAATATGATATCTTCAATCAATAAATAGTTTCAAATTACATTTCTATAATATAGAATTAGATTTTTATTTATGGGTTTTAGGATTTAGAAATCATAGTAGAAGTAAATGCCCCCAAATAGTGAACTATACAACTCCAATATTAAACAATCTCATTAAAAAAATCCATTGGACATTGATCTAGTTAAAAATGACACCAATCCATTGATTGGTTAAATGAAAGGTATAATGACATCTTATCAGGGTGGACACTAATAACCTTGAAACCTTTAGAAGGCACACAATTTCCACATTGAACCACCTAGGGATCCTCATCCCAATATAAGCATTCGATAACTCCATATGGTTATGACTAAAAAATTCATAAGTTAATAAGGTTCACTTCAATCCTAGGATATCCTTAACCAGGTTATTGACCCATGGTAAGATTTATCATGACATCGAGTTATCATACTGGCTAGAATAATTATATCACCTTGATAAGGGATAATTTTTACAAGGCAACACAAAATTTTGTTACTTTTTTTTTACTACAAGTTTGAGGATTTCAAAAATGAACTTTGAACATATAATTCTCTAAAGATACTCTGAAGATGATCTGAAAGTGATCCAAAGATGCTCTAAGGGGATATAAAAACATATACAAGATGATATAAATATGTCTACACATGCTACGAAGACCTATGCAAAGTGATTCAAAGGCCTGTACAAGATGCTTTGAAGACACCCAAGCATGCTTTGAAGAGTAGCTATAGTTTACTGATCGAGATAGTAATTATAATTTTTATATTTATATGTCTTATTTTAGACACTACCATTCATGGTTATGGCTTGAAATAGTCTTGATATATTTGTATCTCTATTTTGTAAAAGTGAATAAGTATCTTTAGCCTATGTTAGTTATTTCCTATCTATACTTAGTTGAGTCAGTTCCAATACCTTATTAGAAGCATGGGATCCAAATCCTAGATTGTCTATATTTTGAATAAACATATTTGGGCATTAAGAATGCCAAGATTTTGTACTCTATGAATAGATGTTGAGATGTGTTTAAATACGTATCTCCTTCTCATTTCAGTAAGTTATAGAAAATAAGAAGTTAGAAAAGTTAATTGTTGGTGAATTAAAAACTAAAAGCATTTCATATTTGTATATGTTCTTTTCAATGAAATAGAGTTGAGCATTTTCTTTTATTACTAAGTAAAGTAGTTCTTATTCTGAGGAAGGAATAAGGGCCCACTTCTCTACAAGGATCAAGATAAATTGGTACTTTTAGTTTAATAGTTTAGAAGTATTTATTTAATTTAGATATATTTCATTCACTATAGATCATAATTTTCTTTGAGTGATTTCTTTTAAATGCAAAGTGATTTTATTTCAATGTAGAGAGTAATTATTTTCAAAATAAAGTGTGAATTTCCTTTTCAAAAGCAATTGTGAATTTACTTTAGTGCAAGTGTGATTCATTTACATGCAAAACTTATGTAAATTCAATATGAGAAGGTTTATTTTATACAAAAGTGTGTTTTAAAAGTAAATTAAGTTTTTTAATTCATCTCATATTAAGAATTTATCAGAAGTTAGTTGAGTGACAATAAATAGTATTCTTAGATTCTGGATTATCACATTGTCCTACCTAGTCGGGCAAGTCGAGTAAGGAAATTATATGATTTATGCTAGATTTTTAAGTTTTGGATATTGATGGTGTGAATGATAATATGATATCTTCAATTAACAAATATTTTCAAATTACATTTCTATAATATAGAATTAGAGTTTTATCTATGGTTTTTAGGATTTAGAAATCACAGTAGAAGTAAATGACCCTAAATAATGAAATGTACAACTCCAATATCAAACAATCTCATTACAAAAATCCATTAGACACTAATCTAGTTGAAAATGACACTAATCCATTGATTGGTTAAATGAGAGGTATAATGGCATCCTATCAGGGTCAACACTAATAACCTTGAAACCTTTAGAAGGCACACAATTTCCACATTGAACCACTTAGGGATCCTCATCCCAATATAAGAATTCGATAACTCCATATGGTTATGAACAAAAAACTCATAATTTAATGAGGTTCACTTCAATCCTAGGATATCCTTGACTAGGTTATTTACCCATGGTATGATTTATCATGACATTGAGTTATCATATTGGCTAGAATAATTATATCACCTTAATAAGGGAAAGTACCATAATAGGTGTAACATGTCCTAAAAATAAAGACTAATTGTACCATAAACCATGATTTGGCTTATGATAACCTTACAATGTTACCATGGGCATTAGGTAAACACATATATAAAACAAGCATGAATATTTAATGTTCACCAAGCAAAAGTTCTCATGCAAAAGAAGGGCACAACATCCTTTATCCATCCCATTATATAATCAAGGACACACCAATGTGGGGTTATTACCTAATTTAAGATAATCACTAGTTACTATGATAAATTGGCATCAATAATTCTACCTAATTGGATTTATGTTCAAAAATCCCCAACCATAGTTTTATCACACTATAAGCTCATTAAAAATCCTTAAATTAAGGATAATTAATGATTTAACCAAAAGAACAATGACATATTTAAGTGACAATCAGCCATTTTGCTAGTTACAATAACATAAGTTAGATCAGTTATGGGTTATATTAGTGAACAAATAGTTTCCACATAATGCATTACATGCACATGGCCAATCGTGCAATCTAATGAGTCATGAACCAAAATTGGAATCACGTTGAACATTGGAGCATAAACCCACAATCATGCTAATGATTATAAATCAAGATTGATCTCATGTAATTTATGTTAAGAATAACTATATATTAACTTGTCAGTTGACCAAGGCTTCATGATTACACTACTCATAAGACATATTCATAACCAATTGTCATGGTTGAATGCACATCCTTAGATGATAATAATAATTGATTCATTACTTATCAATTTTCTAATGATGGATATTGTACTAAGAAAGTGGGGTACATTTGTATAACATTCCATATTAGCAAGGGCAGAATAATGAAAACAAGGGCATACATTTAGTTATATTCACAGGTTAATGTGGAGGTATAAACCACTAAAAATAGATTTATAAAACAAGTTTCAAAAGGCCATAACATAGTGCATTTAATATATAATTTTCCGCACTTAATACTAAGATGTGACTATATCATAATATGCACGAATATGTATATGAATGCATATATATGATTCATTGATTAAGAAATAAGTGTTCCCAATATCAATATTTTTGTTTTATATATACACACATGGAATTCTTCAAGAACCTCCCTAATTAACCATTAGGGAAGTGAATAGAATAATCATCTAACATACATAATTAAATGGCTGAGGCAAGTTGAATAACATTAACACATATGAATAATTTATCCATTCATGGATTTTATATCCTTAAGTACCAAACCACATGGTTAATTCTCCCTAAAAAAGGAATTCTAACAACTTAATATTTACTCATGTTCTAGGTTGAATTACTCAATGAACAACAATAATGTTACACAATAATCCTTAAAATAAGGATGTTGATTATAATTATAAAATGAATACTACAACATACCACATGTAGTTGCAAATAATAAACTACATCACCGAGTCTAATATTACATGAATGGGATTGATACAATCTCTCAAACAACCCTCAAGGGTTGATAATTTTAATATAAGAATATAAATACCATCCTAAAGGCCTATGCATAAGAACCGGTTGTGCTATCATACAAATACAAATGTTTGAATCAAGAATTCAATAAAATATATGTTGAATATAATAATTTAGCATTAAAATAAACTCAACCAACAACTTTCTCACCCACACACCCTCCATGGGATAACAATGATGCACATGACCTTCAACAAGAAATCAATTAAACAAGGAACCAAACAACAAGGAAAAAACCAACTAAATGAAAAATCCTACACTAAAAGGGTAAAATAATTTGTCAGTATAAAGTTGATAATGTGTTCTACCTTTTGACTAAATATTCTATGAATCAAATTCTATATTAATAAAATAATTATCATAAGGGAAACAACTAATCTAATTTAATTTCACATAAGGGAAAGTAAGTAGCCAAATATTAATTATAGCTGTAATTAACCTTTTTTTGAAAGAGCCAACATGAATGAACCATTATATGATCCTTCAAAAAAATAGGGTAATGCATACCTAGTTAAATCTCCTAATATTATATCAAACATGATCATAACATGCCATGTTAAAATCAAAAATATCAAAGAGTACTCAATTCTTATCCAATCATAACTATTATATTACACTAATCAGTTCACTTCCTCTCTAGTGGGTGTTACCACAAAATTAAATAACATAATGAAATGCATATTGAAGCTCAATACCTCTTTCTTAAACATAAAATTAAAATCATTTTCATCCATCATAAAGGAAAATTAATGCCAAATGTATGATATATGTGAGCAAGTCTAATACCAGTACTAATAACTATCATTAATAGAACAACCTCTCACTATGATTAATTCACAAAATCAAAACTAAATTTAAACATTCTCTATTAATAATAGAATAAAACAACTTTCACCTTCCCTCACATAGTCAATGATATTTACCATAATTAAACATCAAACCATGTAATCACAAACTAAATTATCTATATCATTTTTTAAATACCAAACGATGTAACTCATAATTCTAACAAGATTAACAAGTACTATGTCTAATAGAAAAGTATCATGTATTAAAACCACATAAGCAGGTTATGCATGCATAAAAGGTTACTCAACCCAAGATATCAACTCCTAAAGTTAACTTTCATGATTTATCAGCTAAAGACAAATCTTTGTCATATAAAAATAAATGAAGTTAAATAATTATTAAAAAAATATTACCATTTTGCCACAAGTGGAAACCTAGGCCAATATTACCACAAATCAACAAGAGATGTCATGCATATAATTCACATTTTTTAAAAATTTATATCCCATGTTTAATTAGGTAAGTAAGGTGGGTCAAGTGTAAGATATTTTAATTGTTTTCAATGCCAAATAGGAATGTCAAAATATGGGTTGCACACCATAGCTGTTTAACTAAGAATGGAATTTTCATACCAAGGCAATGTTAAATATAGGGGAAGATTGCCAACATCAACCAAAATAAAATACATATTATTTTTTAGATTCCACCCTTCAAAAGAAATACATGCCATAAAATTTTTTTCCAAAATCATGCAAAACCCTTCTCATTATAGACAAATACTAAGCCTCGTAACATGGTTTAACAAATTCAAAAAGGCAGCAATTCAATGAAAGAGAAAACTAGTTGTAATCTAAGAACATATCATATTTTATTAAAATCATAAATAAAAAACAAAGTCCACACAAAACCATATTCACACCTAATTGTGGTATATGCTTGGGTGAGAATACACAATATTCTCATAGAAGAATATACCCACTAGGCTTTTTAAATGACTTGAAAATTACTAATACAAAATTTAAAAACAATAAATTAAACCTAGAAGGAAAAGGAGAGCACATGCCTGGAAAAATAAATATGTAGGGGTTACATTATAGTTTTTTTTCATGGTGGTGCCATACCAGTAACTCAATCTACTCTTCTTTTCATTCAATTTTATTTTATTCTTATCTCTACTGGCATCTAATTCATCTCCCCAATAATATGCCCCCAAAATGCATGTCTGGAAACCCTCTAATTTTTCCATGGACTCCCCACTCCATTGCCTCCCCTTCCTCTTCTCTTCTGCAATCAATGGCCTTAAAAGAAGCCAACACAACCTTATGATTTTTTTCATGCCAAAATTTAATAAAAAGAATAGTATGTGGTTAGAGGATATAAAGTTTTGCTTAGCTTATCAATTTGCATTAAGGTGGATACTTAGCTTCCTTCATACAATTTCTATTTATTTCCAAACTTGCATCATATGATGAGTCCACATAATTAGCGGTTAAGGGGTAATGTAATGTTTATTTTAATTTATTTCAACTTTCCTTACTTACATAGGCGTTAAAATAACCCTCTTCAAGACAATACATCACAATAATAGAATAATATTAAACATACATTTACTAATTCTTCCCAAACCCAAGCATATGGGTAGTCTGTGTTGCTAGCAGACAAGGGGAAAATAATATTTCCTTTGTTTTTACTTTTTTACTACATATGAATTACATAAACTCATTCTTATATCATTTCATGACTACTTCATGGTTCAAAACATGTCATAAGGAGGTCCACGATCCTAAGAAGACCCCCATGCAATAAAATAACAAAAAATTTAAAAATAAGACTTTTATTTAAAAATCCATGCATTAATAAGTTTATATAGCCTTTCAATGGTCAATGTGTCATGACTTGTGATAATACAACCCCTTATATTACACACACTAATTGTGTCAAAGCCATAACTCATAATCTCTCAGGCATGATGAAATATGTTCCTCATGAATGTATATACATTCATCTATATATACATGTGTGTGTGTGTGTGTGTGTGTGTGTGTGTGTGTGTGTGTGTGTGTGTGTGTGTGTGTGTGTGTGTGTGTGTGTGTGTGTGTGATTAAATCATTAAATCTAATTTAAAAAGATTGGTCTAATTATGACCTAGATCTAGATAAATATACACTTGTATCTCATCAATTTGGTTATAAAATGGTTCTAACTAGTAGGAGAATGACATCCTCCCCTCCTTGAAGAGGAGTCATCCTAATGACAAATACTCAACCAAGAATTAGGCTAAACCGAAAAGAGGTTTAATAATATTTTCATTTAACATCTACTCTATATATCTATATATATATATATATATATATACACACATATGTGTGTATATATATGTATATATATGTATATATATATATATATGTATATATATATATATATGTATATATATATATGTATATATATATGGATATATATATGTATATATATATATATATATACATATATGTATATATATTTATATATATATATATAGATATGTATGTATATATATGTATATATGTATATATATGTATATATATGTATGTATATATATATATATATGTGTGTGTGTATATATATATATATATATATATATATATATATATATATATATATGTATATATATATATATATATATGTATATATGTATATATATATATATATATATGTATATGTATATATATATATATATATATATATATGTATATATATATATATGTATATATATATATATATACATATATATATGTATGTATGTATGTATGTATGTATGTATGTATGTATGTATGTATGTAAATCATTAAATCTGATTTAAAAAGATTCGTCTAATTATGATCTGGATTTAGATAAGTATACACTTATATCTCATCAATTCGGTTATACAATGGGGCTAATTGGTAGGGGCGTGACATCCTCCCCTCTTTGAAGAGGAGTCATTCTGATGACAAATCATCAACCAAGAATCAAGATAAACCAAAAAGAGGCTTAATAATCTTTTAATTTAACATTTACCCTTTACAAGCACTCAATAAATAACTCAAGAATAGAATAACTAGATTGATAACTTTATCAATTATTATCAACATAATAGTCATGCATACTATGTACTTGTGGTCTAAAAAAACAAAACAATAAATATTTTCATACTCTTTCCATCTTGGTATAACTAGAAGATTTATCAAACTCACATCGTGAGTAAATACACATCTTTACCTTTCTATAATCCAAATGCTACTTCTAGGACAGCCATGCCCTTCATTTAACCAAGCTAGAAAGCCATATTTTTAGCTTGGCTTCCTTTTTTTAGAGGCAAGGTGAGAAAAATGAGGTGTTTAATGTACCTATACTAGCCATGAAATATGTAATAATGGAACTTGAACGTGAATAAAAATTTAGAATTTGTGCCTCACAAGGCCATGGTTTCACTCAAGAGACATTGAAACTTAAAGCAATAAGTTTTTTCATCTTAACTTTGCCCATACCTTGGCAAGTTTATCATTGAACTTCTAATTTTAACACAGTGCCAATGGGGATCACCTAAATTCCAACCACCTATGTAGCTATAAAATCAATCAATTTAGGCAAAAATATTCAACATAGGCTATAATTATCAAATATATTTTAATATTTAATCAATAAAAGAGTTTTTTTTATCATTCTTTAAACCAACAACTCACAACTATTTTCCCAAACAAACCAATTACATATTCAAGAATTTCATCATAGCCATGAAGTTATGACTAAAATTTTAATAATGACATAGTTTTTAGCAAAACCTTCCTCATTAGGAGGAATTATTATCACAAAAATTAACAACTTCAAACATCATTTGCCCAAAACCAATCCAAAAAATTTTCACAAAATCGTTGGATTTGAGGTGTTGTCCTCATACAAAATTTTATGTTATATATATATATATATATAGACACACAAACACACACACACACACACACACACACACACACACACACACACACACACACACACACACACACACACACACACACACACACACACACACACACACAGACACACACACACACACACACACATATTGTTTCTACAAAATTTGAAATATTGCAACAATCATACAAGTATGTGGTAATGTCACCACTTAAATATACTTCACACATAACCCATTTCAATCATTCCAGAATGAAAAACACAATATCAACCATACTACTATGGTCCCCATAACACATGTAGTGCATGCATATATTTTTGGTACCATTCATCATAGAATGTCAAGAAGAATATAGACCCATCAAATCATGGTGACTTATCTTTCACACTTCATCATTCATGGGTTAGTGTAGTGTCCTACACAACCACATCAAAAATTAGGGAAGCCATACCAGCATTCACATGCAACCCAAATGTTTTCCAAGTGATTTTAAATTTTTTTTGAGCTCACATGATGGATAACATGATTAAAATCCCACCATTTCACTGTACTTACCTCATGGTAGCATAAAAAATACATAAAAATTCAAAATTTGGCTGATCAGGACTTAACATTGCTCTTCTCAAGCATAAAATCAACATATATCTCAAACATGCTTAAATAATAAAAAAATAGTATTAGGTATATACAACAATATCTTGCACACCACATGGTTGCACTTAAAAGTCAATGCATGTCAATAAATTAGAACATTTATACTAGAACATTATTTTAGGTAATTCAACCATTACCTCATGAATAAAATGCTTGAATTTATAAGTCAATACATACTTATATTCTACAAATTTCAATCTTGCTAATTTTTCATAAAGGTTCAATTTTTAGCATCAAACAATACTTTTACAAGGCTACATAAAGAGATTTCACAGGGTTGTCTGTATAACAATTTCAAAGAGGTGGTTAAAGGAACACTCAATCCAAAAGGTGAACATTATGCAAGAAGATCCCATGACCATCTTGTGGCACTTGTGGTGCATAATCCAAATGAATTAAGCAACTACTTCTTACAAAGGAGAGAAGTGGGGTTTCAGCCTATGTGAAACTCTACAACCTAGCCCACATGTGGTATAATCATCATGGATATAGTGTTATCAACACCCTAAATATTCTCCTTACATCAAAACTCAATGTTAGAGTAGTGATGTGGGATCACACTAAATAACAAATTCACTATACCTTGGCATATTTTCAATTACAAGAGTTGATTCAAGAAGGAGAATTACTTCACAAGGTGTTTCAAAATCACATCACAACATCAAATCATATACATAAAAAATACTGATATCCAATCCTAACATGGAGATTCTTAAGACAATTACATTGTGATAAGGTAGGAAGTTACAAGTTTACATGATTAATATACCAATAAAATGGAGAAATTTTACACATCACACATAAATTTACATTCACTAAAGGAAAGCATAATATAATGATATATATGTGGGTCTAGAGGTTTGGTAAATTATGCCACGGTATTATCACATTTCACTATTTAAACACATTGGTAAGTGAAGTACAAGGGTATATGGTTCTCATCAGTCTATTTTATGTCCAAATGTCACCCAATATGACATAAATATCCAACATATAACATCATGCTCAATTTCAAGGATCTCATGTTTAACAACACCTTATTTCAAGGAAGGGTGTATTCCAACATAACCCCTAATCTATATCCATGAATCTTGAAAAGTTACCAATGAGTTGATGCCTCATGGATTAAATGGCTCATGCTACCCATTAATAATAAAAGATCCCCAAAATCTCATTACTTGCTCAAGCAAGTAAGCCACATTCACCCACTAGGCCCTCCAAGCTTAAGTCACATCCTTGGACCTCTCATGAGTATTATACCTCAATCATCATAAGATGGACTACCCCTATAAGCCACCTGTGATCATCAATATGGTTTCATGATTCTAGCAACAAGCTCTATCACTATCCTTCCAATTGACTCATGTCAACATGTTAAAGGTTGACTAGCAATGCTTGCTTTACTACAATATAATCTCATGGGAAGGATGAGCTTAGCCAAGGATCTAGGTGAATATTACATTATCATCATGGAAATCATAGTTTCCACAACCATAAAAAAGCTAAAATCATAGAAAACATCTTCATAAAGGTAAGATATATATAACCATGAGGATCATGACATCCTCATGAATGTCAAAACTCATCCCAAAATAAAATAATCATCACATGGGCATGCAACATAACCTAAGGCATCATATCCTCCTTATGGGGATTAAAATGTACCCATGATCAAATAACATCATCATGAAAACAAAATATATCCATATACACTCAATAGCTTCTAGCCTTTTAAGTGACAAAACCACAAGCTCCTTCATTAAATTTGAATGGCTAAATACACATAGAAAACCAAGATTAAACTTAGTTGAATACATATATTTCTAGCACCTTAGTATTATGATGCATATTACTTGTTCACTTAAAGGATATCATGGTTGTAATTCAAGTAACTATAATTGAGTTTCAACCCCAAAATCTTGTCCATACTTACCTTATAAGTCCATTACTTGGAAGAAAATAATTTTCCCTTGTGTTAAACACAATACCTAGCAATTTTTTTATTTTGAAGTAACCAAATAGGTGTAGTAATGCACTAGCCATGCAAGAACTCACTATTGCTTACCTTAGTTGCTAACATTTACAACTAGATAACTCATAGTTGATTCTCAATGAGTACTAAAAAAATGAATAAAAGAAGTAAGGAGTATCCCTTTGCTATTTTCTAAGAGTGAAGCCTTTACCACTTATCTCCCATTGACCTGCCCATACAAGCCAATGGTCATCAAGTGGGGTTTACCAGTACACAACTAAAATTGAGAAGTGTTAACCCAACACAGGTCAAAGTAAATATAAATAGCCATCATGAGAAAATCATACTTCTATCATCATGATGTCATACAAACAACACCTTCAAGCATTAGCTACATCATCATATTTTTCACTCATATAAGTAAGTGGTGGAAAGATCTTAAGAATATTGATATTTGGTCAACCACAATTAGCACCCTCACATGTATTCCATGTCCAATTGCCTAATCAATTCTAGATTGGGGTAAATCATTAGGAAATATTATTGACATTACTCAACACATGTTCCTATGTTCCCAATCATGCCTTGAATAGATTCATAGGCTATTCCAGCCCTAAGGAGGGATTAATCCTACCCTTCAAGCTACCTATCCCTCATATTTTCTCAACATGAGCACCATTTGATCCAACCTTATCTTTGATTTATGAATAACCTAATAAATAGTTTAGGCATATTACCACTTTTAGACCTCACATGGAGTAGCAATTGGTAGGAACCAAAAGTAAATACAACTTAACTTATTTTTAAAATTATTTAACATTATTTTGGCTTCTAATAAGTGATATAATGAACATCATTCTCCAAAATACTTAAATCATAAGATCTGATACCAGATTAAACAACCCCAAATTATTTTTAGAATTGTTAATAGAGTACATAACAAAACCACATTAAAAGTCCTCTACATCACCATACCAAACATGATGCATCAACACGATCCTACATAAAATGAGTAAGAAACCCATAAATAGATTGGGTCGATGAGATACTTATGTCAGGATGACCATCGCTAGATGATTCCAAAAAGAAAGGGGTTGCCTAAAGGGTGAAATACCATTCAAGTGGTATTAGTATGTAGGTCCACACTAATAACCTTTAAAACTTTAAAAGGTATATGGTATACCCATTGAACCATAAATGGATCCATAGTAAAAAATAAGAATATGATAACCCCATATGGTTATAACCATGCAACTCATAATGTAAGAAGGCTTACTCCAAGCCTCAGATATCCTATACTAGGTTACTGACCTGGGTGTTTCTCTATATTTTCACTAATTGCATTCATAAGAAAGAAACTAAAGTTAAGAAGGTCTGGGTTTGATGTTACCCAGATTTAGTGCGCATCGTATCCAAGCTTTGTGGGAGCTCCTCTTTGGCTATGGAGGAAACACCTATAGTAAGAAAGAAACTTGAACAAGAAAATGTTGGAAGAAAATATGGTGGACTACCAAGCTATGCGCTCGGTCTCAGAAGTGTAAAGCTCCCTAAAGGATGATAGTCCACTATTTAAAGAAAAGAGTTTTGTAAAGTTAGAAATGATAAGTGACTTAAAGAAATAGAAAAGTAGAATGTTGCGTACCTATTCTCTATAATCTATATGTCTCAAAATGTTACAAAAATTTGGTCGAAGGTTTTGTTTGGTCTATGGGCTGTTTGGATAGGTTTTTTGGTTAGTTAGTTTAGAACATAGTCACCGACATCAATTAATCTACCGAGGTCAGTGGGTAGAAGGTGCCGACGTCATTTTTATTGCTGATGTCAGTAGGGGTTGTTGGCCTTAGACAGCTTTTAGACTATTTTCATGATGGACAGAAGAGTTTTTGGAAGTTTGGAAGTTGGTGCAGGGTTGTAGGAAGATGGATGAGGTCTGAAGAAGGGTAAAGGTAGAGGGTTGGTGTGTAAATGGGGTGAGAATAAGAGGAAGGCCTTTTAGCCTCTCTAAGGAGGAAGTCAGGCCTCTTGACAATATTTAGAAATATCAAATGGAAAATAATTAACAAAGTATTCTAAAATAATAAAATGAGAACTAGACTACTTAGCTCTATTAGATGAAGAACCAGAGGTGTCAGAATGCTTATTCTCATTATGGCTGATGTTGAGGTCCTTGTACAATGTTTCAATCTAGTCTCTGGAATGACTTGTGTAGAGCTTTGGTAGCCAGGAGAATGATAGTCAATTTTTGATGCTTGAGATCTCAAAGTGTGCACGTCAATGTGTGAGAAGGCAGGGGTAGCTCAATGTTTAGAGCTTGGCTTATGTAACCGACGTTGGCGAGCCCACCGGCGTTGGCTATGATTGACCAATGTCGATGGAGAGAGAATAGGTAAAAGGGCTATTTTTAGCTCTTTTCCCATTTATCCACCCACCAAGTGCCTTTTCCATTGGAGAATGGTCAAAACATGGGCTTATAAGGCATGGGAGTTGGTTAGGGAGTGAGAATAGGTCATGGGTAGTTAGGATTTGGAGGACCTAGTCTTAGGTTGACTCATAAGCTAAGAAATGGTCTTAGGGTGAGGTGTCTAAGTAAGGTGTCCATTATAAAAGGGGTTCAAGTGTGGGTCAGGAGTGTTAACATTTATAAGGGGACCAAGGGCATGTTGACATGATATTGGTGTCTACACTAGGGTAAGATTTATCATGACAGTGAGTCATCATATTGGCTAGAATTAATTATATCACCATGATAAGGGAAGGTACCATAACAAGTGTAATAGGTCACAAAAAGGAAGATCTATAGTGACGTCAATGAAGCTTTCACTTATGCCAACCTTACAATGTTACCATGGGCATTAGGTAAACACACACACACACACACACACACACACTTATATATATATATATATATATATATATATATATATATATATATATATATATATATATATATATATATATATATATATATATATATAAGCATGAACATTTAATGTTTATTGAGTAAAAGTGATCATGCAAAAAAAGGGCATCCACATATTTTATCTATCCCATTATCTAATCAAGGACATATCCATACAAGGTCATTACCCAATTTAGGATAGTCACTAGTTTCTATGACAAATTTACATCAATAATGCTACCTAGTCAAATTTATGTTCATAAATCCTTGACCATAGTGTTCTTGCACTATAAGTTCATTCCAACTCTTTAAATTAAGGATAATGAATGCTTTAACTAGAAAATCAATAAATTATTTGAGTGAAAATCATCCATTTGGCTATTTAAAATAACATAAGTTAGATAAGTTATGGGATATATTAATGTATAACTAGTTGCCACAAAACACATTTCTTGCACATGGCCAATCATGCAATACAAGGAGTAATGCACCAAAACTAGAATCACATTGAGTATTGGAGCATAAAATATGCTAAAAATTATAAAAAAAATTAATCTCATGTAATTCAAGTTAATAATAACCATTTATTAGCTTATTGGTTGACCAAGGCTTCATGCTTACACTACCCATAAGACATATTCATAACCAATTGTCATGGCTAGATCCATAACCTTATACAATAATAATAATAATTGATTCATTGGTTATCAATTTGATAATGATGGATATTACACTAATAAACTGGAACATGTTTATATAACATTTCATATTAGCAAGGATAAAATCAACAAAACAAGGGCATCTATTTAGTTAGATTCAAAGGTTAATGTGGAGGTATAAAATGATGAAAATAGCATTATAAAACAAGTTCCACAAGGCCAAGCCATAGTGAATTTATAACATAATTTTCAACACTTAATAGTAAGATGTGATCATATTATAACATACATGAATACATATACAAATGAATATATACACTTCATTTCTTAAGCAATAAGTGTTCCCAAGATTAAAATTTCTATTGTATATATACATCTAAAATGCTTCAAGCACCTCCCTAATTAACCATAAGGGAAGTGAATAGGATAATCATCTCACATATATAATTTAATGGCTGAGGCAAGTTGAATAACATTAATCCATATGAATAATTTATTCAATCATGGATATTATAGCCTTAAGTACCAACCCATGCGGTTAAATCTCCCTAACAAAAGAATTACAGCAACTTAATATTTACCCATGTTCTAGGTTGAATTACTCAATGAATGGTTGTGATATTACATAATAATCCTTAAAATAAGGATGTTGATTATAATTATAAAATGAATGCTACAACATATCACATGTAGTTGTGAAAAATAAAATACATCATCAAGTCTAATATTACATGAATGGGATTTAACAATCTTCAAGGGTTGATAATTTTAACATAGGAATATAAATACCATCATGAAGGCATATGCACAAGAACCCATTGTGCTATCATATAAATACAAATTTTTGAATCATGCATTCAATAAAATATAGGATGACTATAATAATTTATAATTATAATAAATTCAATGACCAATTTTATCACTTCCACACCCTCCATGGGATAACAATGATGTACATGACCTTCAACAAGTAACCAGTTAAATAGGGAACTAAATAACAAGGCAAGAACCAACTGAATGAAAACTCTTGCACTAAAAGGGTAGAATAATTTGTCAATACAAAGTTGACAATGTGTTCTTCCTTGTAGTTAAATCTTTTAAGAATCAAATTCTATCTTAATAAAATAATCTTCGTAAGGTAAACAACCAAGCGTATTTAATTTCACATAAGAAAAAGTAAGAAGCCCAATATTACTTATGACTATAATTAACCTTTTTACCAAAAAAAAAGAAAATCATGAATGAACCATTACATGAACTTTCAAATAAATGTGCTAATGCAGACCCACTTAACTCTTGTGATATTATATCAAACATGCTCATATCATGTCATGATAAAATATACAAAAGAGAAGAGTACAAAATTCTTATCCAATCATAACTATTTTGTTACAACAACTAGCTCATTTCCTCTCTAGTGAGTGTTATCATGAAATTAAATAACGTAATGGATTACACATGACAACTCAATACCTCTTTTTTGAACACAAAATTACAATCATTTCCAGCTATCATTAAGAAAAAATAATGCCAAATGTAGGATATATGTGAGTAAGTCTAATACTACTAGTACTACTTATCATTAAGAGAACAACCTCTCACCATGATTCATGCACAAAGTCAAAATGAAATTTAAACATTCTCATTAAAAATACAATAAAACAACTTTCACCTTCCTTCACATAATCAATGACATTGACCGTAAATAAATACCGGACTAAGTAATCTTAAACTAAACTCTCTATTCAATTTTTTGCATACCAAACCATGAAATTTGTAATCCTAATAAGATCACCAAGTACCATCTCTAATAAGAAATTATCATGTATTAAAACCACATAAATAGTTTATGCATGCATAATAGGTTACTTAACACAAAATATCAACTTATAAAGTTAAGTTTCATGATTTTTCATCTAAAGACAAATCTTTGTCATATAAGAATAAATGAAGTTCAATCATTATTACAAAAATATTACCATTTTGTCACAAATGGAAACCTAGGACAACATGACCATAAATCAATAGGAGGTGTCATGCATAGAAATCACATTTTGTTAAAAGCTACAACCCATGTCTAATCAAGTAAGCAAGGTGGGTTAAGTGTAAGATATTTTAGCTATTTTCAATGTCCAATAGGAATGTCAAAATATGGGTTGCACGCCATAGTTGTTTAACTAACAATGGAATTTTCATACCAAGACAGTGTTAAATATAGGGGAAAATTGCCAACGTCAACTAAAATAAAATACATATTATTTTTCATATTCCACCCTTCAGCAAGTAAGAAAGGCCATAACAACATTTACCAAAATCATGTAAAACCCTTCTCATTATAGACAAATACTAAGACTTGTAACATGGTCTAACAAATTCCAAAAGGCATGTAATCAATTAGAGAGAGAAACCAGGTGTAATTCAAGAACATACCCTATTTTCTTAAAAGCATAAATAAACAAAATAAATCACATAAAACCCATATTCACACCTAGTCATGACATATGTTGGAGTGAGAATAACCAATATTCTCATAAAATAATATACCCAACATGATTTGTAAATGACTTGAAAATTACTAATATAGAAATTAAAAACCAAAAATTAAACCTAAAAGGAAAAAAGAGGACACATGCTTAGAAAAATAAATACGTAGGTTTTTCATTCTATTTTTCTCTCATGGTGGCACCATACCAGCAACTCGATATGATCTTATTTTTATTCAATCTAGTTTTATTCTCATTTATACCATCATCTAATTCATCTCCCCAATAAGATGCCCCCAAAACACAAGTCTGGAAACCCTCTACTTTCTCCATGGTCTCCCACTCCATCACCACCCCTTCCTCTTCTCTTTTGTAGTTAATGACCTCAAAAGAAGTCAACACAACCCTATGATTTATTTTCATGCCAAAGTTTAATAACAAGACAATTCCATAGTTAGATTAAATAAAGTTTTTCCTAGCATATCAATTTTCATTAATGAGGATACATAACTTCATTCATAAAATTTCTATTTTTTTCCAAACCTGCATCATACAACAAGTCCACATAATCGGTGGTTAAGGGGGAAGTACAATGTTTGTTTTATTTTTTTCAACTTGCCTTACTCACATAAGTGTTAAAATATCCCTCCTCAATCCAATACACCACAACAAGAAAAAAAATATTAAACATACATTTACTATCCAATATGCCACAACAATACAATAATATTAAACATACATTTACTAATTATTCCCAAACCTGAGCATACAGGTATTCCACATTGCTAGTGGACATGGGGGAAAATAATGTTTACTTTGATTGCACTTTTTTACCACATAAACATTCCAAAAATCCCTCCTTCTAGTGGTTTGTGACCACTTCTTGGTCCAAAATAGGTCATACGGAGGGACACAAGACTATAAATATTCCCACGTAATGAAATAGTAAACAATTTAGAAAGAAGACTTTTATTTAAAAATTCATGAATTAAGAAGTTTATATGGGCTTTCAATAGCCAAAGTGTCATGACTTAGGATAATATAACCCCTTATAATTACAAATGCCAACAATGTCAAAGGCATAACTCATAAGCTCTCAAGCATGATGGAATATGTTCCTCATATATATATATATATATATATATATATGTATATATATATATATATATATATATATATATATATGTATATACACACACACACACACACACACACACACACACACACACACACACACACACACACACACACACACACACACATACAAACACACATATATGTAGTCATATAAAATGCAAAATTTAGTAAACTGAGCCTGACTAATGACACCCAACCCTTAGGTCCCTCTTCCTTGCTCTCATGACCCTAATAAGCATATTTTCAGTGATTTCTACTCATCTATAGCCTTCTAAACTTGATCCTAATTGGGATAGACCCCTTTTTACATGACTAATCCATCCCCATATGTCCCATCTACTCAGGACAATAGTGCCACACTAGGACTATAGCATCAGTGCCACTCTTGTGCACTTTTGACACTATTGTCCAAGTCTATTTCTAGACCCAATTATCAATTTCTTTCAGTTTCTCATCCTTATCCTTGTGAGCCTAATGCGAGTACATTCAACCCATGACCAAAATATCCATATAAAATCCCATTCAAAGATAATTTAGAAATGGGTTATAAATTATCACTAAGAGATCAAGAATACAAACAAGACTACTTAAGAAAATATTCCCTATTGTTTGCATATAGCTAGCTAATACACTTGCAAGCATATTCAAATCTTTACACCAGTCCCTAGCCACCTCAGATACATCTAATTTAGCATTCTACATTTTTATACACATAGTTGCATAAAGCACATCAAGTATGAGAACTACATATGGCTTGATCCCTCTTCAAAGTATTGGTATGTAGGTAGTATGACCACACAAGGGGTATGGATCCACATCCAATGAATATTACACACACTAATCTCCCCACTCTTGCTAAAAATTGTTCAAAGCATAATGGAAGATAGGATTTGAAGAAAGAATCTACTCTACAAGGAGCTTTATAGACTTCTAATTCCCAAAACTTCATGGACAAGATCACACAGACTTGATGAACAAAACCTAGAAATCTCAGATCCTCAAGACAATAGTGGTAAAGGTGGATTACATCGTCGGTGACACTCCTATCTAGTTTTAGTGCTCCTATCCAATCACAAAATGAAGTTTAGATCTAAGTTTGTGATAGTGTCCTAGTCCTGCACAGTGAATTCCAACCTCTATATCAGGTCAAATCAATCAGTTTCTAGCTAAGTCTTGTTTTCTTCCCCTTATTACTATTTTTAGAAAAGTTTGAATTACAATCAAATTTCAATAATTAGTAGCTTAATAATTACATATATATTTACTAATTTTACTACTAAGACCCTTTAACTAAATTATGAATAAAACTCTAATACTCCCAAAATTGTTAAATCATTTGGTGAACCTAACATACTTCCTTTGAGCATAAAAACCCTAGGATAAATTTCATTCTAATTTTTATTACATTTTTTGATTTTTTACCTACATAATAAAATAAAAAATTGGCATTAAATTTTAAATTTTTGTATTAATTTTAAAATAATTTGCTTTCAAACCCTAGTTGTTCATACAAGGTCCTAGTAATTTTTCAATATTTTTTTGATTTTTTACTAGCATATTTAAATAAAAAATCTATTAAAATTTCAAAATTCAATAGTAATTTTAAAAAAAATCATTTTTCAAAACCCTAGTGGCATCTACTAGGTCTCCTTAAATCACACATTTTCCAATAAAATTTTGATTTTTTTACTTGCAGATATAACTCAAAAATTAACTTTTAATTTCAAAGTTTCATAGTAAATTCATTAAATAATTATTTGTAAAACCCTAGTTGTATATACTAGGTCCCATTGTTTCTTGAGGTATCACCTTACATGTTTGTGTGTATTGTATCGTTTTTATGCAACTTTTAGTTAACTACTTTTAGGACTTTACATTTTCTATCTTCAATACTTTCATTTTGTAGAACTTTGTCTATTATAAATTATTATAAAAACTTCAATCAAATCTCAAATTGTTTTTCTACTTTAACAATGGCCCAATATACTGATTTTGATGAAACTAATAAAAGGGAACTTCAAAAACTCTTAACTAAACATCCTAACATGTAAGATGACATGCTTAAAATACTAAAAGAAAAATAACAAAGAGTGAACAATGGTCAATCTTCCCAAACCATAGAGCAACCAATTACAACTGACACTATGGGGGCAAGTATGTCTCAACAACCACTATATCAACCTAACCTACCTCTATGCCACCACCTAAAACTAGTACATCTTTATCTCCTAATGTGGCAAGACTTGTGCAAGAGATAAAATATATTCAATCCAAGGTGCTAACTATTGAGCAAGGTGCCTCTAGGCCTACATAGGCTTTGAATTATTTTTCTCTAATGCATATACCATTGGCATGTAACATTGCTTCTACACCTTTTCCACAAGGTTTTGTTCAACCTAAGCTTACTCTATATGATGGCAAGGTGATCTAGATACATATTTGAGAGCATTTCACGCAACATGCTTGGACTATGTACCCAATGACTGGCCACTTACCAAGATATTTCCATGATGTCTAAAGGATTATGCTTTACACTGGATCTATAGTTTATGAAATCAGTTGATCAATGCATTCAATCCTTTAGTCGACATGTTCCTAGCTCACTTAAACATTAACACTGGTGATAAATTTTCATATACCCAAGTTTCACATTAGAAACAAAGGTGAATTAAACATCTCATAGATTATGTTATTTGATATAAGACTATTTTAGCTTAGATGACTAGTCCCATGGCTAATCAAGAGTTACAAGATCTCTTCAAATAGAGTCTTCTATTAACTTTGAATGAATCAATCATGTTCAAAAGATTGTCTTCCTTCATTGAATTATGTCATACACTAAAGGAATGAGAAGTCAAACTAATTTTAATGGACCAACTCAAGTATAAAAGTATCTCAGAAACATCAAATAAGAGTAACAACAAAATCCCATAAAAAGTAAAGGTCAATTATAAAAAGAGTCATAATCAACTGATAGTTAATGAAGCTTTCAAGCCCCCTTAGCAAGTGGTTTTATCAGTACCTCATCAGTGAACCTTCACCAATCTACCAAGTTTTCTAGCTAGAGTTTTGTGATAACTATTAGAATGTAACATCATATCTCTCCCTCATATTTAGAAAGTTGACCCAACAAAGACTCTTTCATGGGGATACAATCAAGATGATTCTTGTGAGTTTCACAAGGCACTAGACCACATAATAAATAGATGCATCAATTTAAGACAAAAGATATAGGATTTGATAAATGGAAATTGTATTGACCTTAACACTTCAGTCAATCTTTATCAAGCAAAGCAAACATAGGATAAAGCTTTGAAAATATTTTTAGATCCTTTTCCACAACATTCTAAATAGGAGATAAGGGACACATTAGGGGTTCACCATGTACATCATGCACATCCACCATTAAATACATATAGGGCACCTTCAGTTGAGACACATCCTTTGAGCAACATGACTGGTGTATATAACTATAGAGTTCCAACTAGACCTTTCATCTCCTTGTCAGAGTAGGAGATCATTGAGGATGATTCATATTATCACGCACTCTTTATTAGGGCTTACATCCATAATCATACTCTTTATAGTGTTCTCTTAGATAATAGATCTAGCGGGAACATGTGCACTATGACATTATTACAACATTTGGGATATTCTAAGTAGGATATTAACCTGACAAACATAATTATTAGTAGATTCATTAGGCACATACAGAGTTCATTGGGTGAGATCATACTTCCTTTACAGGTTGGTCCAACACATATGGTCACACCATTCACTAATGTTCCCAATTTAGGTGTCTTTAATATGTTACTTGGTTGACCATGGATCTAGAAAATTTTAGTAATACCTTCTATAGTTCATAGATGCATGAAATTCATTCATGCTAATTAGGCTATTATAGTTGGTGGAGTTCCATATGAGTTACCACTCCCCACTTGAAAGCCATCTTCTACTTTGCAGTCACTAGTTTCAAATTTTCCACTAGTTTCAATTTTTCCACTGGTTATAGTTCCTCATCCAATTTCAATTTAGACATAGTTGAGGCATCCATCACCAACATAGAGGGTTCATACACATCCACAACTTCAGGATTTTAGATACCTTCTATCTATAGTGTTCACACCCAGGGTAGTATCATTGAGATCTCACACATCTACTTATAGATCACATGTTCAAAGAGATTATTATACTACTACATGGGTCCCTAATACACCTATAGTTTCATCCACTTCTCAAATTTATACGGGGACCCCACACTTAGTTTATAATTCAAATATTTTAGAGAACTTACAACATATACAACTTTTGCAGCCACAGTCTCAGCATTTCCTTCATGCTTCATAATCATGCATAATTCCTCTCCTTTATACAGGATACCATGATAGGGAGTATCTCATGAGACTTATCAGTTAGTATCATCCTTTCCCAACTTAATTATACATAGTTTATTATTCTTGATTATACATAACTTATATAAAAAATACTAAAATAATAAAAAGTTTCAAAATATAAAAATAATACAAAATTTCAAAATACAAAAACATTCAAATATGTCAAAACACCCAACACATTTATATTTTATGCATGATCCATGATTTATATTTATACTACAATTCTAGACTTACATTTGATGTTCTATGCTATTTTTTGTTGATTTATCTACATTACCATTCTTCACTTGATCTTATTTGAGTGTATGCAGTGACATCTAGCTTATTGACTACTTCACTCTACCCATTGAGGGGGCATCCTAATTATACATTTGAGACATACATTGATACACATACCCACTAGGGGCATCTTCTACATGACTACACCATCTAGGTTATGCCATTCTTACACCACACACTACAGATATCATGTTGACATACAATATTTAATATATTACAAAGATACTATATCAACATCCTACTATTATATAGCACTTGTGTATTTCTTATCATATACCTAGTCTTCTACTAGAATGTCTTGCATACTTTCCCTCTTGCTTTGAATAAATAGATGCGATTGTATTTCTAGTTATTACATGCCCTCCTTTCTTTCTATGCATAGCTACATTTCTAGCATTTCTTAGTTCCTATTTTATCTCTTGTATGTGCTTTAAGACATTTGCCAATGTACTTTACTTCTATTTATGTATATGTCTTTGGACATTTGCCAATTTCCCTTATCTTTACTCTTCTATATGATTGCAACCCTCATGTCAACTCTTTCTTATTTTAATTGTATATGTATGCAGTATTTAAACATGCCTTGTATGCTTGCTTTATAGTTTGAGTGACATGTGCCCATGTCCCTTGTTTGTGTGGCCCCTTACCTATCCTTATATGATTCTTGATTCTTGCCTTGTGTGCTTATTGTTTGTTTCTCATTATTTAAAATGCCATGATCCACATCATGCATTTATCTTGATTTTTTAGATGTCATGATAGACATCATGCTCCATCTCTCCAAATAACAACTAACCAAACTTTCATTTCTAGTTTAGTATATTACACATGTTATTAAATTGTTATATCCATCTAGGCATAGCCTTTTTATTCTAACAATATTTCAATAGAAATCATGCTATATCTTGAGATATCTTGTTGACCATCATTGTTATATCATGTATCTTTATAGCATAACACACTTGTAGGGCTATTTATTCTAAGGGTAGTCATGGTAGGGTCTTCATTCCTATCCTCAAAAGAGGGGGAAACAAACAAGGGTTTTGTCTTAGATATTAGATCTCCTAACAGTCAAAAATCTAGCATTCAATGTACCTAAAACAACAACTAGACATCAAAAAAGTCAGAATAGACCAAGCACATAATGAGAATATAAAAATATTCATCATATATATATTAGGAAAATAACATCCAACTTGTATTACAACACTAGTGACACTAGTGTCTACTTTTGGTGCTCATATCCAACTAACAAAAAAACTAGACTTTCCAGAAGTAGGAAAAAAGGTAGGTTTAACTAAAATTTTGCATAACTATAATAGTTTAGAATCGGTAGTTTTTAGTAGACTTTCACCCAAAGAATCTAGATACAAGGGGAATCATGCATGGCATGATGGATCTCACTTCTAGTTTTAGATGCAATAGTTGATATGACTTCTATATCAAAATCCATGTTTTAAACACTAATGATTAAGGATAATTTTGCACAACACATTTATTTGTTTTATTTTTGAGTTCAACATTACCCAAACATTCTCAATAGTTACATGCCTTATTTTATCTAGAGATGGTTGGCATCATTTTTGGAATTGATTTCATATAAGCCTGACTTCCACATTTATGAGTTTCTGAGTTCTTGAGTGGCTTTCATACAAGCCTAGTGCACCAATTTAGAGTGTTTTTCATAGAAGCCTAATCTCCATCTTTTGGAGTGGCTAAGAGTGGCCTAGTTTCTAACATACATTTGGATATCCATGCTAACATTGTCAGATCACATTAAATTCATAATCTTTAAGATCCATCTCATATGACACACATTTCATACCGATATCAATTCATAGCTTCATTTCATGGGGTAACAATGGAGCCAAAAGAATAAGTAGCCTTTGTATTCTTGAGACAACTATTCAAAGGGATTGGACACATAGTATAGACATTGATTAACACATGCATGACCAACTTTATTCACTTATTTGGTGATGATGGAGCCAAAGGGCCAACCCTTGCATTCTTAAGCCACTTTTGGGGAATTGAGCACTTAGCTCCATTCATGATATTAGTCTTGGTTCAACACACATTCAACATTAATTAACATCAATCAACATCATAATAGGTTTTATATTGGTCTGTATAGCTTGTGAGGTGCATTCAATATTTTCTCTTCTTCTCTCTCTTACCTATCCTTGTACATTCTTATTTTAGATATAGCATATCTAGTAAGAACTAATGCACTCTTTATTTTTCTTTTAGATTTGCACTTTACAACATGTTCTCTCTAGGTACACCTAACATCACATAGTTTCATGAACCTCACCCTTTAAAGGTAAGTTTAGGTATGCTTTCTACTTTTACTTTATCTTAGTATTTTCTTTGTTGCATCACTAGAATAAAGGGGGGAAATGAAGTCATATAAAATGCAAAAATTGGTAACTTGAGTGTGTTTAATGACACCCAACCCTTAGGCCTCTCTTTTTTTTCTCTCATAACCCTCATAGGTATATTTTCAGTGACTTCTAGTCATCCATAGCCTTCTAAAATTGATCCTAGCTAAGTGAAACCCCTTTTTCCATGACTAATCCATCCCCCTAAATTCTTTCTGCTTAGGACAATAGTGCCACAACAGGACTATAACACTGGTGCCACTCTTGTGTGCTTTTGACATTGTTGTCCAAGTCCATTTCTAGACCCAATTATCAATTTCGTTTGGTTTCCAATCCTTATCCTTATCAGCCTAATGTGAGTACCTTCAACCCATGACCAATGAATCCCTATAAAATCCCATTCAAAGATCATTTGGAAAGGGGTTGGTAATTATCACTAAGAAAACAAGAATAAAAGAAAGACTACCAAAGCAAATCTTTAATATTCTCTATATACAATCAGACAACACACTTACAAGATTATTCAAATCCTTACACTAGTCCCTAGCCACCTCAAGCACATCCAGTTCATCATTCTACATCCTCATACACGTAGTTCTATAAATCACATCAAGTGGGAGAACTACATCTGGCTTGATCCCTCTTTAGAGTATTGGTATGTAGGTAGTGTATTTACACAAAGGGTGTGGATCCATGTCTAGTCAATCTTACACACACTAACCCCAACCTCTTACTCAAAATTGGTCAAAGCATAATAGAAGATAGGGTTTGAAGAGATAATCCTCTTTATAAGGAGCTCTATATACTTCCAACTACTGAAATATTATAAATAGGGTCACATAGACCTAGAGAACAAAACCTAGAAAGCTTAGATCCTTAGGACAATAGTGGAAAAGGTGGACTACAACATCGATGCCACTTTTGTTTAGTTCTAACGCTCCTGTCCAATCATAAAACAAAGTTCATATCTTAGTTTTTGATAGTGTCCTAGTCCTGCATAGTGAATTCTAACCTCTATCTCAGTTGGATCAATCATTTTCTAGCTAAGTCTTATTTTCTTCCCCTTATTACTATTTATCAAAAATTTCCAATTGTAATCAAATTTCACAAATTATTAGATTAATAATTAAATATTTATTTACTTATTTTATTACTCAAACCCTTTAGTTAAATTATGAATAAAAGCCCAATATTCTAAAAATTGTTCAATCAATGTGTGTGTGTGTGTGTGTGTGTGTGTGTGTGTGTGTGTGTGTGTGTGTGTGTGTGTGTGTGTGTAAGTAAATCATTAAATCTGATTTAAAAACATTGGTATAATTCTAACCTAGATCTAGATAAATATACACATGTATCTCATCAATTTGGTTATATAATGGTGCTAATTGGTAGGGGCATGACATCAAAAAGAGTTTAACTAAGGAAACAGATGGATCTTTTGTTGAAATTGTCATAATTATCTTAGGATATGATGGATGAAATATATATCTCAATTTCCATGAAACAAATTATGGTGGGCTTGTCATACTTATGTCCCATAAGAGTTGGTGGAGTAATAAGGAATCATTTGACCACCTTAAATTCATCTTGGAAGCCTGGAGCCCAAGACAGATTACTTTCCTTATTAATAAAATGATTTATATGATGAATGACATAGTTAAGTTTAGGTATGAAGGTTTGAATATCTATTAACCTCCCAAAGATTATGAATTTTGTTAAGATCAACATTATCTCTTAACTAAAGTCATTGACGAGAGGATTAACCTCCTCTTCTATGTGGGTAAGGGATTGATCACATGACATATAACAAAAATGGGTACAAGTCTTATAGATATTATGAATTTATATTTTAATATTTCACAAGAATGACAAAATGAAGAAGATTAAGCATCCATGGAATTGTTAAGATGATTAATATATTTAGGGATAGCCTCTATGGAATTTAATTTAATTTTTTTGGTGACTGCGATCATGAAAATTTTATAAAGCTTAAGTTATTTATATTTGGTCTTATAAATATCTAAGACTTGATTTATAACCAGTTACGAGTTGCATTTAATTTTATGGTTATGGATACCTATGCATTTTTAAAATGAGCATTTCTAATAACAAGGTCTCA